>JAPSGF010000036.1:737573-892409 GCA_035772895.1 Perdix hodgsoniae | reverse complement strand
AAGAAAAGAAAAGAAAAGAAAAGAAAAGAAAAGAAAAGAAAAGAAAACACAGATGGTAGTATTTTGCAGCAGCTTTTGAAGAAAACTTGAAAGAACTCTGCAAATTTTGCCAATGCTTTTTTCGGTTTGCATATTTCTTCTCAGTCTCCTGTTCTACCACATGATTGCAAATCTGTTTCAATGTATAAATAGATTTCTTCTCGCAAACGGAGAGCTTTTTAATAGAAAGTTACATGTTCCAAAGACGCCAAAGGTGAGGGGATGTTATTATTGTATAGGAAGTTTTGGGTGGCATGGATCAGTGCTTTCCATTTGGTTAATGTATTGGATCAAAAATACAATCCCTGCCCCAAGGAGTTGACAGAATAAAAGGGACACTATCAAACTGTAAATTAAATATCTGCCTGAAATAGTGTTACCTACTGTTTTGGCAGTTAATGCTTACTGGCAAAGGAAAGCAAAGAGAGAGCATATACCTCCATTTTTACACCTTGGTTTGTATCTTTACTGGCACTTCGTACATAGATGGTTTTATGGCTTTACTGCTGGCCTGTTGCCCTTCCCCTATTGCATACCCATAATACTCATGTATGCATATGCATACATGAGATTAAGATTGTTACGTGCTCCTCTGTCCTGTGACAGAGCGACAATTAAGAATGACAATCCTTAAATCCTGTGACAGAATGACAATTAAGATTGTCATGTACTTCTCTGTCCTGTGTTCACACGCCTGCCTTCCCTGGCCCTAGCATGAGCCATGGCATACCATGCGGGTGTGGTGGGACCTCAGAGATGCTGGAGGGAAGTTCAGATGTTGCTGGAGGCAAGAGGTGAGCAGAGGACTGCTCGGGGCAGTGCCCAGGATGCCACCGCCTCCTGAGAGTCTCCACATTGCACAAAACCAACTTCCAAGTGAGGAATCCTGTAGTCAGTGCTTGCCATCACATCCTATCCCAGTTTCATAGTGATTTAAATAAATAAATTCAATTAGCAATTTCAGATGCCTTCCATGGGAATACCGAATGAAACTTGTTCTGAAATTTCAAATGCACCCAGAAATGTCCCCTGCCATGGAGTGGATGGGTTGGTCTTGCTGTTTCTACTAGCTGTAGGGATCTACCAGGGGATGCCTTCAGTTCCCCGTTGTTCAGACCAGAACACCATGTGCAATGCACTGTTTTTTTTCCCCATGTACTGCTCCCATGGGGACAAACGCTTGGGGGGAAGTGACAAATGCATATGCTATTCCCTTCCTACCTGGGGTGAAAAATGTTCAAGGCCCTGAAACGAGATCATGGAAGCCCTCCTGGGGCCTGTGCATCAAGTAAACCAGCACCATCATCTACCTGCAGTGATAAGACCAATACTAGATGAGCTGTGTTCTGGGAAGTAATGCTTCCAGACTGCTCTGCTAGTGGCAATCCTCACTACTTCCCTTTGGGCTTGAAAGAGCTTCCCCAGACCCTTGTATTCTATCCCTTTTGAGGTCTAGAAGAGTTCTGCACTTCCCTTTGGGAGCACTGCCTACAACAGCAAATCCAGCTCCTCCAGTATTGTGGCTGTTTGTGGCCACACTTTGCTGCAATAAAAGAAACCACTATCCTTTCTATGAAATGGTGGGTGCTGTAAATATCTCATCTTTTACTAGGCTTTTTCTCTTTATCTGTTGGATATCTGTTAGACATAGCAAATGAGATCTATTAAAGTTCCTTTGTATCTTTGCATATTGGCAAGCGTTGTTGAATCTGACATCAGTTTCTAACTGTACAAACATTTTTGCTTTTGGCTTTCTGTTGAACAAAATATCAGCCAGTAACAACACATGCTGTAGTGGTACTGTTCTGTAATTTAGCAGTGCTAAATAGGATACAGAATCTGATTCTGCAGCCTTTTGCAAAAAATAATTTAGAATACCAATGCTTTTTCTGCTAGCCCTTTGTGCAAGTAATAACAGGAAATGACAGTGACATATCTAAACCTGTATTTCACTGCAAACTGCTTAAGTTAGGACCCATCAAACTGTGACTAATTGCTAGATATTACTATGCCAGGTCTGTCATGTCGAGATAAAATAAATTAGATATCCATCATTACAGGTTGAGATACAGCCTTGTTAGGGAGTGCTATCTCAGTGCAATGGACATAACGGTGTAGGACAAGGTTAGCTTGGCTTTTTTTTTTTTTTTTCCCAATGTGTAAACAATTAATGTCTGCTTTCCTCCAGAAAGGAGAATTATTCTTAAACTAGAAAAACATTATTGTGACCTGGTTTTGTAGCATATATAATCAACATTAATAAATCCCCTTTTTTTGCTGCTTAAACCTCCTTAAGGTCCCTTTGACATTTAGAGGGGTTTCATTATGGGTCAGGATGTTCCATTCTGTACCTCTAGGTATCTGTTTAGTGTGCATAAATCTTGAGTCTGAGGAGATAGATACCAGTCATACCCCAAATACAGGCAGTGTATGATGTCTAATTGAGATCTACCCTCAGCCTTTGTGTAATGCAATAAACTTCTTCAAAATTCCTACAGGGCTCCTTAGAAGGAACCATTCTCTCCTCTCCTGCTTCACATCTCAGTGCCCTCCATTGTGTCAATAGGTGAAAAGTAAAAGCATATGCACCACAGTCATGCAGGGGTCATGGTGCACGAAAAATGTCTGTTTGGAAGACGGTTATCAGAGAAGGCTTGACTGGTGGTTTATTGATTGTCATACAGTTCTTTAGATCTTGTAGCCACGTGGTCCATCCTTTCCTAAAGCCATTAATCAAACCACCAAATCTAACTCTAGTTATAAAATTTGCTACTGATTTTGGTGAAAACTGGGTTCCATGCTCAGTCATCCATACCTGGATTAAAATGTGAGGCTGTTGAGAAAAAAGCCTTCAGATAGGTGCAATGTTCAGATTTATGAGTGGAAATTTCAGACCCCAAATTGATCGGAATTTTTACAAAGCGTGGTTTTTGGAGGTAGTCTGCTCTAAGGACTTCAAGAAATAGTCACCTTCAGAGCAGAAGACCCAGGTAATCTGTCCTGCCCTGGCACATTTTGACAAAGAACCTTCTGAAGGAATTAATTTCCATTCACTGGGACATACCTGTTGAACAATCCTTTGTGTTACCTAGTCAATGATGCTGAATATCCAACTGACTCATCATAACAGGTAATGATCATAGAAATGAATGTTATCCCTGAGAATCTATGACTTGCTTACAGAAGCTCCCCAAAACCCCAATACACAACAAGATAGCCTTCAAAGTTTTAAGGTGGACATAAAATAGGAAAACTAGTGAAAACAAGTTGTTTCAAAATAGCTGGCTATAATCCATGATTAAACACAAGAGAATGAAGCAGATCCTGCCTTGACAGAACAGGCCTGTAGGGCAGTTAAGTCTTTCTGACATCTTTCAGAATAGGCCATAAGGACATAACTGAGTCTTCATGTACAGACTTTTATGCTTTTTCTAATGTTCACAGAGGGCATCAATTGGGCTTTTCTCATTGACATCAAGTTAGTCCTAGGAGTGATGTGTTAAATCTCTCTAAGGAAAGGATAAGAGAAATGGCTGTTAATGTTATGGAGGGGAAATTCAATTTGGCTTGGAGCGGAACAGTCATCCTGACCAGACCAGATGAACTAATATCAGTGCAGTTAAAGATATATTACTAGAGTTACAGCTATGTCAGAAGAGGAAGGAATTTTCTTGTATTCGGAATTAGGAGGTCTTTTAGAGGGCAAGCAGCCTTTGTTAAGCCAGTCAAGGAGAAATGATGGATTCAGAATTAAACTCTCAATTTTTTTCTCCAACTCAGTCTTGTAGGCATCATAATCTGTCTTTCTTGCCAATGAATGAGTAAATAATTAATGAATATTACTGTTACTGGAATATTTAAAGACTAACATATCAGCAGATTAGATCTCATTTTGAAAGGAAATACAAATAAATTCATTGTTACCTGCCTAGCCTAATGCCAATTTTAACTAAATTAGTCTGTAATTAATTTTGACTTCCAGGAGTTCCCTCTGGAGTTGATTAATACTACCATCTTCTGCTGATGCCAAGTGTTGCTCCAGCAGTCATCCACTTTTTGAGCAAAAGACCTGAGGATTGACTGACTCAGGCATCCATTTGGCTTCCACAGGTGATATGGAAGTCACAGGTCTCCTGGATGCCTTCTGTCATGTCTGCTGATCTTCTGCGGGTGTTTCGAATATAGATATTTTGGCAACAGAACTGAGTCACCAGTGTATTGTAACTGCATATAAACCATAACCAAATCCATCCCCCTGCTCCAGCAGATGAATTCCAGTCTCTGTCTTAGATGCTTTTGATGTGCCAGGAAATCTTCTGGGCCCACTTCCTTGTCAACCTGTATGACTTCTTATTGCCTAATTATCTTTTTCAGTATAATCATGAAGCCTTCTAACATTTATCTTTCTCCCCAAGGAAAATATATCTCAGTCACTAGAAAATGACCTTCAGCTTCTACTGTGAACAATGAAACAAAAAGTATTCAGAACAGTATCAGCTTCATCTGTACTTTTCCATTGTCGTGCCTTGAAGTCTGATTACTTTCTGGTAATTTCTTGTGTATGTAAATAATTTCTCTTTGTTTATTCTAATTTTCTTGGCCATATCTTATACATTTATATATTTATATACATGCATATACATAATTCTGTTTTTATCAACTTCATCTCTACCTTTCTCCTCTGATGCTTTCACAATAATACCAGCAATTCCTGTCATAAAGAATTTCAAGATCCTTTATTCATTTACTTCATTTTTTTGAGGCCTCGTGGTGCACGCAAATTTGGTATGACTGAACTCTTGGAGGGATTGATTCATTTTCCTTCTTAGCAGAAGGAGTAAAGACATTCCCTATATGCCACTATAAAAAAAGGCTTACAGAACAAAGCTGGAAGCTGTGCATAGACAGCACGAAGCACATGGGAAATCTTGCAGTGGGAAGTGCTCATGGGGTGAGAAGACCTTATACCCTCCACTGGCTGACTGATCCCAGATTCAGCCAATTTCCTGAGTAACTTCGTTTTTGATCCCTCACCATTAAATGGAAGAAAAATCCCCTCAAACTGACCCAAGGCAAGGGCTCTGACCTTCAGTCTATTGCATGATTTCATACTCTTCTGCTACAGAATCTTCACTGTCAGTCTGACCATTTTTCTTCAAGCACCTTCTCCAAATTTTCAGGGGAACTTACTGCTTCCTCACTGTTGTGAGTAACTCACTTATCTGCTTTGACTAAGAAAAATTTTCACCCCTCTAGTCTTTTCCTTGAGACAGTTTCACCAGTCTGGGGAAGAGTTTTGTGCACTTAATCTCTCTGGCTTTAGCCTTTCCTTACAAAAAACACCTGTTCTGTGGAGGCAATCCAAGTGAGAAGTATGATAACCCACCATATTTTTCCAGCTATGAGGGATAAAGCTCCAACACAGGCTCCCTTGGCTTCTCAGCAGTCTGTGTCCTAGTTACAAGAGGACAAGGAGTCCTGAGGTTGTTCACAAGTCTAGTTGTCCCCTGAGGGTTTTGTATTGTATTATCCCTTGAGCCACTTCCATTTCAGTTAATCTGATCAAAGTGGACCTTCAAATTCAATTGTTTTGACTTTTCTCTTAGGTTTTCACTTTTATTTAACTCCCAGGCCTAATAAAATTGCAGTCAGTGCTCCCCATCATTCTGTATGTTCTTTCCTTTAATAGCTTCCTAATTCTCCTCAGTTAAAAGTCTTCCACATTTATGATCCTGCTCTTTATGTCTACCATTTTTCTAGATTTTACCATCCCTATATTACACTGAGTTGTTGGGCTAATGGCTCTTTCGCTTGGGAATTAGGAAAATAAAGAATGATTTTTTTTGTCATCTATTTAAAGAGGGTGATGAGAGTTCTTAATTAAAACAATCACATTAAATTTTCTGTTTTCCTTAACCTGAACTTACCTTTTCATTTGTTGCAGTTCCATTGTGTCTTTTCCTTAAATAATGTCCCTGGAAAACCTCCCTACTTCAAATACGAATTCCTTCCAGGAAGCCACTAATTTAATTTCTGAATGTTTTGCTGTTTTTTTATTTTTTTGTTTGTTTGTTTGTTTTTTGAGTTAGACTTACAGAGAAGATGTGCTGCAAAGGCACACATTATAACCTTTTTGGTAAACCATACTCTACCAATGATTAATGAATTTTGAGGTAGCTTAACTGTAAAAATAGTTGGGAAAAAAATATATATCTTTACCTTAGATATGCTATGACATCCTACTCTGTTATTTCTCACAATAACCAGACATAGACATAAATATAAGGATTTTCCTATGGAACATATTACACTAGGTCCATCACCCAAATGCAGTTACATGCATTATGCTTGTAGATAAACATGTAGAAGGAGAAAACAAATTGTAACTATCATGATATTTACTTGGCATGAAATTCCAGAATTTATAAGAAAGGGGTCAGAATTGTGCCACTACTCAAAGCTTGAGAAGGTTTTCATAGCAACATTTTTAGAGTAATGTTTATGAGTGCTTCTGCAGCCACTAAACACACAGCTATGGGGTATGAACTGACTGATATACTTTGTTTTCCAGTTCTCTCACAATTTTGAAAACTTGGATGGCTGAAGAATCTTCATCAGACATTCTTGATGCAAGTAAATTCAATATTATTATGCCAGTCACTCTGAGCTTGATATTCTACATACATGAAATGCTACCTTTTCTGATTAATTTCTTCTTCTGAATGTCTTCCTATGAAATTGACAGTAATCACTGTACCACAAACTTTCTCCATTTTAAAAGACACCCTAAAGCCTGAAGCCTGTGCTTTCTCCTATGGAGACAACGGTCTGGAAACAAAGAACAGAAAGACCTAAGATGAACAATAAGAATCCAAGCTTCACAAAATAATTTAATTGTGGAATATTCTTATTTCCATGAGTCTGCATCACTACTTCTTTTTCTTTTAAGATCAAACTTGCTGAAGAGAGTAAAGGGAGAATATACTATCTCAAAAATCCTATTTTCTTGAAACAGTTCAAACTAATTGTACATTGATTCCTTGGAGATACACAAATGCTATTTATCAATTGATTTTAGAAGCTAGAAAGCCAGAGTTTGAGATCACTAGATAGCTAAAGAAGCTGAGGGTCAAAAATAACAGAAAAATAAATGTCTGTAGATTTGGTCACACAGATGTGAGGTAGACAGTCTATATCTTCCAGCAGTGCAGCTTGTTTTCTGATGCTGCTATAAATGGGAACACAACAGCTTCAACTGCTATGCCACATCAGCGCCTTTGGAGCGGTGTTACAAACTCTTTAAGTGAGGTCAGAAAAGAGAAACAAACAAGCAACCTTCAGACCATTTCCAAAGAGCAGCTTAAAATACAGTTTGCTTTGCATGTATCTTATAACCCAACTTTCTTTGAGAATCTGCTTTGACATTCAGTCAGCTACAGCGCTGTGAAAAAGAACATGAGCTGGGGATTGTGCCTGCTACCTGAAGCTTATGAGGGAACTCAGGGAAATGATGCATGTGCAAAATTCACCTTGAGATGAAAGCAACCTGCAAAAGTAATTTTTAGATTCAATTTGTCCACACTTCAGTCTATCAAGCGCTCTGGAAATAAGCCCAATGTAGAACCTGTGGGACCTTATCAACATCTGCGTGGTTCCAACATTTATCTCCACTTCAGGGATGCCTGTATTTTTCTCGCTGAGCACGAAAGACCACTCTCTGGCCCAAGGATCAAAGGTCTTTTCCTGTCCCTACACTGCAATGAGAGACCTGGTGGTGGCAGTGGAGTGGCAAGAGTACATCATAGGGTGCACCAAAGGGTGCAGTACTCACTCCACTGTGCTGGTACATGCACTGTGGGGTACATCCGCTTCAGGGCAAGCCTGTGAGAAAGAAGGGCTGCTTGCAGATTTATCTAAATACCTATGTGATTTTTTTTTCTTCTCACTTTAGCCAGCACAACTTCATATGCACAGATAAAGCTTCTTACTGCAATAAGATAGCCCCTCCAAACACCTGAAAAGGGCTGATCTGGCATTTTGAGTTAGGCAGTTTGACCATTTGCACCAAGAAGCCCAATTCTTGCTAGCACATATCACTGATTGTGCTGTGGGTAATTGCCATGGTAAGGAGTTATGCTGACATCAGTTATGTGTGTTGTCTTTGCCCTGAGAGCAATACTACTGCACCTTTTCTTGATTAAAAGCTCCGGGCAAACTTTTTTAACACCTTGTTGTGTGAGTAATTTGCAAAACTTAATTTGTTGTGAGGTGATGCTGCTCTCCTACATTTAGATCCTCGGGATAATAAATCCTGAATAGCATGGACACAGGCAGCTCTGTCAGATGTATAGCATCACATGCAGATTGTTAAATAATGCTGTTATCCTACTGTCACCATGAAGTTAATCTAAGAAAAGGAAAATCATGGAATCATAGAATGGCCTGGGTTGAAAAGGACCGCATCTAGTTTTAACCCCCCTGCTGTGTGCAGGGTCGCCAACCACCAGACCAGGCTGCCCAGAGCCACATCCAGCCTGGCCTTGAATGCCTCCAGGGATGGGACATCCACAGCCTCCTTGGGCAACCTGTTCCAGTACATCATCATCCTCTGTGTGAAAAACTTCCTCCTAATATCTAACCTAAATCTCCTCTGTCTCAGTTTAAAACCATTCCCTCTTGTCCTATCACTAGTCGTTATCCCTCCCTCCTGGCCACAGTATTTTCTTAGAAATTCCTGGGTTTTAGATGATAGAGCTGTAACATTGATGGAAAATAACATCCAAGGGAAATGTGAAACTACATAGCAACAATAAACAGACAGTGCTGTTTTCTCCATGCACTCAAACGGTCCATTCCAGCTTTTGTACGATTGTTTATACATGTTCATTTTCAGGATAGAAGTGACTGAAAGAAACAGTACAGTGCAAGAGATCCTGTTTTGTTTGACAAACAAATCTCCAAAGGAACTTCTTGATGTCTTCACCGGAGCTCAGGGAGAGAGAGTGAAAGTCTTTAATTAAAGAGAAACCACTTCTAGTTTCAATATAATTGCTGGGTACTAAACATCTTATCATGTACAATTTGTAATACCATCTTCTATAAAAAGTTAGAGTTTATTGTTTCCATATCAGTGATGCATTTCGTTAAACTATTCAGACAATCATTTTAGAATGTTGCAGAGGTACTCCTTTCATTTTATTAAGGAAAAAATCCTGATTGGAACCACACATTCAAGATTATTTTAAATATAATTGTATTAAACACTACAGTTATTCAGAAAAAAAAAATGCTGTTCCTCCTGTGGAATATATCAACTTCAAAATAAATTTAAAATAATAATAAATAATAAATAATAATATAAATAAATAAATAAAGATAAAAATATAAATATTAATTAAATATAATTAATTAAATAATAATTAAATATAAATTATATATATATGACATAATATATAAATAAAATATATATAAATAAATTAATAATAATAATAAATCACTGCTGATACATGCAAAGTGTCCAGGTTTTGGTTTTTGAGGTAAGGAAAAAAAAAAAAAGAAAAAAGAACGAAAAACTGAAAAATGAAAGAGTCAACAGAAAAGGTATGAAGTTTCTGACCACAGCTGTTAAATGTCTGATTAATATCTGATTCATGGACTCTAATTGTAAGCAGTATTTCCAAAATACCTGCATCCAGAATCAGAAGTCTTCCCAAGAACTTCAGTATCTTCAGGGCAGGATATATGTCAAAATGAAGATGTACTCAGTGCATCAGGCTCTCTCCTTTCCTGCAGCTGCAGGTACTGACCTCCATAGGAAATCTGGCCTGTTCTTGGCAGCAAGTCTTACTTTCACCTCTGCATCAATAATTTTAACTAAAACTGCCTTTCAGCATTGTTTTGGTAGAAGAACTGAGAGTTTTGAATTGTTTTTCATTGCCATAATGAAGACTAACAACAAAGGACTGTATACCATCCTTATACTGTAATTTCTGTGTTCTCTTAGGGGTCTTTTCCAACTGAAGTGATTCTATGATAAAATATTTAATACATAGCTTTATACACAGACCCTGCAGAAGAAAAAAAAAGGCCTTAGATTTATCCCTGTGTGCAAACTCTTCACATGCATAAGTGCTTGTAAGATGAGCACTTAATCTTGCAGTTTCCCTATTAATCAAGTGGGTGGCTGGGAGAAGCATAGGAGATGTAACAGAGGTGGAAAAAATCGATACTGTGATTTGGGCAGAAGAAATCAATGCAACAATGCAGCAAAAAGAATGGAATATAGTGGTGTGGACAGAGGTGATCAATAAAAATACACATGCTTTTGTGATGCGTGGTGATTGAACCAATCCAAATAGGACAGAAGACTAATCTGGACCTTTATCTGAATCCTGTACAAATGGATGTCTGGGAGGCTCCACTGAGCTAGTTTTATATATAAATATATATATATATATATGCAGACACACTTTTTCCCCCTTCTTTTTCTTTTCTTTTTCACAATACCTCTGATCCCAGGTTCCAGCCAGCTCTGGATTCACAAATGAGAAAATACTCAATATCTGGAAAAAAAAAAATAGATTGCCAGCAGAATCTGATGATTTCAGTTGGTCTGAATAGCTTGCATGATGTTTATTCCATTGGATATTGATATTTACTGTACGTGCATTTTAAATGTTGGCTTTATTTTCTGTGTTTTCATAATGAAGTAAAGGTCTTCGCCAATCCACTTTCCTCCCCAGAACTAGATTTCTAAGTCCAGCATTTCTTTGCATCAGCTTAGCAGTTTGCCTCCCATCCTGAGACATGTTAAAAAAGGCAATCCCTGTGAAGGCAACTTTGCCAGGCTGTTAGTAAAATCCTATTTGACCGGCTGCTTTTGATGTGATATATATATAATATATATACGTTCTGAGGACATTCTGCCCAGACTTAACTTCTGACTTGGTCTTTCTATAATGCCTCATGGGTTGGTTGCTTATTTTTTCCTTGAGTACTGCTAAACTAGGTACAACCTCAAAATTGATTTCTCCATGAAGGAACAACCTCTCCCTTTTTTTTTTTTTCTTCTTCTTTTTTTGCCATATTAAGGCGCAATTTTTTATCCCTTGTTCAAAACTCCTGACTTTGTACCACACTAGTTGAAAACATTTTTTTTCTGCTTTGCTGGTGGATACAGGATATTTATGCTTCAATTCCAATGTATGGGTTCCTGCAATGATAAGATATTACATCCATAAGCTACATATCTGACCCCAATTCTGCTACACCATTTATTACATTTATCTCATTGCCGCTGTGCAGAGTTCCAGAATTTCAATTGCTACACACTTTACACAGCCAGATCCACATTTTACCAAACTATTACAATACTAACACTCAACAGCATGAAATCTGAACTCCCTGTTTTAAAATGCCACTGGGATTGCCCACCAGCAGGCACAGCTCCTCCCAAACCAGTTCCTAACAAAGCAACAAATGCTCTCACCCAGAAGATCTTGGATGAGACTCCCTTGCTGTCCTGCTTGAATCTTTCCAGCCCTCAGCATCCTCTGGCTTTTCTGCAGGATCCCAAGTGAGACTGTCTCTATCTCTAAGACAAGGGAGCTGAGGCTTTCCGGAGAGAGAATCACAGAATCATCCTTCTTGAACTGAGGAGCCCAGAACTGAATACAGTACTGCAGATGTGACCTCACCAGGGCAGAGTAGAGGGGGAAGATCACATCTCTTGACCTGCTGGCCATGATTTTTTTAATGCACCCCAGGATACCATTGGCCTTCTGGGTCACAAGGGCATACTGCTGGCTCATGGCCAACCCGCTGCCCACCAGGACCCCCAGGTCCTCCTCCTCAGAGTTTCTCTCCATCAGGTCAGCCCCTAATCTGTAATGAAGCATGTAGTTATTCCTCTCCAGGTGCAGGACTCTACCCCACAATATTCCTCTCAGCCCAACTCTCAGGCTGTCCAGGTTTTGCTGAATAGCAGCACAGCATTCCAGTGTGTCAACCACTCCTCTCAGCTTTGTATCAGTGGCACACTTGCTGAGAGTGCATTTTATCCCTTTGTCCAGATAGTTGATGAAGACATTGAAAAGGGTAGCTGTCATTCTGAGTGACATGTTTTAGAGCAGTCACAGCCGTGGGTAGGTGGTTGGACTAGATTATCTTAGTGGTCTTTCCAACCTTAGTGATTCTATGATGAACAAGACTAGGCCTAGTACAAACCCTGGGGGAACACTGCTAGCTACAGGCCTTCCTAGTTACAGATCTTACAGGCCACTGCTAGTCACAGGCCTATGTAGCTCACAGGAATTGCTTAA
Source organism: Perdix hodgsoniae (assembly GCA_035772895.1). Lineage (NCBI taxonomy): Eukaryota > Metazoa > Chordata > Aves > Galliformes > Phasianidae > Perdix > Perdix hodgsoniae. Next base: position 880,050 of record JAPSGF010000036.1, on the reverse strand, counting down.
GCAAAATGACATTGCTAAGTGTTCTCTCAGGGACACTACACTCCTGGTACAGGTTGTTAGTAAATCTTGACAAATCTGATGATTGAGGGTATTTTTCCTTCTGCAGCATGTTAGTCCTGCCAGGAGGACTTCAGTGTTTGTTTACAGAGAAAATAGGAACGTGGTGCTACTGCTGCTTCAGTTGGTACCAAGAACTGCCTTTGAATGAGGTGGTCCACCCAGCACTGCCAGAGCCAGCACTCAGGTAGAGACCCATGACAGATGGTTTCAAAGGAGTTGGCTCCTCACTGATGCATATTTTCCTAATTCTTAAATTTATTCTCAAAGCTTTTCTTAAACAGTTATTTCTTAATAGCTTATCTAATTCAGAAAATTTTGTTGTGCTGATACATGCATTCCTGTAAATGAGTCCCACTCTGCTGAGGTGATGTCACTTCCTAATGTGACTGTGCATTTTCTGCACTTAGCTAGCACAATTGTTGATCATGTGCATATGGCTCTAAATCCTGGTTGATGACCTAGTCAAGTCTGCAGAGGGAGGGAAGGACAAGTGGACAAATGGAAAGAAACGTATATAACTTATTGCAACCAAAAATAGACTTGTCAGTGGGGAATCTCATGCCCACTTTGAAGAGTCTGAACTTACATGTGAACCTATGGAGCCTGGTTTTCACCTCCAGGCAATGCAGGCATGGTGGTTGAGTTCATCATCAGGTCTTGCCTCGCCACATGGCTGCAGCAGGTCCCAGCCTGCAAACTTGAACCTGGGATATTGGATCAGTGCTGCACCCTCAGCAAAGAGGTATCCTCAAGAGGGTAACCCTCACTACAAGAAAGATATTGAGGCCCTGGTGTTTATCCAAAGAAGAGCAATGAAGCTGTGAAGGTTCTGGAGCACGGGACTTATGGGGAGTGGCTGTGGGAATGGAATTGTTCAGTCTGGAGAAGAGGAGGCCCAAGGGAGACTTTACCACTCACTATAACCACTAGAAATGAGATTGTGATGAGGTAGGTGTTGGCCTCTTCTCCCAGGTAACAGTGATAGGACAAGAGACCTCAAATTGTGCCAGGGAAGGTTCAGGTTGGATGTTAGGAACCATTTCTTCTTGGAAAGAGTGGTGAAGCAGTGGCACAGGCTGCCCGGGGAGGTAATGGAGTCACTGTCCCTGGAGGTGTTCAAGAATGGTGAAGATGTGACACTGAGGATTATCGTTACTGGACATGGTAGGGACAGGCTGGTGGTTGGACTAGATGATCCTAGTCTTTTCCAACCATAATGATTCCATGAAAAGAGCAGGGTGACCCATAACACTCAGCCATGAGGTCCGTGGTATGGGCAGGAAAGAAGCTACTTCATCTGCCCCTTGTCAGATACTCTCATAAGGGATGGGAAGATCAAATTCCCCGATGTTTAACTTTTTCATTCATTTGACAGACACCTTTTTGAAACTCCCTCAAAGGTCTGTATACAGCTTCTTCCACTGAGCTCCCATTGTGATGACAACACCACATTTCCAGCAAAATGAATGCCTTCTCTGGGAGAACCAGGAGAATGTCAATGACAATTATAATTAAACCTCTTCATTTTCAAACGCATGTCACAGACTATGGAGTAAAACTCAGCAGTGTTTCTTAATGATTCCAGCTTACATATTTCCACACTGAGTCAAAAGCACTTGGGGCAGGATGTTCTTCACAGATGAGCAAAACCCTGTATGATAACTGCATAATTTGAAATGTGAAAATCCAGTGTTATAATTTAAGGGGTAATGCTAATACTTCAAAGGAGTGTGGGACAAGAACCAGATCCCATCTACACCACAGCAAACCCAGAAGAGCTTTTGTGAATTCAGTCTGATGACTTTCTTGAACAGAAAGATTTACATTCCTGTAACCAAGAGGAAAATTATACCCTCCAATCTTAAATCACAGTTTTGGCATTAATGCTACATGCCCAATTCTAAGGCTGTCAGAAGAGAATTTCAAGGATCTATTTATTGATTAGGAAAGAAGTTTGCCCTTTCAGAGCACACTGGTCTGATTTTTCACTTATTTTCATCTTCCTTGAACTTCTGCAAAAGTAAAGGAGATTTAGAAACAACAGGGAACTGGGCAATCTCTTACATATGGGGAGCTGCTCCAAAGTGATAATCAGCTGCAAGCGACTACTGGAAATGAAGTAGCTGGAAATATTTACAGACAGGATCTGAAAAAATCCCTCAGTCTTTTCTGAAAAGGAGCTCCTTTTCTGGGGCTCCTTAGTTTAATGTCTGTTCAGGTAGTGCAAAGTTCTGAAAGCAAACCTTGCCAAAGGAAAAAAAAAAATTTGATTTTTAGGCTAGGCATGGTGGTGTTTAACATTACTGCAGTTTTAGTATTTATGTGTTTGGTGGTAAGAGTGAGTGGGGCATGGAATGAAAATTTCTGGTTTTCATTCATACATTGGAAGAATTACTATTACAAAACTGACCACTTCTTCATTCAAATGTTTTATGCCTCAGACCAATGCAAGGCAAGTAATTGCAGCTAATTCTGAAAGTTCACAAACTTCCATATATGGAGGCAAATATGCACTTCCCACTGTGTATGTTGTGTGAATCACATTCAATTAAAGCAAATAGATTTGTGCAATGTTGAATTTGACCCTACATATCAATGAATGTATGTTCTTCCCACTGTGTGTTTGTGAAAGCTGCCTGAGTATTGCTTTATTTTAGCTGGGGTGCTGACAAGGAAGGGAAGTGTAATGAAAACAAAGCAGCCAGCGTTCACAGACATGATCTATGTGCTGAACTCGGGATGTCTTTTCTCACTCCGGATTTTAAAATGCTGCATGCAGTATACATGTCACTCAGCCTAGATGCAATCCTGATCTCAAGGAGTTGTAGGAGTCTCAGACATGCTGTTTTAAACTTTGATTGGCTGAGGAGTTTTCCTGCTACTTTTCATTTTACAAACTGACGTTTGCATGGACAGCTTTCTGTTAAGCTTTGCTCAACCAAAAAAAAAAAAAAAAAGAAAAAAGGAGTTTATTAAGAAGACATTCATGTTCAGGTAAATGCTGATTTTGATTGGGATTTATTGCAATTATTGGCATTTGGTTGTTTTTGAAATACTTATGGTTTAGAGAGCTGGTCTGAATTCGTGGATACATCCTGCACATTCTCTCTTCCCTCTTTTTCCTCCCAGGTAAATTTTGACCTCAAAGACTTTCAGGGGATATTTACACCGAAGAATCCAAGAATCCAATAAAACCCTGGAGGGGAATTCAGTGCTTCTCTTATCTTTCCTGCCTCCTGAAACCACGTTGTAAATAGCTGTGAGCATGTCTGCCAGATAGCTGCTCTTCCAAGAGGTGTCAAACAAGCTGGTCCCAAAGTTAACTGGGTTCCATGAAGATTACTTCTCTCCTATATGCCACTGAAACACGGTGATGATATCTACAACAGGAAGAAAGGCTTCTGAAAGATCTATGCAGAGCAGTGGAATTGAATTCTACAATATTTTACTTGCTTCTGTGAATAACTGTATCCTTATGTTTACATTTTAACCACACATGTGCCTTACACACTGGTTAATGGTGTTCAGAGATGTTGGGACTCACGGCAAACACTGAGATCATGGCCTTTCCCAATTTTAGGATGCAAAGCCAAGAAATACATCTATACTACTCAGGAGACTCTATCTTCTTCCATCTTTTCACTGTTTCCCCATCCAGCACACTGATTTCTGAACTTCGATGGTCTGAGAGGAGATGGGAAAGCGCAACCCGAGTTGAAAAGAGTTGTCACAGCCACATGCTCCCCCATGCCCTAGGGATGTCACAGCCAGTGGTAACTATAGGCCACCAAGGAGGAAGAGAATAATGGGGCATAGGGGTGAGTTATTGCTCTTATCTTTTGCCTCCAGAGAATTGTTTCAAATGTGGAGTACTCATCACTAGTGAAATGAGTCTTATTCTCTTCATTTAGGCTTCTGACACATCTCCATCAAAAATTGACATAAATTGTTTCCAGTAGGAGCTGTGCCCAGGGAAAATTGTCAATGCCAAAGAAAGAAAAAAGCCAACAGTAGTTGGCTTGGCACTTTTTAGTCAGCATTAGATGCCACTCTGAGAGAGGCAAAGGCCCCACAGCACTGGCCTGAAGGACAGGTGCTGGAGGGCTAAGTGTTGCTCCTGGAGCTCCCTGGCTTGGCATTTGGTGAGCCCTGTCCAGCTTCCCTTGGGCAGAACCACTGCCACTCTCCATGGAGCTTGCTGTGAGCCACAGAACTGGCGAAAAAATGATTAAGTCCCTGATTATTTGGTTTCATGCTGAGCCTCAGACTACTGCAGCTTCCTTGCCAGCAGCACTACAGTTTGCTAAACCAAAGCTAGCTCGGGAGGATATATACAGCCCCTGAAATTGCTGGGCTAGAGATGTATCCAGACCTAGAAGGCCATGCACTGCTGGAAAAGGTGCCAAACCACCATAAATATACCAGTTGATCACTAAAAGTAGTCCCTTGCTAGTTGTTGGTTGTATTACCTAGAAATGCTCTGTAACATGTTCAGGCATACCACTGCTGTGGTATGGAGAGTGGGTTCACAGCCTTCAAACTCATAGGGCAAATATGCCCTGTGACTTTCATAGGATCATGGAATCACAGAACCACAGAATGGTTTGGGTTGGAAGGGACCTGAAAGCTGTGGGCAGGGCTGCTCCCACCAACTCAGGCTGCCCAGCGCCTCATCCAACCTGGCCTTGAACACTTCCAGTTCTTTGATCTCCTCCCTATGGAATGTGACCCAGCAGCAGCAGCCACAGTCCCATGGGGCTTCTGGAGATAGAAGTGTGGGGTGACATCCCTGGGCAGTTTGCAACACCACAGTGACATCAGGGACACACTCACCTGCATGGGCACAGCAGAGACAGCAGAACTAGTTATTGGAGAAAAAGTCAGGGGAGCAGTGAAGGCACACCTCAGGTTGAAGCCATTCTTGCGGAGATCAGGGCTCTGCTGAAGAGGCATGCTGTGCACTTTACCTCGGGGCAGTACTGGGATTCATGTCTGGGTACATGAGAAACATCTGCAGTTTAACTAACCTGTCATTTAAAGAAATAAATGCTCAAATAACAGCATTTTGATGAAGCAAAAGTTATCTGCCCCAGAATGGCAGATTTTCTTCAGTGACTCAGGAGGAAAAAGGCAGAGCCAGCACAAGCTTAGGGAGGGTAGGGAGTGCTCGCTTGCTGGCTGTCTTAAGCAGCCTATCAACTAGTTTCCTTTATCTCCCAGAAAAAAAAAAAAAAAATTACCACATACATTACATAACATGCCTTTGTTATAGAAGAGAGAAGCGAGCTTCCAGTTCCAGACCAGAGGAAAATATTGGGGAGGTTCTAGACAGAGAAGCACTAGGGAGAGTAACAATGGGCAGTTCCATCCCAATTCTGTCTGAGATTTACATCACTTATTTGCACTGCTTACAAGTGGGAAGAGGAATTTTTTGCCAACCTAAACTCAGTCCTTGATCTCAAAATCAATTGGTATTATTTTGTTTCTTATACCACCAAAGGTGTTTACAAATCTGCTGCCAGGATTATGCTGACAATTTAGCTTCAGACCAAGAGAAGCTCAACCCTCGTTTTAAATTAAGAAATAAAAAGTGTATGTTAAAAATATTAAAGTGTGCTTTCTATTTTTCACTGAATTAGATGAAGGTTTCTTAAAGATCAGAAAATATAAGATAAACATTTATTATTTGTGGCACATTGTTTTTGTGCTGGTGTCTCAAAGTACAGTTCCTGCAAAACCAGCTGCTCTCCAGCTGCTCCACAGCTTGTCTTGCAAAGGAAGATGCTGTTTGTACATGCACAGTGGGGACTGCTCAGTGCCACCATAGCATATTTATGCTGCAGCCAGTGCATCAGAGTACGATGGGAATGAGCTACTTACATATATAGTGCAAACTATCAAAGTCTATGTCTTTCAAAGAATGGGAGCAGGAGGAGAGGATGAACCTAATGAAATTAATGTAACTCGGAGAAGTTATGAAGTTTAACATAATGTCAACATCTTTGTGTACTGGAGGGCACATTCATTTTCTTAGGCAGACCCATCTTACCTTGTGTAGTTTCCTTGTGCAGTGTGAGTGATCATTCCATTTCTTTCATTGAAACATCTACAGCCTTACTGAGCTGTGTATGGTAAAAGCCAGCCCCTCTCAGAACACTTAGCTTCTGCTGCTTTTGTTTGGAACAGTAATTGCTCTTCCCATGCTTTTGCCTCTTTTGCCTATAGTTCTACCTCCCCATGCAGCAGCCACCTAACAACATGCAACCAGAATAAGAATACTCCAGCATGAGTTTCTGGGGTTACACTTTATACATGTTAAAATTCTGCTCATTGCAGAATTTGAACGGCTTTTGGGTTATTTTATTATCTTTAGTTTTTCACCAATCTGCTGTTTTCCAAGATGGTGCTTAAGTATTACTCTATTCTGGAAAAGATTTCTCAAAGAAATCTACGCTGCTCTTCTTAGAGTCTTCTTAAAGACAATCAGTCTCCAGATTTACCCAGTCACCTCTGGGAACTTGCTCCCTGGGTTTTTGGCTGCATGATCTCAAAGGAAGCCAGATACCTGTTCCAATCAAGAGCCAGTAATGAGCTGTCTGTATTTGCCACATTTGGCATATTTGCTAATGTATAAATGTATAGAAATATACACAGAAATGTAGGTTCCATGAATGGATATGGTTCACGATGAGCAGTCTGAGTTACTGAAAGTTGTGAAGGGATGATTTTTTCTTCTCTTGCAACTAAGAACTGTTAAACGGATAGATAAGTCTTCTTATTACAAGGTGACATATGCAACTTAAAAATAAATGATCTGATTCTTAATTTAGTTACAGGCGTATCATGACTACCCTCAAATAGATTGGAAGTAAATATATTTAATGAGGAGGAGGCACAGATTTGGAAAGGAGATGGGACATTAACTCTGTCCACATTCTCCTGGATGCTTCAAAGAAATCATTTATGAAACTGGCGTGCTCCACTAAGAACAGTTTGCCTGTGATGAGTGAAACTTATGGCACAAAGCAAGACAGAGTGCCTCATGAGGGATGGGTCATAAAAAGACTGTAACAAGTCAACCAGACAGGGAAAAACAGAGAGATTCAATATTTAATTTGGTGTATGTTTCATATCTTGATGTATCTTTTATAAATACTGACAGTGGTGTTATTGTCCATCTATTTTGGATACCATGAAAAACAGTTTCATTTTTATTTTCCTTTAACTTCTTTTGAGAAAAGTGTTATTTCAAAATAACTGGAAAAGATCATTAACATACAAAGGAGGATATCTGTAAAACAGAGTTACAAGATAACCACCTTCCTCCCTTAGCATATGTCTAGAACATTCGAAGAGGAGTCTTCACAGGAACTGGAAGGACTGATCTGAGAGCTGATAATGGCGGGGAAGAAAGGGTCTTCCAGTGGCCACTCATACCCAGGAGGGATCTCTGCTATATAAGGTGATGGACCCAAAGGCCAGTGTTCCCAAGAGAGAGGTCACACAATCCCTCTGAAAGATTCCAAAACCTAAGCTATCTTTGATGTTGTCCTGACCTTGAGAGTCATTTCTTTCTGTTCCCTGCACTAGCCAAAAAGCTCTGACTACAATTACAAACAGTTGAGATTTTCCTGGGGAAATAATTTCAACAGAAAATGACCTTCTCACAAAATCCACAATTTACACGACAAAATTTATTTTTGTCCCAAAAGATTGTGATTCTCCTAGAGAACAAGAAGTGGGCTGTCCTGGAGGTTCCTCAAGAGCACACCGATTTCACATTTTTGTTGGAAGAGAAACAGGAAAGCTAACCAGAATCCTCCAATCATAAGATGAAGCAGATGGAAAATAACAGCAATAGAAAAAGAACTAGTGTTACAGCTCTCAGACTGGAATGTTCCTGGAACCTCTTTTTATTATTTTTTGGTTTTGACTTTATGCCCTGGAGCATAATCAAAATATCGTCTTTGTGAACAAGTTTTCTGGTGGCTTGTTTTTTGTTTGCTTGTTTTTGCATGATTTTTTTTGTTGTTTTTGTTTGTTTGTTTTTGTTTCTTTTTTTCTTGGCAAGACTAACCTTCTATTTTCCAAACCTTTCTACAGGTTGCTCCCTTCATCCACTTCTCTTGCTCTTATTAGCAGATATTTTGCCATCAGTGCTGGACCTGCTTTCATAATTCTGTCACCAGTCTTTCACTCTTTCTTTCTTAAAGCATCCTTTGGAAAAAGCTGATTTTCCTTTACAAAGGACTAAACCTAAAAATAGGAGAAGGACTAGTGCTATTGTGATAATACATTGAGTGTGACTTTTTGACTGTATTATTCTAATCTCTACCTTTCGTTCCCATTAATCCTGTAACATATTTTCCCCCTCTTGTTTTTGTCTAGTTTGAGTCTGCAAATCTCATCCAACTTGTAGCCTTTATGCAAGTAAATCAGTGAAGCCAAACGAGGAGGATTGCTCATTAAAAAAAATCTGTTTTATACCGCCAGACTTTTCTCTTGGGACAATATCAAGACTGTTTTTTTGGGAAAACACTTCACACCTTAGTGGCACTGTACAAATACTCATTTTAAGACTGAATAGCTGAGGATAACATTATAAACTCTTGAAGTGAGGAAGAAGTATCTTTAACTATATTGACTGTCTCTAATCAATATCTAAAGGAGGGCTAGAAGAAAGAAGGGGACAGACTCTTTGGCAGGGCTTGTAATAGGACAAGAGGAAACTCTTTCAAACTAAAAGAGGGGAGATTTAGACTGAATATAAAAAAGGCTTTTTTTACGGTAAGGTTGGTAAGGCACTGGAACAGGTTGCCCAGAGAGGTGGTGATACCCCATCCCTGGAGACACTCAAGGTCAAGCTGGATGGGGCTCTGAGCAACATGATGTAGCTGTAGGTGTCCATTTTCATTAGAGGGAGTTGGACTAGATGGCCTTTAAGGGTCCCCTCTGACTCAAATAATACTACAATTCTACAATTCTATGATTCTCTGATTCTAATCGAGCACACGTCTGAACATCCAGAAGTATTATAAAGGCTTGGCATCCAGAACTGCATTTTACAAATGGCATCTATACACTAACAAGAAGCAAACTTCAAATCCTGACCTGTCACATAGTTGGTTGTTAGTGTTTCTCAGGTCAGAGCATCCAAACACTTTTCTTCCAGCTCACATCTCATTGTTAGCACTGCTGCTTATATTGGAAAACCATTCTGTTCTCCCTTTTCCTCTTAGGTCAGTGAGTAAATAAGCCCTCTGCACTATCTCATTTGAAAAAATAGGTCGAGCTTGCTGCTGTTGGTCTGAATTACTCATGTTCTCCAGGAGGACTGACATCCCCAGGACAGACACAGAAAACAAACTTTGCTGAAATGCTGTGGTTCGGAGACAGCTGTGCTGCTGGCACTCTTCTCACAGTCTCAAAGAGTACAATATGTATGTTTTTTACAAAGTCACAAGAACAGCCATAGCAAACATCATCTTCCTTATTGCAGAACAACATTTGAGTGGGTCTGAGCATCGTGAAGTAAGGAAGGCTGAGACAACCAGCCAGTGCAAAAGGCGGAGCTCAGCAACCCAGATCTAGAAAGGAGGGATGCAACCACAAATGCACTGTCAAAAACAAAGCCTTCCAACCAAACTTATCCTTTTGCATTCAAATCTTCATTCTTAGGTGTGGGGAAAGCTCCTTGGATGCAGCCATGAGAAGAAGGGGCGACAGGTGTCATGGTCTGTCTGTGGAGCAGAGACACAGAGCTGCTCTACTGGCACCACCACCTGAACACAATGCTCAGTCACGTCCACGGAGGCACGCAGGATTGCAGGTAGCACAAGCAGAGCAGCAGGCTCCGGAAGGTGGATTTACCATGTGCTTTGGTTGAGTGGCTCCAGCAATGCAAATTGCTGTAACTCTGATTAATTAGGCTGCTAAAACAGATTTACAGATGCTATATATTGCCATAGGAGCACAAAGCAGCTGGAGATTTCCAACAACATTTCATCCTTATGGCCTCGCACACACACAAGGTTTTCTTGTTTTTAGCCACTGTAACTGTGCCAGGTAGGAAATGTTTCCTACCGATTCACACACATAAACCCTGAGTAGCTATCTTGGCATAACTGTTCATTATGGCTGCCTTGCGTTTTTAATTCCCAGACTAGTATAAAGCACCTCCTGGAGCAGTCGTGCTCAAATTAAAAAGATCATAGCACTTGGACTTAGTACAGCATCAATATGCAATCATTCTGTTAAACCAATATGGCTTCTCATATTTTGCAAAAGTTCGATATATGATAAAGCTCAATATTAAGCAAGAGAAGTAAAATATAACATGTAAGAAGAAAAGCAGAAAAGGACAAGATTAACTCCTCTTGACTCTATTTTCACTTGGTCTGAAAAAAATCTGCGTTTTCCTTTTAGTTCTTCTAAGGCCAGACTGCATGAAGCCCTGGGAAGCCTGATCTAGTGGTTGGTAGCCATGCCACAACAAGGGGCTGGAACTGGATGATCTCTGATGTCCCTTCCAGCCCAACCCATTCTATGATCTTATGAATCTCTTATTACTGACTTTCTCCTTGGCTGTAACTTTCACAGAATCACACAGAATGGCCGGGTTGGAAGGGACCTCAAGGATCATGAATATCCAACCCCTCTAACTTTGAAAATATTTTTCTTTACCATCTTTATTCCTCACAAAACAAAAACCAACCAAACAAAAAAACAACCAACCAAACAAAAAAACACCAAACCCACCATTGTCTTCAAACAAATATCTAAAGAGTTTCTACAACTGATTACAGACTGATGCTGAGTAGGAAGAAAGATAATTATGCATGTGCTCATAGATGTTGTAGAGACAACTCTAAACAATCATGCATGAATTACATCTTCAGCAAATGTAATTACCAAACAATTCAGAAAACTGTGAAAAAAAAATGGTGCTTTTTTGTAGCTACTTCCTTTCCTGGCCTGTGTTTTGGATTGCTTTCAAGCATCCCTGATTAAATCTGGCCAGAAATCTTCTGGTGGATCCCATTCCCAGAGAGAAACAACAGTTCATCAGAACAAAACACTGATGAGTGTGGGAACCTGTGGAGCTGGGTTCAGCATACATGGGCTTCAAAACTTGCCCTCTGTGAAGGTTTCTGGCAGAAAGCAGCTACACAGTCATGGGTTAGAAGGGAAAACAGAATCAGGGTAAGGTGAAGGGCTTCACCTGACATTTTGCTGGTGAATCCATACCCCCAGGAATGGCCCATCTGGCAGCAAGACAGCACTGCACACTGCCTGAAATCTCTTTACCTGTGTCATGTCAAGGGCCTCCCACTTGCAGTTCTGCAACCTGCCTCTTCCTCTCTGCTCTGTACCCTGCTGCCATGACAATTTTCCCTTGCTGCTCTCATGCTGTTGGTTTCATGTTGTTATTCTCATGTCCATGTATCTACAAACTTCCTTGGTGTGAGAATGACCGCCCTTCTTCCCCTTCTCTTCCGCCTCATATTTTTCTCCCCTTCTGCCTCTTGTGCTCCAGTCAACACCAGGAGCATCAGAAGTTGAATAAAACAATAGGGACTCCAATCAAGTAACAATGAAAAACATATGGGACTAGGGGGGAGTAAGAAAAAAAATAAATCATCCTCACTGTCGAGATAATTTGCAGCACCGGAAAGAGAAATCTTGGGAAAATGACACCCACAGCTTTTCTCTTTCCCATTGTATTCTCTTGTAGAGTAAAATCTCCTTTTTATTTCCTGAAAGGTATCTTTATATTCACTGTTTGCTACCAGCTATGGACCCCACAAATAGACTAGAGAACATAGGCCTACCTTAAGTCTGTTTGTGTTATAATGTTTTGAAGCACACAGCTGAAGTCAGAGCCCAGCAATGAGCATCCCAAATCCCTTGTCTGTTAAGGCTTTTTAGCCACAATGGGAAACACAATCTATTTTAAAACTTTTATTTCAGAATAGTGCACTGAGCTCGAGTCACAGGATGCATGCTCAGGTGATTTATCTGTGCGATAAGCAGTTTTAGACAGAACTATTTTCAGTCCAGTTTGAGACAAGATGTGATCTACAGGATGCATTCAGAAAGCTTAGAGAAAATATAATACATCAAAACACCAACCTGACTTGCTTATAGCTCTTTAATTAACCCCTCTGATCAGAAGAGACCTTTCTGAATCACGTGAGCTTGTACTTGTCTCTGGTCTAACTCTGCTGCTCACTGCTCTACCTTTGAAATCTGCAAATGCTTCCTCTTTTTTTTTTTTAAGTCTTTTTATATATTGAAGTACATCTGGGCTCTGATTGTGTGCAGCTCAAGTCAAAAAGAGTTAAAAATTGATATAATCATCAGCAAGATTCAGCCTTTCTTCAGGAAAATGAGACAGGAAGGGGATTGTCTTTACTAATTTAGTTAATTTGTTACAGAGAGACAGAACTTGCATTATGCCATTAACCTTGTAGCAATTCAGTTTTCTTAACCATAGCTGGCAATCATAATTTCTATGGCTGCCAAGAAGTTCATTTGCCTCTGGAACCTGGTTTCAGCAGCTGAATTCAGACTGAGACCTACTGGTGTTAAATGAAACCCTGCCTTATTGGGTCTAGAAAAAAATGCAAAAATTTCAGCAGATACTCTTTGTATACTCAAGAGAGTAATATTTCACTGTATTTCCAGCATGTTTTGGATTTGTTTGCAACTCTAATCCTGAGTGAATCCCACAGGGACAAGTGGATGACTGTGGATTTCCTGCATAATTCAGCATTCCTGTATTTGGTTTTGGCTGTGTTCAGCCAGTAGAGGTGAAAAGTGCTCAGACACTTCAATTTCCAATGAACAAACTGTTGTAGGGTAAAAAGATTGCTTGAATTGTGAATACTAAGAAGTAGTTGGTAATTGGCTGTAGATGTGCATGTTGAAGGGCTTGTCCAAAACTGTTCTTTTGAACTCCCAAGCAGATATCTGCCACTTGCTAACTATGAGTGATACAAGCTGGTTCTAAATTTTGACAGGACCTAAACAAAAGTTATATGTATTGAATCCTCCTTTAGTGCAGACAGGTAAGACAGAAACACCAGATACGATCTCATTAGAGTCACATTGTTCTTCTGTACATAGACTATTTAGATTAAGAAAAGCAGACCTGGGGTTATGGGAAGAAGAGACAACTTAAAACAGGGACTTCCCAGAAGAAACATTTGCCTTGGAGGGAAAGCATCATAGGCTGAGGAAGCTGAAAAAGATCTCAACTTGAAGAAAGATCATTTAAGTGGGGAAAGGTCCTGGAGATAAGAGAAATGGATAGAGAGAAATGCAGTGGGATACTATGGGACCTTGGCCAGTGATGCTTGAGACCATTAACTTTAAGCAGCAGCATGATATGACTTGACAAGATTTTTGCCTGACTTTCCCACACCAGTAGTGACCACCTTGCTGTAGAGTTGAGTTGAGACCTCACAAATATAGTTCAAGGGAATGTGACTGAGTGTGTGAAATAATTAGATAAGATAAAAGCTTGATGGTTCTTTAGGTAAACTCAAGGTTAAAATTCACTTGAGTGCAGTGAGCAGTACAAACCCTATCACTTCAGGAAAGTCATGGACTATTTCTGGTCTTAGATAGTATAGTGTTCTTGTATTGGTTTACTCTGTAGGGATGAATTCCCTTCCCACTCTGGAAGTCATTATCAGTAGCAGAAACTAAAGACTTTCTTACTCTCTTAGACCAAGTACACCGTTGAAAGACGCCAAACTGAATGGAACAGGTAAGTCAGCAGGTCTTGGCTTTAAAAGTTCTTTTAATTGTTGTCTCTTTCAATCTTCCTAGATTCCTTTAGAATGGAAAGCTAAGACAATGTCTTTTTCACATTTTTTTTCCTTGAAGATGACTGTCTTTTGCTATCCGTTTAGATCTTCTTTTTCCTTCAAGGCAATTCCAGGATATGAACTCAGTGCAATGTATATAGAGAGATTTAAAAAAAAAAAAGAAAAGGATTTCACGTGGTTTTATATACATATAACTGTGTCGTTAGCAATGACATCTTCATATAACAAAAAAACAAGTAATTATGGACAATTTTCCTTTCTTCGGTTTTCTTCTTGACATTTGGCTAAATAGTGAATTTCTGATTGGAAACTCAGCTGGGAAGCAGTCATGTTTCATCTTGTTTTCTCCCACTTGTTTGTCACAGTGTTCTCCTGGCCTCCATATGTATGCTTGCTGAAAGAACGATGCTTAGATCTAACCAATGGGAGAGCTTCTAGCAGTCTCTTTGACCCTGTTGGAATTGTAGAATCATAGAATAGCTCTGTTAGAAAGGACCTTAAAGATCATCAAGTCCAACCATGATCTAACCATAGTACCCTAACTCTAACAACCCTCCGCTAAATCACGTCCCTGAGCACCACATCCAAACAGTTTTTAAATACATCCATGGATGGTGACTCAATCACCTCCCTGGGGAGCCTATTCCAGTGCTTAACTGCCCTTTCTGTAAAGAAGTGTTTCCTGGCATCCAACCTAAACTTACCCTGGTGCAACTTAAGGCTGTTTCCCCTCATCCTGTCACCAGTGAGAAGAGATGAACCCTGCTCTCACTGCAGTCACCTTCCAGGTATTGGAAGAGAGCAATAAGGTCTCCCCTCAGCCTCCTTTTCCCCAGACTGAACAGCCCCAGTTCCTTCAGTCTTTCCTCATAGGCCACATTCTCCAAGCCTTCACAAGCCTTGTTGCCCTTCTTTGGACCTGCTCCAGCACCTCAATATCCTTTCTGTACTGAGGTGCCCAAAACTGAACACAGTACTCAAGGTGAGGCCTCACCAATGCTGAATACAGAGGCAGGATGACTTCCCTAGTCCTGGTCAACACACCAATCCTGATACAAGCCAGGATACCATTGGCCTTCTTGGCTACCTGGGCATAATGCTGGCTTATATTCAGATGACTGTCCATCAGTACACCAAGGTCCCTTTCTATCAGGCAGCTTTCCATCCACTCCTCCCCAGGCCTGTAGGGATGCCTGGGATTGTTGTGACCAAAATGCAGGATATGATAATTGGACCTATTGAAACTCATACAGTTAACCTTGGCCCATTGATCCGGTCTATCCAAGTATCTGTTCCTAAGAGAGCTTTCCCAACATTGCTCTGACGTACCAGCTGCAATTCCAAATATGTTGCAATACCACCACTGTGGCAGAACAGGTAGAAAGATATCTTCTCTTAAGAAGGCTACTTTGAATGACTTTCAGGACAACCAGCTCCATTCTATGAAAAATAACATGCTGGAAGTTGGTCTGTGTAGTCCTTTGCTTAAACTGTGACTTATCTACTGGTCAATTCATCTGATGGTATGAAAAGACATCTCTGGCCCTATGAGGAGTTGGTATTTTCAAGCATAGTGATTTCAGCTTTGAGTTAGGACAGAGAGAATAGTTTACTTATAATCTTGCCTACTACACAGTTTGAAGAAACATTTCTTCATCAACTACTGGGCCTTCGTCAACTTCAGTGCTAAGGGGCATCTAGAATGGTGCTATAATGCATAATGGGAACTTATAAAAAAAAGTATTAGAATTAGTAAAAAAAAGTATTAGAAAAAGTATTAGTAATACAACATCTGCATGTATCTTGGCATCACTTAAGCTAATGGTTGCTGCTGATTTGTGTTAATGAAGATGATATTTCAACCCACTGCTTGTCCGGCTTCAGCACTGAAGAGTTTGATATATTTTTAGACCAGGCTGAAGTGGCCTGTGCAACTACTTGTACTGAGATTGCCAGGACTGTGAATATGAAAAGATGGAAACAGATGTAAAAAAAGCAATGTCAAGTCTTTGCAAAATTAGGAGATGCAATGTCAGCAGATGTGTTCTAAGGTATGCCTCTAAAAGGAGTCACCATCAGATGATGCTTCACTCCACTGTCCAGAGAAAAAGCAGACAAAGAGCAGTTGCTTTCAGACATTGTGCTGTTCAGCCAATGGCTTTGGGGAGGACAGAGCTCAGTCTGCAGATATTCAAGAAGAGATTAAAATATTGTGAGATTCGCATTTATTGATTCAACTTAAAGAATCATCCATATAGTAAAAGAGGATGTTTAAAGGTTTCCCTATAAATCTCTTGTTTTGTTCCTGTGAAAATCAAACAAAATTCCATGAAGAATATGCAGATCAGCCTTAAAGTTATTTTGGCTATTGAATGAATGACTGTAGCACAAGAATGTTTAGCCTGCAGCACCTTGTATACTGCAACTAGTATATAATACTACCCTGTTAACACTAATAAACTCCAAATTGCAGAACATAAAACACTTGACAGCAGTTCTGGGATTATTTTGGCCTCAGTGAAGAAATACAACTATCATAGCTGTGAAGCTATGTAGAATTTATGATACGTTCATCTCCAACACTAATTACAAACAAAGAGATCTGTGAAGAGCCAGGTCATAGCATTGTAATGTAATTTTAAAAGGATTTAATATATTTTTTTAAAGTTAGTAAAAAAAAAGGGAGATGTGAAGGAGAGAATTATGTAGAATAGTCTTTGCTTATATGGTGCTAAGGGAATCAGTTTATCCTGCATTCCGTAAAAGCGGCAGGTAAGGCAGGCACACATAACTGATGATTTCTGCACTGTTATACCCTGCCCAGTAAGACCCTGGCACCTAACTGCATGTCCTTTGGACAAAAAAGAGTAGCAATAAGGAGCAAATTCTCACTTCTGTCTAGTAAAAGGAAAATAACAGCTGAGAGATTTGTAAATGTTTGCTGTAATTCTGCAACAGAATAAAATGTTAAATTCCACATAGTGCTCTGGCACTCCCATCCTGATCATCATCAGTGAAAATATACCTTCAGTGCAGCAGCTGTAGCAGCTCTAATAAGATATCTACATAGAGAAAATAGGCAATCAAATTTCTGCAAAGTATGAAATTTTCCATTAAATTGTCTCTTCCTTTTATATAACACAGCTGCAACAGTTCTCACTAGCTTTTCCTATCCATGCCTCAGCAAACATAACTCTTTCTTGAAGGATATTTTCCAAATGACTCATTTGAGATTCAGAATATTTCCTCTGAAGGCTTCTAGACCATGACCCCAAAAAGTGTATCTTGTAAAAAGAAAAAAAATTATCCTATCATCTACAGCCATAAGTTAAGAAACTGAACATGTTGCAAATGAAGAACATACTCTGATAAATTAAAAATGGCTGCAGATGTAATGAATGTCTGTGTTATTTGCTTCTAAATGAATCTCTGGTAATTTAGTCACTGTATTAATCTTCAAAGGCTTTTGATGTTGTGGTGTGTTTAGCTTTGTCTGCTGAACTTTATAGTTTTGCTTTTAATAAGGCAGTGGTTCTGTGGTTTCCGTCTGAGTAACAAGTCATTATTGGTAGACTGAATTGCTTGGAATTACTGTAAATTGCAGTGTTTGCCTGCTAATTGTGTTGTTTCTGAAGTCTTGGATGAAGGTGATTTCTTTTCTAGCACTAATCTGTTGAAACCTGTCCTAGCTGTGGTGATACATACTATGCCTATGAAGGTTTGTCACTGTGTTTACAGAACGAGTCAGAATGATTTAAGCGGCAAACACATTTGTCTAGGGCAGTTGTTGAAGTAATCAAAATGCCAATGCATGCTTACCTGGGGTAATGACAGTCATGGGAAAAGCTGCTGTGGAGCCTTTTTTTTTTTTTTTTTTTGCCTTCTCTTTGCTCTGCCATCTTAAAAAGGCAGTAAGCCTTAAGCTAATTGGGTCAAATCTGAATGGATCGCTCGAGACATGTGAAATCAGGTTCTCTTACATTTGAGTTCTACCTACCTTCTGCCACAGTGACTCAAATAACACCCTGGCTCAACAGAACAGTTTGGGGCAGGAATCTCTCAAAATAAATAACCCCCTTCTTCAAGAGTTTGATGTGTTTGAAAGTTATTTCACATTGAAATGTCTTGAAATTTTTCATTGAACCTGAAACAAAATGTTTTGCTTCTTCTGGGTATGGCTAAGACCATACTCTGTCTCTACTTTAAGACAGGGAGAAAGTACCAAAAACCAACCATTTGAAAACCATTTGAAAAGGAAAAGGCAAAAACTTCTGATAATAAAATATTTTGCTATTTCAGAAATATTTCCTTAGTGTCAACTCTTTTGGCTCCTGGTTAAACCTCATCCTCCCATTTGGGTCTAAGCTATCTGCCAAATTCTACAAATGTGGTTGTACATTCAACTCCTACCCAACTCAAACTTCTGTCAAAACCACCGTTAAAAGAAACCTCACATAATATGCTGCAAAGGCCATTGCCAATGGAAAATTTCACCCTTTGTCACTGCTTTTCTTTGAAGAGTTCACAAGGTTGGCTATCGTTTCTGTGGGACAATCTCACAGGCAGAAGCAACAGTGGTGCTTGAGGAACAGACGAATAAGCAGAATGTCTTTGACCTAAGCTATCTGTGCCTCTCAGAGATAGAACTGAACACTGAGTAAGAACTGAAAAGCTACATAGCTTTACCCAGTGCAGACTTTGTGATATCCTTTCATGGAACATTTAGAAATACTCCATGGATCAAGAGGAGTCCAGAGATCACAATCTTGAAAGCAGACTGACATACTGTAGGATGCAGTTGGTTAAATTTTAGCATCAATATACTGCACATTTTGCCTGTGTAACAGATTGCTCCATTGTTATCTTGCGAAGGAAACATTTGTTTATGTGGTCTCATTTTTAATTGTCATATTACTGATACTGCCTTAGGAAAAACATACCAAGCTCATGTTTCATTTGCTGCTCTTCACATCTTCATATTTCAGCACTGAAAAAAACAACACACCAAAAAACAAATAATAAAAAACAAAAACAACAAAAAACATATATTTATTTGACATCACTTTTCACATACAGAACAACAGCAACTCTTTTGCTGAATAATGCATACTGTAAATGGGAAGCAGTCTTGCCAGGAATGGCCTGTGATTTAAAAAGCTTGTGTTCTGGGTGACTTTGAGCAAATGACTTCACTGTTGTTTTCCTTGATTTTTCCTGCCATACAACAACATGTATAATGCTACAGACTTGCTCATCAAAGCACTTGGTTTTTGTGAATGAAATTGCTAAATGAGTGAAGTAATAGCAATTCCCGCTTTCAATTTCCATTTGCAATGATAAATTATACGAGTATCTGTCACCAAATGCTCCTATTACATTTAATATGCACTATTATCATCTATACATTAAGTACACAGAGCTGCACAGGACCATGAAAGCGCTATATAAATGACTATTAGGGGAGGAGGGAGGAGGTACTCATCCATAAGAAGGAGCATGGAACATCTCTATTTTCAGAGAAAACAGGAAGATTAAACTAGCTGGCCAGAACATGAACACTCTGGGCAGGACCGGCAGTGAGACAACCATGGGCTATCTCAGCAGTCCCACTTCCCTCCTTACTGCATTCTTACACCAACATGCACATCTTCCCATGCCTTCCTCTACCTGTCTGACTGCATGCAGATGTGCTTATCTCTGTATGGATTTTCCCAGAAGAAGCAGCAGCTGCTCTTGGCAGGTGTAAAACCTTTATTGTGCATCCTTTTCTTTCCTTCCCTCAAGCACATCTGAATGCAAGCACAAACACAGAGTAATATTATTGCACATTAAATTACTGTTATTGAAATCAGATTCTGTCTTACACGACGCTGACAATATCGTGTTTCAGTGCTAAATGCTACAAATAATTCCTGACACTCTCAATGATTTACTTGTAGCTCATCTATTTAGGGATTTCCTCCACCATGTAATATCACCAAGATTTTGCCTGAGGAACAACTGCCAGGGAGAACCTGCTATTATACCTTGTTTCTTTCTGGAATATATCAGCATAATATAAGTAAACACCACAGAGCAGTTTGTCGTGTTGCATAAATGCTGATTCCATGTTAAACAAACTGATAAGAGATGCTCATTGAGATAAGGTAGATTTTCAGAAACTTTTTTTTTTTTTATTAAATACAATACATGCAGCTGGTATGTCTGTATCTGACTTAATCCTAATATAATCCAGTGACATTTTCGTATCCTTGCCCTCTCATTTAACCTACACTGAAATTCAGACTGAAGGAAACAAGTACTGTATTTGTACTGGTATACCACAGATTTTTCACCACTGATACCTGACAATGATAGCATTGTGTTTTGCATATCATAGAACCATAGAATCATGAGTTGGAAGGGGCTCTTAAAGGCCAACTCCTCGGCCATGAACAGGGACAACTACAGCTACATTAGGCTGCTCAGTGCCCCATGAGCACCTCAAGGACAGGGCATCCACCACCTCTCTGGGCAACCTGTGGCACAACACCCCTACTGTAAAAACTCCTTCTTTATATCCAATGTAAATCTCCTCTTCTAGTTAGAAACCATTTCCCCTTGTCCTATCACAACAGACCGTGCTAAAGAATCTGTCCCCTTCTTTCTTGCAGCACCTCTTTAGATTCTGGAAGGGCACTCTCAGGTCTCCCTGAAGAACTCAGCTCTTCCCCAGGCTGAACAGCCCCAGCTCTCACAACCTGTCCTCACAGGGGAGGTGCTGCATCCCTAATATATAACGTCCAGCACATGAGTAATCTCCCTTTCCCCTGCTTGGATTTCTCACAGAAAGCATATTAGAAATGCCCCAGGAACAGTGTATGTGACCAGCTGCACCAAGGGTATATCTATTGCTGGAATAGGTTCCCTCACTGGAACAGAAGCTGTTCTCAAATCATTACAGTGAATGCACCAAGCACTTAGTTCAAAAGACAAGTATATAACAAGCAATCTGATTCAGATCCAGTTTCCTGAACTATGCCACAGGTGATACATTGGGGAAATTGTTAATAAGTACAGACAGATCTTTGGCTGTGCACCTCTTCCAGCAGTTGATGCCTCAGAGATCACCTGAGCTGAAGGTCATGCAGGGACCAACTTGTTTAAATGAGTGCCAATGGACCTGTCCTAATTTAGCTAATCTCTTCCTAATTCTATTTGCATTTTTGCCTCCACAGCTTCTCTCAGCAATGAGAATTTCAATAATTATGAGCTATGTGAAAAAGCACTTTCTTTGTTTTGCTTTAAAAACACTCCTTGATGTATTGGCACTGAAGTCTCATTAATTCTTGTGCAGCCAGAAATAGAGAATAGTTCCTCCTCATGCCCATTCTCTATCCCTGTGAAGATTTTATTCAGTCACCCCTTTTTCCAAACAGAAGGTGGTCTGTTCAGTCTGTCTTCCCATGAAGACTTTTCTGTGATTAAATTTTTTGGTGCTTCTTTCAACTCCTTCACCTAGTCCCATGTCCAGTTTTAACAGTATGTTGGCATCAGGCATTAATACAGATGGTTAAAGCAATTTCTGCTTCCTAATAATTCCTAACACCTTGTTTGCCCTTTTGGTCACTGTTGAACAATGAACTTACAGAAACCTGTCTAGTACAACACTAAGATTTACTTCTCAACTACTAGCAACTAATTTAGAGCCAAGAGTGGTGTATGCATGGCTAGAAATATTTACTCCTAGATGTATTACATTGCACTTATCAGTGCTGAATTATGGTTAGTATAGCAAGATCTTCTGCAGTCATTCAAAGTCAGCTTTAGTTTTGACCGCAATAAATAATTCTACATGACCACAAAGTGTTGCCACTAGCCCTCTTAGAAGCTTGCTGCTGAGAATATGGTGAAGCCTCAGCATGGTTAACATTCCCCCGTGAAAATTTCATAATTTGTTCTTTTTCATTTCTAGTCTTTTAATCAGTTATTACTCCATGAGAGGCATTTCCAAATGACAACTTTGTTTCTTTAAGAACCTTTGGGGACAGACCCTATTGGAACAACTCAAACACTACATCAACTGAATCACCTTTATTCATATATGTATTCATATACTCCTTCACAGAGCACTCATAGATTTCTGAGTCATTACTTGCCTCAGTATAAGCCATGTTGAGTGTTCCTCAAGAAATCATGTTTTCCTCCATGTCTACCAAATGAATTCTTTACATAAATTTCTGCAATTTTGTGTGGTGGAACAATCGGAAAAAATGGTCTTTAGTTTTCCACATCTCTCGTTTGCAGTAACATTTTGATACCTAGAATGTAAACTTTGCACATTGTGATAATAATGCAAAACATTAACTTTTTCACAGGATTTTTTTACAACTATTACTGTTATTCAGTAATTTGTTTCCTATCCTAGTCCACTGTTTTTTTCTAGCTAAGACAGATATTTCCTGGGTATGTACTCGCTAAAATAAAGCAGTGCCTTGGGTCTCTACTTCACCTCCCTAAGGAGAACACAGAGACAAACAAGTACTGCCTTCTCCAAGAGTAGCAAAGGATGTGCTTCTCACCATCACCAGCGGCTGCTGCTACATGCTTTCCTGTGCCAGAAGATATGGTACCAGTTCTGAAGATACCTGTTTACATTGGGCTTTATCCCCTCTAGCACTCATTCAGCTCTCTTGCAATGACATTGCCTTCCCTGTGTGATGCTTTTATTTCTTATTCAGTTCTAGATCTCGGTGAGCGTGGTAGGTGTCCTACTTCTGATGCTTTTGAAGTTCTTGTTATTAAGTTTCACGCCTTTAGCAATTTGCTCATCACAACCTCCTATTATTTTTTTCTTAGACTGCCTTAACAGTTTTACATTTTGCTTGCTAAAGTTTTTGCTGCTGGTTCTGCAATTGTTGTTGCTATCTCTGTGGCTCAGAACTTGCTTAGTTATTTCTTGCAATGACGCAAAACTTGGATAGACTAGAGGAGCCTCACATGAAGTGTTCTACAATCCTCTAGGAGACAAGGGATCATGCCTCCTTGAATGCTTGAATGGGATTTGATCTTGGTTTTCTCTCAATTCAGCCTGTGATTAAATGCTGGTACTACTTTTGCCCCTAATTCCCTGAGTGTTTGCATCTCACTTAGGGCGGTGAGGTGCTGGCACAGCTGCCCAGAGTAGCTGTGGTGCTCCATCCCTGGAAGCACTCAAGGTCAGGTTGGATGGGGCCCTGGGCAGCCTGAGCTGGTGGGGGGCAGCCCTGCCCATAACATGAGCACGTTGGAGCTCTAAGATCTTTAAGGCCTCTTCTAACCTACCCCATTATATGATTCTATGATTCTACTTGGTATTCCTTGGGGGCACACAGGTGACTCTTTGCAGAGCATGCATGCATCCCATACCTCAGGGCAAGCTTCAATGCCTTGATCCAGAAAGATTCAAGAAAAATGTCTCTAGGACCGACTTTCTTCTCCTGGGAACCCATTACCTTGAAAGGCTCAATGTTACAACTCCTTCAATGTTTTTATAGCTCCAGCCTTCTGGCTGTGTGCATACATTATCCTTCTCACCAAATGCTAATGGTTTAAAATTAAAAGACATCAGTACTGGTTAAGCCAAATATGCAATCTTATGATTACGACAAAATAGTTTGGGTCAAGATTTATCCTGTAATCTTTGAAGTGGCTTGTAAGGAATAGCCCCTTTGGTGCTGACCCTAACAGTAACCTTTCAGACTAGAATGCATACAGGCACATTGGTCTGCTTCCTTTTCTTTCCTTTTTTTTTTTTTTTTTCCTCTGCTCTAGAACAGAATAGTTCTTAAAGGATGCATTTATATTTACTGATTCATGAAAATCCCCTTCAGTGCAAGCAGATATTCAAAGATACTGTTACCATATTGCAATGATTTTTACTGTTTTGGAATGACATGATCTAATATGTGTTATACAGAGGAAGTTGCTATGTCTTGGTGTTTCAGTGTTTCTGAAACATGGCCTCACTGAAATTAAGCTGAGAGCTAACTCAATCAACTGAATGAGCCCCACTCTCCCACAGGACTTAACAGGAACCCAGACTTTCCACTCATAATATATCTATCATGGTCCTAGGGGGCCTTTTAACTAAAGACATGACTGAATTTAAAAAGAAGTATATAGTATTTTAAACCTACCATCAAAGTTGCCTAAATATACTATTATTCCTGTCTTCTTGGAAACAGCAACCCAATAGCTGTCTGAGTATGCCAATCTATGCTAATAACATAAGTAAATTTAAACTCCAATTGACTCAAGCTCAAAGCTGATTCCCATAATATCTGGCTTTATAAGGCATATTTAGATTATTTTGCCTTGAAATAAGCAGGGAAGTTTCTTCTAATGCAGTGCTGCTGTTACATCAAAGCCTGAGCACCTGGAGGACTGAACAATAACCTGACCTATAATCAATCAATCATCACTTGAATAATTTAGGATGCCTTCATATGGAAGGAAAGTTGGATTAAGTTCCACAAAAACAAACAAAATGAGGAAACGCTCAGCAAAGAGGTACTGTGACATTTTCAAGAATGCTGGTTTTCAGAGAAGTTGCTGGCTGCTTCTCTCCTACAGAGCTTTGGATGGATAAAGCTATGCCATTTAGGCTCTACAGCTACCAACAAATGAAAACTCCAAAACACAGTTCAGATCTGCTCCCTGTTTTTTTCCTCCCCAGAGAAAGAAACTTCATGCAAGCAGCACCCACAAGGATGTCCATCCTGCTGTCACTCTCTCTGGTGCTCAGGCTTTCTGAATGGATCAGGGAGAGGATGATTTGGCAAATCCTTTTCTTAGGTTGGGCTCCTGAGCAAGCAGGGAGTAGGTATTACTATTAAGAAAATTTCGTGGGCAAGATGATTTTTACCTTTGTGTGTGAATCTGACCTCCGTGGAGAAAGATGATTTCTATTTTGTCTACGGCTCTAGAAAATTTAACCCTACCGCTACCTCAGGAGACTCCAAGCTGCAGAGCCACTTCTCTCCACTCAGCCCAGACTTTCCCCTGCCTGCTTCCTTGGAAGAGGTCGCCACTATCAGAAACAAAGCACATTAGTTCCATGAAGGCAGTGATGGTGGCTGTCCTTTACTACCCATCCTTGTAGGTACCAAGGCATAATGCTTCTGGTCACACTCGTCCACATGGAGCTAAAGAAACGACCCCTGTAATTACAGTTGTGCTGTACAGTAACCTGCGTATGACAGACCTCAGTTTCTCCTGCTGAAGTTACAGAGTGGTATGGCAAGAACAGAATATTTACAGGGCCTTAAAACTGAAAACCTAAGACTCTGACCTTGTGTTGGGGCCACACAAGTGAGCTATGGGGTCCAGTTTTAGGACTATTTCTAGATTCAATCAGTGAGCTTTTTAAAGATAATATTGGAAGCAGAGAGCAGCACATAACCTTATTCTCTTCACTAACCACAAGGTAACATCTGTCTGGAGGGAGCAAGAGTGGATGTGTCAAGACCTCCCCCTGGGCTACCGCTCTTGAGTTCTATATAATAAGGGCAGTTGTTTTTTTGCCAGCAGGGAGAAGGAAACCTGCCTCTAATAAATCGCTCAGTGTAAATACAAGCAAATTCATTATTCATAGTTGTTTAATGAAAGTTTTATGTTAACAACTCTTGGTTCAGTGGATGGCTCATGAACTATTTGCTGCCTTTTCCTCTCTTTTCATTTCTTTAACTCACTAACTAACATCCATTGCAGGTGAAGCTTTCAGAAAAAGAAAAAAATCCAGATCTGAAGTGAGTCAGTGTTCAGTCGTTACAAGATGCCTTTTGCTCCATTTCAATGTCATTATTCATTGCTTTTTTTCATCATTTTTTTCAGGAAAACACATGTTTAAAATGTCACTTATAATATGAAAATTTGTTTTAATACAAGTAAGTCTGAACATTTGTGGTACTTCCAGTGTTCCCATCTGCTTATGAACCTCCTCTTTCTATAAATAGGTAAAGGAAACAGCATTTTGTTCAGCTCCTGCCTTCAGTCAGAGCCTTGCGACTTGCTCTCATTAAGTCCGTGTTTGCAGAGGTCATTATGAATAACATCTTGCTGAAGCTGCAGTCAGAGATAAGAGGTTTATATGTGGGATTTCTAAGTAAGGTATGGCTATAGTGATTTTCACTAGTTTCAATATTTTCAGTATTTCCATACTTTAATGGGCCAGCTCTTTGTCAGAACTACTTCTCTGGGCTTGACACATCCTATGTTTGGCCTTCCTCTGAGAGAAGAGTATGCACATCAACCACTTTCAACCAAGTATGCTTCAGTCAATTTGACCTGTGTCTGTCCTCACAGCATTATGAACAGCCACTAGATTCCGAAGAAGTTTTTCTTCTTTCTAACTGCAAGGGTTCAGAAGAATTGGCTGAATTAAAATTGAGGAAGGGGCAGCAAGGTGGAAAATGACAAAGGGGCACTGCTCTCTGGTGAAGCCCCCCTCCTCTGTTTGGTGCAGGTCTAATCATGTGAGGGATGCTGTTTCTTTCCTGTAGGTGCAACTTTCTCTCTTTGTTATCGAAAACAAGGTCTCCATCCACAGTGACCTGAAAGGAGGTTATAGTGAGGTGGGGGTTGGCTTCTTCTCCCAGGTAACAGTGATAGAATGAGAGGCAATGGCCTCAAGTTGTACCAGGAGAAGTTATGGTTGGTTATTAGGAAAGATTCTTCTCAGAAAGAGTGGTGAGGCAGTGGCACAAGCTGCCCAGGGAGGTGGTAGAGTCACCATCCCTGGAGGTGTTCAAGATTACTGGAGATATGGCACTGAGGGAGTACTTAGTTGGCATGGTGGGGATGGTTGGATTAAACTGTCTTAGCGGTCTTTTCCATCCTTAATGATTCTATGATTCTATCTCTTGTTTCACTGCAGGATGCTGGGCTAGGAGCCTTTAAGACAGCCCATCTACAACCTAGGTCTGATCTACTGATCTTGCACACTATCAACCACTATTGCAACAAACAAGGCACACATCATAGTCCAGAAAAACCTCACTTATTACACTTTGCATCCCTGCCCTGCAGGCTGCTGTTTCAGGGAACCTACTTCTCTGCAGCATTTTCAAGCACCATTAGATTTCCCAGATGATCTGAGTTATTCTAACTATTGTGATAGCTTTTGCTCATGAAGTTGCCAATCTTTTATCAGTTCTCCTGCAGAACATCTATGACCAAAGTGATCCTGTCTAGGCCCATTTGCTGATGCACTCACTCCTCTCCTTCCAGGAACACGGTGCCCTAGGATTTACAGCATCCAACCCTGGCACTCCCAAGCAGACAGCATGTTTCACTGTAATGCTACAGAGACAAGAAGTTTGATGGATGCAGTCCTCTCCTCAAAGTTTAATCCAAATGAACACCGTTATGGTTGTTATCCGGTAATCTGAAAACTGCTTTAAAAGAGAAGAGAGAACTTTCCTGAATTAAAATTTCTGACATAGTTGTTTGCTTGGTTTTTTGTTGTCGTTGTTTGTTTGTTGTTTTTTTGTTGTTGTTGTTTGTTTGTTTGTTTAAGAAAGTGAGCTAATGAGAAACAGAAGGACCCATCACAGACAGGCAGTAAAGTTACAATTAATTCCTTCCTGATTGAAATACATTTTGGGGTACTGAATAAGTGACCATCCCTTTGAAATCTCTTGTTTCGCTGAGTGATGACTTCAACATGGATGCTCTGCCTTGGCCTCTGCAATTGTACAAATGCTTGAAAAGGTCTCTGACCTGCCTGTGTAAATTAGTTTTTCAGCAGCTGCATGCATATATTTTTCTCACTCAGCTGATGAAAACTGCAATGCAACAGACACTGAAGCTGGGGGTTTAAGTTCAGTGAGTGAAGCAAAATGCTGATGTTATTCAGGAACTGATTGGTGTCTGCCAATATCTACCACCACTGGCTGAGGTTTGATGGAAGAGCCGAGAAAACATGTTGAAAATGTGACAGCCAGTGAAAGCGTTCTGCTTGATTGCTCCAAATTGGATAGTGTTTGCACAGATGGGGCACCTACCCTGACTGGCAGGAGTAGTGGTTGTATAGCTTTGCTAAAAAGGTTTTTGTATCAACAGTTATCTCAAATATCATTTTATTGTCATCAGGAGGGTCTTTGTGCTAAAGACTGGGATTTCTGAATAGTTCTAAACCCTATCATCTGTTTCATCAACATGGTACTCATGCATGCAGTAAATCAATGTTTCTTACAGATGTAAACAGGACAGAATTAATGCTCCTCTACAGTCTTAGTTAGCTGGCACAGGGAAAGGACTTGCAAAATTTTTGTAATGAAAAAAAACAAGTGACTTTTGGAAGGAAAGTGTGAATTCCTGAGTGACTGTGAACTGCTTAAAAACCAGGATGGGATAATGAGCTGATCACCTTCATAGGCTTTCTATTTTGCATTAGTATGTTCTACAGGGGAAAGAATACCTTTGTGTTATAATGTTTAACCATCCTTTTCATTATAAAACCAATCAAAATTCTTGTCCCATAATAATTTGGACCACTTTCTTTCAGAGCAGTTAAGAGTTGATAACAAAACTATAAATGTGGAGAGCTATGCTGCGATGTCATCAATTCTGGGTTAATGCAAGTGAAGTTTCGGTAGAAGGCAGAAAAGATAGAAGAAAGTATCAAGGTAGAAAAGTCCACCGTGGCCCTTTCATAATTTCTTGCTCAATTAAAAATGGAAAATGTTGAAATTCAACACTATGTCTGGGCTCAAGAAGAAATGGTAATTTATCTCCACTGCACCCATACATATCCCCACTCTGTAAATAGGTGTCTAAAATTATTTCCCCGTAGTACTTGTAACCTTGTTCTTTCTCATGGATAGAACTTTTTTATCAGTTTCTACCCATGAGCAGTCATTTCTGGATAACAGATCTCTGCTTAGAATATTTGTATCTGACATCCTAGATTTTCATATCAACTCAATTCTCTTGGTTCCCTAGAGCTGAATGTACACACTGAAGATGTTACAGGCCAAATATCTGTTCAGAAATCCACAGAGCCACCACAGCAACTCACTCATGAAAGCCAGTGTTGCTTTGAGCAGAGGTAGATAAAGCCCTGATGTGATCAGAGAAGAAATGTAGCTGTCTTCCCAGAGTCATGCAGTGCATCATGGTAGAAAGATCCCTGCCCTGACCTGGAATAAAAAGAGGAGTATTTACCCTTCATCCCAATGAAGTCCTCTTTGCTGATGAACGTACATAATTACCACTGAACTTTTTAACAGCTGTAACACATAATATTCATGCCCAAAGAGAATAGCAGAATGACATTTCCAAGGAAACGAACCACTGCATTTCCTTGTTTACTGCCACAATGGCCTGAAATAAAGCTAAAGCTGTCTGACAGCTAACAGGGTTTAGAAACCAGTCAAAACTGAGAAACACAACGTTTACAAAAGGAAAGGATCATATGATGGAGTAAACATGCAGGTGAGAGTAAGAAGCTTCAGCCTGTTTCCCCTCTTATATTCCCAGCACAGATTGATCACTTCATCACCCTAAATCTGGCATGTAGGAGGGAAAAAAAACAGAGACGGAAGAGGAAGAAGTGCCAGAGGTAGGGTCAAAAGTGTATGTGGCAGAAATGATTCTGTAAGAGCTTTGCATGCACACAACTGAGATGTTCAGGTTTAAACCCCTACCTATGTTGTGAGGTACTTCAGTGATGGTACTTCTATTAAAGAAGTGAGTAGGAAGAACAGGGGGACAGGAAGCAAAAGTAGAGCCATCCCCGTCTCAGAGCTTTATTTATGAAGGTACTTTAAGTTCCCATGCTGGACAGGTCCCTTCTTGAGTTCTGTGGAGCAGGACGGGGTGTACTCCCTTGCAAAATGAGAGGAAGGGGAGTCTGCTGTGCTACACTTCTCTGCAGATCCCAGTGTGGTCAGGCAGTCTCCAGGTTGAACTTTCTACTAGAAAATGGCAGTTTCAAATCAGTCCATTGTGCTGAAAGAGAAATCAGAAAATCATTCTTTCCTTATCTCAGTTCTGGCTCAGGATCAATAAAGATATCAACCCCTCAATCCCTTCCTCCCCACCAAAAAACAAAACAAAACAAAAACAACCCACAATCAAACAGTTCAAGCGTAGTTCCACTTCAGTGTGGAGAGAGGGTCAGAGAGGAGGTATTTCATACTGATTTTTGGTTCTAGTGAAACTGTTTGAGCATTTTTCTTTGAAATTCATATTATAATACCTCTGGTGAAAGGAAAAAAACTACGACCCAGAACCTGGATACTGCAACATAATGGCACACACACTGCAGCTAGATAGATCCTGATCCAGGTCTGACTGATTATAACTGCAATGGAGAACTTTGGCCACTGTAGCTAGATAAAACACACAATAGGACAGTGGGCAAGCCAATGGAGCTGTTAGTAGTGAGAGACGATAAATCTTTTTCTGAAATGGGAACTGAGTGACAACTATCTCTATCTCCAGTGTATTATAGGTTATTTCATCTCTCTCTCCCTACAGACATGACTGCACAAAGGTCGAGTCAAATAAATGATTAAAAGTGAGATGCCACAAAGTGTAGATTTTCACTGCCTGAAACCTGAGTTTGAATCCAGGGCCATGGTACATATGCTCCCTGCAGCATGTTGAAAGGGTCACACAGGAACATCACTGCGTGGCATTGCAAAGGTTTCTGTAGCTCATCATTCTGTTTCCAGCTGTGGCTGCAAGGGGAAGGTGAAGGAAAAATACGCAATCAGTCCAGGCACACAGATAAAATTTCTCTAGCAGTCTTCCAGACTGTAAACAGCAAATTCATTTTTCAGGGACTTGAAAACTTGCCTTAGCATTGCTGGCTCTATGTTCTAGCCACCTGAGGCAGGGGCCTCAGGACTTGCAAATGAAATCAGTCCCTTGAAGGAAGGACACAGTGCCTCAGGCTCATCTGCACATTAATGCATGAGAACAGTATCACCCAGCAGTCAGTTGTATCAGCAGAGACATGTCCTTACATCTAAAATCACGATAGAATCACAGAATGGTTTGTGTTGGAAGGAACCTCACAGCCCACCCACCTCAGCCCCTGCCATGGGCAGGGCTGCCCCCCACCAGCTCAGGCTGCCCAGGGCCCCATCCAACCTGGCCTTGAGCACCTCCAGGGATGGGGCACCACAGCTTCTCTGGGCAGCTGTGCCAGCACCTCACCACCCTCTGGGTAAAGAATTTCAAACATCCAAACTAAGTCCTCCCTCTTTTAAAGCCACCTCCCTTGACCTATCCCTATCCCTTGACCATGTAATAAATCCATCTCCCTCCTATTTATTAGCCCTTTTCAATTACCAGAAGGCCACAATGAGGTCTCCCTGTAACCTTCTCTTCTCCAGGCTGAAGAAGCCTAGTCCCTCAATCTTTCTTCATTGGAGAGGTGCTTTAGCCCTCCAGTCCCACATTTGGACTAAGGGCTGTTGCCTTTCATTTCTAGCAGCTGTCTCACCTAGGATTTGTTTCAGGTACTGTTTTGATTTGTTTTAAGAAAACTACCCTGTACTTGAGACGGTGGTTTTATGAATCATGGCACACGTATTAATGCCGTGTCCAGTCCACTCTTAAGAGTGAAAGCTAAGAGATGCAGGGAACCTGTATGTCTTTGTTAGCTCATGAGTTAAAGAGCCAGGAAGATTTATAAAGCTCTTAGCCTATGACCTGAAGCTGCTTAAACAGAAATTACCTTTACAGACAGAGAAGAGGAGCCTTAGCTTTCTCAGGCAGGTGACACACTCTACAGACAGAGCTTTAATAAGGACTGAGCGAAAGAGGAGGAATTAATTTAGTTCACGCGGAACTCAAATTATGCTGATGTCCAGACAGATTGTTTCCAAAAGGGTTTCTTGGGATTTCCATGTAACTCAGATCACCCTAGGCTAAAGCTTCTTGAGGAACATTTAAAATCTTGGCTTTTCAAGAAGCTGGGAAAGGGAGGTTTGCTTAAGTGGCCTACAGAAACTCTCAGGTTAACAATGGTGGCCTTTTGGGGAGGATGACATTTTAGAAAATGCTAAGAGTGACCGCCCTTTTTCGCCCGGCTATGCAGGAGCAGCCTGACACTGTTCTAAAGATCTCTGACAGCAAACTCCACTTTCCCTATAGACGGTTTTACATATTGCAGGAGAAGAAAAACTGTAGGCTTATTGTTAAGGTTTAGAGGAGGAGGAAACACATGGAAAATTGTTCCTATGCATTTGCAGTGCTGGAGACATTAGCAACTGAAACCTGGGAGATAAATGTGAGTAAAGCTTAGCAAGTGGCATGTGGTGTAGAAAGCATTTACTATTATATTTAAGCGCTTGCAGAATGTCTCTTTGTTGTTATATTTACACAGAGCACTTCGCGTACAAAACATCGATCTCTTATGGAGCCAACACATTACTCGGTTAGAAATCATAAATTAGGAACAATTTAGTTCAGGTAGGGGGGCCCTCAGAAAAGGGAATTTACCTTTCTCAGATAAAAGAAAGAGAAAAATCTATTTTACACCTTTATGTCCTTGTCAGCCTACACGACAAGGAGGCAGTTACCCCTGCTGCTAGATGCATTTGACAACATTGTAAGAAAGCGTGCATTACAGAACTATCTACCACAGGAATTAAATATTCAGAAGGCTTTATATACAATGTTAGTCACATTCAGCTCCCTTTCCTGGCCTTTCTGCCCCCAAAACCTGAGCAAGTGAAAGGGCTGAGAAAGTCAAAATATTAATAATATTTTGAACTGAGGCAACAGCATCCCCTTAAAGACTTTTATGCAAAAGCAGACCACTGGGCTTGCTTTACCTTGCATGCTTCTGCAGCTGGTGTAACAGTAGCAGGTCAAAAATGAAGAGGGGTCATAGACAGACAAGTATGAAATCTTTCTGCATTTCAAGGAAAAAAAATTATACCCTCTGGCTTCCACAAGAGAAGCAGTGGGAGGTGAGAATAACCCAGCTGAAGCTCAGGCCAGCAAAGATAGGGCACATCTATGCTTGCCAGACAGTTCCTTCAGGACATACCCATGTTTGCATTTCCATGGAAGCTTGCTTCATACCCAGGCAGCACATGAATATTTAAGCTCCAGCTTTTGTTGAGCTCATAGGCTTCCAAACCTGACGGTGTTGTCTCAAATGGGCTTAAGTGACATGAAACTTGCAGTGGTACCAGATGGGTGCTCAGCACTCGCCTTCAGCTGCACCATAGCCTACAAATGGCTAGTACCAATGGCTGACATGAACTCCACAAGTCTGACGTGGATTCCACAAGTCTGCCAGTGCTCTTTCTTTGTAGAAAGACAAATGCAAAAACAATGCATAACACTGATTTGTTCAGTTTGTGACAGTAGATATCAATGGAGAAGCCGAAGACGACCCTGATGAGAGAACCACTGCAGACAGCTACCACTACCTTTCTCTTTTAACTGCTGTATTTAACTGCTAGCTAAGATATGGGAGATCTAGAGTTTCAATAAACTTCAGCAGGGAAGATATTGTTACATAATCCATTAAGCATTGTGTATTACTACAGTTTATAGAAGACTTGCAGACACAATGCTGTATTTGTTATCCAGATATTACTAAATTATCCATTTCCAAAGAATTTAGTGTCTCCAGTTTTACCATGGGCTTTACAGTTAAAATCTCATATATAGGACTTGAAATCTTGTAGCAATACAAGAAAAGAGCTAAATTTCTATTGTTGTACCAAGATTGCAGTTCATGGGTCGTAGAAGGTTGCTAAGGAAGCAGAGTTTGAGCTTTGTAAGACGAGAAGAGAATTTTCAGCTTTCATTCTTCAGTTTTCTTTCTTGTCTCAGAAGAATTTGAATTCTATTGTTATGAGTCTTAAAAAATAATTAACTGTGTTCTTTCTCAATTACTTGAACACAGAGGGAAAAAAAAAGAAGAAGAAAAAAAAGAGAAAGCTGTGCCAATCTGGTCTCTGTGCTTTAGAAACAGGACTGCCATATATTTCATATATGACCACAGCCAACTCTATTAGGTCTATATCTGTAATACATTTTCACAGCTGTGTAGCTGAGCAAAATATCATCTGACCCGAAGGCAGACAGCCTGTCATCTGTCAGATTTTTTTCCCCTACCCTGGTTGGCTTTATGCTGCTAAAGCTCCATATGGAGCACCTGAGGATTGTGAAGCGCTTTAATAAGCAATTTTGGAAGTTTGTTAGCTGAGTATCTAAGAAAATAAGTGGTTGGTCTTGAGCAGATTGCTGGCAGATGACAGCTTCAAGATGGAGAATGCTGCCTTTGAGTTCCAAAACCAGTTCATCTAAGGAGAGTGTCAACACTGCAGTAACCTAAAACTGGACTAAAATAATCAGGTATAAGAAACTTCATGGCATCACAGAATCACAAAATTATTGGGATTGGAAGGACCTCCCAAGATTACCAAGATCAATCCCCCAATGAAGCAGGTTCTCTACAGTAGGTTACACAGGAAAGTGTTTAGGAAGGATTTGAATATGTCCAGAGAAGGAGAATTCACCACCTCTCTGGGCAGCCTGTTCCAGTGCTTTGTAACCCTCAAAGTAAAGACTTTTTTCCTCATGTTTGTATATACAATTCAGGCACTTCCTAGTGCAGAGACATGGCCCACCAGTGGAAAGAATCTCTGTGTCCTCGTTCTGCTCACTTGGCTTTCATTTCTTGAGGATCTCACAGTTGTCCTGAGCAGGCACTGTCCTCCATCCCTCAGAATCTCTGTCTTGCTAAGGAGTCTGAGTGGTACATCACAGGACTCATCCATAAGGATGAGCTCAACTGGTTGTTTTGGTTTAAGCTGGTGGGTGGCTCAGCATCACAGGGTCATTTGTTCACTCTCCCCTTCCCAGTGAGATTGGGCAGAGAACTAGGGGGGGTTAGGGTTAGAGTCCAGAATCCATCCCAGCTGAAACTGAAACACTGGTCAAATGGACAGTATCCACCATTCCTGGCTTTAAAGTTTCGGACAGCTCAAATGGCTGAAATGGCTGAGAATGGAAGGGTCCTTAAAACTCCCCCAGTCGCAAACCTCTGCCACAGGCTGGGCCGCCACCCACTAGATCAGGGTACTCAGGCTATTCCACTTGGCCTCGAACTCATCCAGGGATGGGGTACATAATGATTCTGGAAGAAATGGTCAGAGGCTTACTACTCCAACTGGACTGCCACAAGTCCATGGGGCCGGATGAGATCCACCCGAGAGTGCTGAGGGAACTGGCGGGGGTGATAGCCAAGCCGCTTTCCATCATCTACCAGCGCTCCTTGTTGACTGGTGAGGTCCCTGAAGACTGGAGGCTTGCCAACGTGACTCCCATTTACAAGAAAGGTTGTAAGGAGGATCCGGGGAACTACAGGCCTGTTAGCCTGACCTCGGTTCCAGGGAAGGTTATGGAACAGATTGTCTTGAGGGAGATCATGCGGCATGTGCGGGATGGCCAGGGGATCAGGCCTAGCCAGCATGGGTTCATGAAAGGCAGGTCCTGTTTGACCAACCTGATCTCCTTTTATGATATAGTGACCCATCTGCTGGATGAGGGAAAGGCTGTTGATGTGGTCTACCTAGACTTCAGCAAAGCCTTTGACACTGTCTCCCACGGTATTCTCCTGCAGAAGCTGGCAGCCCGTGGCTTGGACGGGTACATTGTTGGATGGGTAAGGAACTGGCTGGAGGGCCGGGCTCACAGAGTGGTGGTGAATGGAGTTAAATCCAGCTGGTGACTGGTCACGAGTGGTGTTCCCCAAGGGTCGGTACTGGGGCCTGTCCTCTTCAATATCTTTATTGATGACTTGGATGAGGGCATTGAGTACACCCTCAGTAAGTTCGCAGACGACACCAAATTGGCTGGGAGTGTGGATCTGCCTGGGGGTAGCGAGGCCCTGCAGAGGGATCTGGACAGGCTGGAGAGCTGGGCTGAAGCCAACGGGATGAGGTTCAACAAGACCAAATGCCGAATCCTGCACTTTGGCCACAACAACCCCAGGCAGCGCTATAGGCTTGGGGCGCAGTGGCTGGAGGACTGTGTGGAGGAAATGGACCTGGGGGTGTTGATTGATGCTCGGCTGAACATGAGCCGACAGTGTGCCCGGGTGGCCAAGAAGGCTAACGGCATCCTGGCTTGCATCAAAAACAGTGTTACTAGCAGGAATAGGGAGGTAATTGTCCCCCTGTACTCGGCACTGGTGAGGCCGCACCTCGAGTATTGTGTTCAGTTTTGGGCCCCTCATTGCAAGAAAGACATTGAGGCCCTGGAACGTGTTCAGAGGAGGGCTACAAAGCTGGTGAGGGGCCTGGAGCACAGGCCTTATGAGGAGCGGCTGAAGGAGCTGGGATTGTTCAGCCTGGAGAAGAGGAGGCTCAGGGGAGACCTTATAGCACTCTATAACTTCCTGAAGGGAGGTTGTGGTGAGCTAGGGGTCAGCCTTTTCTCTCGTGTACACAGTGATAGAACTAGAGGCAATGGTTTCAAACTGCGCCAGGGGAGATTCAGGCTGGACATTAGGAAATATTACTTCTCGGAAAGGGTAGTCAGGCATTGGAATGCACTGCCCAAGGAGGTGGTGGAGTCACCGAACATGGATGTGTTCAAGAGACGTTTGGATGTTGTGTTGAGGGATAGGATTTAGCTGGGGAGTACTGGTGATGGTTGGACTGGATGATCTTTTAGGTCTTTTCCAACCTTGATGATTCTGTGATTCTGTGATTCTGTGATAAGGGCTCTGGGCAGCTCCTTAGCTGAGGGATAACTTCAGTACTTAATATCAATGGCAAGCTCTGCATGCTGGTCCTATGATTCATGAAGCAGATATCTACTTGCCCATTAAGCAACCCATGTATCATAGATGTCATTAGCAGCATTTTACAGTGAGGAATAAACAGATCCTTTCTCAACCAGGAAAGTTAAATTGTGAAGCTAAGGACTCTCCAGTCACTTCTAATTGGAAGGAGACTAGAATGGAAAATGCAAATTTTCAAACAGAAAACACATATTTTGACATAGTTTTGTTTTCCAAAACAACCAGAAGTCATCTCAGCAAGAAATAAAAGCAGGCACTGAAACTTCAGTAACATCAGAAGTAACATCAGAATTTAGTATTTGTCTTTAGGATTTAGTTTTTTATACACCCCTTTTGCATACCTGTAAATACAAAAATTCTCATAAAAACTCAGATATGTATAAAAGGCATTGTTTTTCTATTTCTGTAATGGAAGCTTTTATTTGAAGAACTTATATTCCCCATTAAAGTGACAGAAGAAAACACTATCAATGAGTATTAAGAAAGTTTTTCTATTCAAGAGTAATAAAGATGTCAAGGTCTGCTGTCTCACAGCTCACTTGGGAAAGGTTTAATATGAAGACTTCTGATTCATTAACATGCAGATTATTGATATTATAGCCTTGCTCTAGCTCATTGCATGAGAGCATCTGCATCATGATTCCTCCCTTGACCACAGATTAAATTCTCTTCTGTTCTGACCAGGTTTTTCCTTTACATGAGTGCTCTCCAGTACCTCATTAACTGACATATCTAGCATCTGCAGACCTTGTTCTCTGTCTTGTCCCAAGGAGGGCATATGGGTGTTCTGTTATGGCAGGATTTCATGATATTTTCTAAATAAAGACCTCAGCTATAAAAAAGTAAACTAAATTAAAATACACTAGATTGTGATCTACCAAAAAAAAAAAAAAAAAAAAAAAAAGAAGCCCAAGCTGAACCCCAACTTCTTTGAAATTATGTAGAAAAATTCCAGTTATTAACCTTTCTTTCTTATCTTCTACTTGAAAGAAACAATTCCAAAGCTTTTCTCTTTTAAAGTGCAGCTTAACCCTTTTTCGTAAGTGATGCCACGACCTCCAGTCTTATTCGTTCACAACGCTCAGAAGAAACTTTTGCAAGAAAAATAGGCTTGCTTCCTGTCCAGAGGAATATGAATCAATGTGAGTAATTGAAATAATTTTACATAATACAGGAAATTTTATATAAAAAAGAGGGAAAATCATGGGTCTTTTCCTTGTCTGCAAAGCAAAGTGAAATAAAGGGAACAGCTAGCAAACTGATTGTGATCCTGCTCCATTACCATCTTTCCAAGCTTGGAGCAGAAGGAACAACAGGTCTGGGGAGAAAAATGAACTTTGAACCACACAGCAAGCAGAGGAGCAGCTTCTGAAGTATGTGCAAGCTTCCAGCACATTGCTTTGTAGATTATTCTGATACTTTCTTAACTATCTTTTGTATAGGCTATTTTATCTCTATCGTGTTAGCTCTTAAGAAAAATTGTGCTATTATCTGTCCCAAAAACTCAGAAGCTGACAAAATACATGGTAACTATGTTTTCCTTCCATCTAGTGGAGACAGTATATTTTCAAGGATTTAGAAAGAATAAGTATTTGAAAAGGGCATGTTAGCTTTTTAGAGGGTCTGACACTCTTGAAAGACAAGCGTCTCACTACTTAAATATACCATCCTCTCCTTAAATTGCATATGATTGGATGCCACTAGAACATTGTGTCATTAGCTCCCTGCAATTTCTGCTGTGAAGAGAAGAGGTTTGGTGTGGCTTGACTGGAAGAAGAAAGTGTTTGCATTTGAAAGTCCCATGAGGCTAAAATATTAAAGGAAAAAGATACACAGCCAGTCAAACTAGAAAGAAAAGAGGAATGAAAGAGTATCAGCTGAGGGAGAAACAGACCTCAACCACATGGATTTACATTAGTGCTCAGCTCTTAAGAGAAATACCAAAATTTTTATGCAACTTAAAAGAAGTTGAAAAGAATTCATGTAATCATTAAAGAATGAAAACAGATGACTTCCTTCAGCACTCTCAGGAAAACCCTTTTTTTCCATAGTCTCTGCAGCTACATTTCCCCCAGACAACACTGCATTTGAACAAGGCCATTATTAACAATGACTGCTAAAAAAAAACAGGCCTAAGCAATACTCAAAGCCTTTCTCTTAAATTTTTCCTTAAATTGCTTTCAAAACAAAGGGTAATTCAACTCTGAAGAGCGTAGCTATACCCTTATAAAGACAAGTAGCCTCTGTAAAAGAGTATTTCATCTTGTGCTGAGGTCTGTTTGACAATGACACAGAAATGACCCAAACTGGCTCACAGATAGCATCCATCAGAGATTAAGTAAGAGAGGTGCAGGATGGAACGCATGATAGTGGGGTTCATATTGAGTACATAAAGACTGGTGCACCAACCCCCATGAGTGCTGGTGCTAAAACATTGCTACAGGCATATCTTGCCCTCTGTGCTTGCCTCCTTCTGTTGTCTGATCAAATGAGGAATGCAAAGCAACAAGGCAGCAGCTGTCCTTGTATGGGACTGTTTGTAGACCTCAGCAATCTTGTGTCCTAGGTACACACATGCTACAGTAAAGAGCCTGGTACATTTTGTTTGTTTTTTGCATCAGGATTCATCTGGCAATGTGGGAGTGCATCACTAATGCACATACTGTCATCAGATCTACTTTTTCTAGTCTTTTGCAGTGGCTTTAGTGGAGAGAAATGACAGCTTCCTACATGAAAATCATCTCATCATAATGCAGATGTATAAAAGTGGTGAGAGGAACTGTTCCATAAAAAAGCCTCTTTCCCTTCTTGGCTTATCAAACCAGTTTAGAGTGCCTACCTTCACCACAGCAACCTATACTGCAAAGGCCTAAAATTATCTGCACCACCGTAAGTAATCAAACACACACACGCACTACACAGAGACCAAAAAAAAAAAAAAAAAAAGAAAGAAAAAAAAAAGGGGTACAAAAGATATTCAGAGTTTCAACAGAACACTTGAGAGCAGAACTATAATTTCAAATGCACTTTAGAATTTGGGTAAGTATTTAACACTCAGAGCTTCTGATTCTCCATAGCAAAAAGACTACCAATACTCTCTACGGGAGCTGGGCCAACC
Source organism: Perdix hodgsoniae (assembly GCA_035772895.1). NCBI lineage: Eukaryota > Metazoa > Chordata > Aves > Galliformes > Phasianidae > Perdix > Perdix hodgsoniae. The sequence goes on along the minus strand of JAPSGF010000036.1, from coordinate 840,230 downwards.
TGTAATTAATTGCTCCCCATCTAAAAGATGGCAGTCCATTACGCCATCAAAGGCAGTCTGGCTCAGCAAGAAATGATGGAGCACTACTTCAAAGCATATTTTTTCCCCAATGAACAAATGTGATAGGATGATCTTTGTCCTTCCCCTCAAATCACCATGATAGATACCCACATTTGTGGGTACGATTAAAAATTGATTGAAAGTTCCTCATCACTTTTCTCATTTTTTTATAATAAAGTAAAACTATGTACCCAGACAGGTGTTTTTCTGCTAGAGGTCAGATCTCCAATCACCAGCTTTTTATGGTATAAAAGTAATCAACATTCATGTCATGGAAAGTCATTAGGGTCTTAGTCCTACAGATTACAAAGAAAAAAACAATACTTTACACCCTAATCCTCTTTGTCACTGTAAGTTGTTCTCATGATGGGGGGCTGCTTTAGTCTTGGAAAGAATGAGATTGGTTATAAAATGTAATGCACACTTATTAATCTGTTATTTCCCCTTTGTTTTGAAGGGTCAATAAATGGTTTGTAAATATTTTGCCAGAATTAAACTTGTCATAGAAGTGCAGAGTGAAATATTTGCATGAAGGTAATATGAAAACAAGGAAATAGCTAGTTTGGGACTCTCGTTTATTTGAGTCAAACCCTAAATTAGAACTAATGGTTTAATAATTTCTGGATAATAAATTGTTTCATCTACTGAAATTTTAATTTCAGGATGCAGAACAAAATTACACCTATGAATATATTGTTTTTTTCCAGGAACTTTGCATTATACTGTTTTGGATGTATGTAAATGTGAGCATATATATAATTTGGGTAATTCACTGGGAATGTAAAATTAAAAATAGTTTAAAATCTGATAAGGAATAGTTTCCCAAAAAAGTTCATCTTCAACCTCATAACTTGATTACATATGTTGCATTAAACCTGGTCTTTCAAAGAGATTCTGAAGTATAAAAGGAGTCATTACAGAGTTGCTGGGTATCATTACAGGTAGACTTTGGGTGCTCAGCACTTCAAGCATCTCAATCTTGCAAGTATTGAGAAAACCCTTTCTTGCAGCAACTCTTTCTATGATGACCAAACTAGAGTAAAATATTTCACTGTTGGGAAATTCATGCCTAGCTGCTGTTTCTGTACCTATTTCCTTCTACCAAGGATATGGTTTTAGCTTCCCAAACAAGCCAGTCTTCCTCTGATGATGAACAATAAATGTGAAAGTCTCTTACTTCTTACTTCTCTGCAAACTCAATGTCTATCTTAAGCTCCAAAGTTCTAGAGAACAAGGAAGAAGGCTGATAGATGCTAGAAGAACCCCTCTTTTCCTGCTGTTTGCATACTTAAGGAGATTTGCATGAGTTCTAGTTAAGAATAATCATTCTAGTTTGCAGCTCCCCCATCCCTCCTGTCCCATTGCAGACAGCTCTCCAGAGGCTGTAGCTCTGACCTGGCCTGCTCCTGTGAGGTGTCTCCATGGGTTGTGTCTCCTTTTGGTCTCATCCACTGCTGCCCCATGGGCTCCTCCATGTCTGCACGTGGAGATCTACTCTGCGCGGTGCCCATGGGATGCAAGGGGATGGACTGCTCTTCCATGTGCATCTCCTGCAGGGAGCTGCTGCTGTGTTCCTGGAGCACCTCCTGCCCTCCTTCTAGGATACAGAAAATCACCCAAAGGACTGTTGAGTGTCTTTTTTTCCCCACTAATGCCAAAAGAGTCTGAGACTGTACCACAGCCAGATACGAGTTACAGATTATTATAAACACAATTCACAGTGCATGTTAACAGCTTGCACTCTGAACACACAACTGGTATATCTGAGGTGCATGATAAACCCACACTGAGAGAAAAAAAGCACCTTAGAGCCTGCTCTGAAGGAGACCAACCTCAGAGTACCAGAGATATAGGGTGAGAGAAGTTCCCAAAACACAGTCCTCAGTGCCTGACAGCAACTCTTCCATTATGTCAATGAAAGCTCCTCTTATGCATCTTTGCTGCTCACAACTACTGCTGAGTTTTAGTAGCAAGACAATCATTTCTTGTGTAAGTTAGCTGTAGGTCACATTGGGATTTCTGAATGTGCAAAAAGTAGTTATGTGATACAGACTGAAAAATTATAATTCAACTTTTCTCCCTCATAGAAAATTCTCCTTCATTTGCTGTATGATGCAGCACATTATGAAAATAAGGAAAGTATGCATCTGCCCTGAATAAAGGAACATAGTGTTTTTCACACCTAGAGTGAAAGGACATGTTTTGCTTCTATACACTGTTGTATGAGCTGTGTATGCCCACTATACCTTTGGATGTAGAGTTTTTCTGACTCTCCGCAGTTCATCACCATGACCCAGGATGCTCTACCAGCTCCCAGTTCTAATGCCTCAACAAAAGCTCTTTCAGTTCTTTCCAAATGTCCTAGTGAGCAACATGAGGTATAAATGTTGACAGACACATGCATCCAGTCCACTTGTGGCAACAAGTCACTGGAAAAACATCTCACAGGTCCCTTCCAGAGATGGGGGTCTTGTTCAGTTGGCACCAAGCAAGGATCTAAAGCTGGCACCAAGCTAGGAAAGACTACTGGTTGAAATCCCATGATTTTGATGGTATACTAGGCATCCTAATATGATGGGCAACAATTTATGTACAAGTATGTGTAAGTATATACATACATATAAGTATGTATAAGTTAAGAACAGATTTAAAGGCAATCATGAAGAACAACTGTTTATCCAGAAATTTAAGTCAGTTTTAACCTTGGAAATTGAGCAGCTGAAATGGAACATGTTGATGCTGGTGATCTGAGATGCACTAGTGCACCCTTACTTATGTCATTGCAAGAGCCATGGTAAAACTGGAAGCAGGAGGTAAGCCTTAAAGCTTTTTGAGAACTGACCTTGGTCCTGAGCTGCAGTTACCTTCTCTCTAATGTCAGCACTGCTGGGAGAGAGAAAGCAAACAGGGAGGGAGGAGATGGAAGAGCACGGAAAAAGCAAATGTGGAAGGAATGCAAGTAGATAAAGCAGCAACAGAGGCCAGTTTCTCTTACCTTTACCTTCTTTCTCACATCAAAGTACATGGTGTTAAAAGAATGACTATGTGGACTGATGCAGGCAGGGAAAACCCAGGGGAGGTCATTGAAGCAGAGAACTTGTTTCACAGGCTGAACACAGAGCAAAGGTGGAGCACTAGCTGTGTGAATCGTGCTGAAACTTGCGAAGAGGTAAGGGGGTGGAGAAGGAAGTGCTACATGACACATTCAATTTCTCCTTTTCTTTCTGTTTGGGACTCTATCCATGACAACTATATATTAAAAGTGCTGAAGTGCACCTCTCTCTGGAGCAAAATTTGTGTGTATTTTCGCAAAAAAAAGAGCTAATACCCTCTCTGAAAACCAGCTCCCACAGTGCTTCCTTGCTCCATGCTGCAACACCCCATCAGTCTGAAACTGGAGGAGAATCATTGTTGAATCCACATCACTACTTCCCACATTATTCTGGATTTTCAGAAGAGGTTTCTGAGCCAAATATAAATGCTGCTCATTTCAGCTTACTTTCAAAAATCCGATGAGGTCACAGCTTGAGAAAGCATGACAGCTGGCTCCACTGTTAAACAGCACGTGCTGGTCTTGGGGCTGAATTAGCAAGCATCTGCTTTGGTGACACATCCATCAGTGTAATGCTCTCACTATTTTATCCAAGCTGCTGCATGGGGGCAGTGCTACATGCATGCTTGCCAGCCTCCTTCAAGTCTTGCTGATTGACTATTGTCTGCAAACTAGGCAGCAGGCGTCTGCTGATTAACCAGAAGACTTTTAATTGCCACTTCTGAAGATTTTAGCAGCAAGGACAGAGGTAGAGGTCTCAAAGTGACCCCTTCTCAGGCTTAATTGGAAGAGGTGATGGAGTGAAGCCGGATTGCTTTGGATTGCTCCTATTCAGTGACTCAAGGGGCTCCATAATAAAGCACTGGCTCAAGCTCTTATTCTCTGCTTGGAATATAGGAACTGAAAAACAGGCCTGATGGCCAATCTCTTTGTGTTAAAGATAGCAGGCTGTAACTCTTAGAGAACTTTCCATACCTTTCAACTCAAATCTGAATTTTGTGATGCTTTTGTCAGTGTATTCAAGGTGGAAAGAAAGGTTTCCGCTATTGCATTTCAAATTCAGATATGCATGTTCGTGTAGCCTCAGGCCACAGGCTGCAAAGAATCTGCAAAGTGGTGAATAGTAGATGGAATCTATGATTGATGGTAAAGCAGCTCTGCTTTTTTTTCTTTTGCTCTTTGTTTTTTATTTAACAAGGCATGAACATTGTCTCCTATTGCAACAGCACACTAGAGAGCAGGATGCATGGCTTTGAAACATAAATGCTGTTTCTTTCTTTGCTCCCTGGAGTTTTCTCATTTCTATTTATTTTCATTAGCAGAAATGAAAACAAATTAAGGCATGCAACACCCAGTAGAGTAGGACTGCAGTAAGTGCAGCTGCTAGCACCTGGAGCATTTTATTACTCCAGTGGTATCCCTACCTCTGAATAAAGCCCAGCTGCCCAAGAGCTGTTGGTAGATGGGAATTCAGATTGCTTTTTTTCTTAATTTTGGATCACACGTGTATGAGGCTCTTGATCTCAAAGCTCTGTTGCTGCTTTACCCCAAAGTCAATTCACTTCCCAGCCCCAGAGCGATCTGTTTGCTTGAATGCTCAGGGTCAGATGCTCAGCTGGTTCAGCTTGCTTTTGCTTTAAAGCTTGCTTCCATTTGCTTTAAAGCCTTTATTTTTATTATGCTGGTCACTAAAAGAATCAGTTATATTTTAGTACTAATATTCTACTAAGAATATGGTAAGCACTGCTTTCCTCTTTCGTAACCTTCACACTCACTGTATGCTTGCCCCTTAGTTCTGTTTTCACTTCAAGATTAATTCATTATCCTTAATATCTCCATTCCATTTTTCAATTATCCCATTAAAAAGCTTCTGAAAACACAAAACAATCTTTCTTTGGTTACAAAAAGGGTCGCAGTCTTTCTGCTGAGCAGTCCAACTTTTGCTGCCTTTCCTTACATTTTTGCTTAGGTATGTTGCTAAATTTATGCAAGTTTTCCAAATTGCCTGGTCAAGAAACCTTAGGCACAGTAATAACCAAACATTCTGACTCTTCACTGACAGTATGGCATGAGGGGAACTGTGCCTGAACAATGCTGATCACATGAAAATGATACTCTGAGCTGGGGGAATGTTCCAATAATGAACTCAAGCATTAAAATATGGGTATACAAAAATATTGAGATTCTTTTTAAAGCATCTGTCTTATTGTTCCCATTTAGTATGATAGCAAAACTTCTAAATAAATAACAAAAGAGAGAATAAAGTGTGGGAGGTAAGAAAGGATCAGCGTTCTTTCTTTCAAATTGTTTTTCCCCAAGAAGGAACGTATCTACTCAAAAATAAAAACCAACCAAACAGAAGTTGACAACTTCTGGCAGTTTAGAAAGAAAATTTGCTTTTCCTCTTGAAAATAGAAATATCAATAATGTAATCTTCTAACATTTTTAGTGAAAAAAAAAGCGCCAATTTTTGCAAAGCTTGCTTAAAATATTTTTCACTTTCAAAATTAAATAAAAAAAAAAAGGAGAACCAAGAAGTTAAATTTTAAATTAAAAGACTGTTCAGTCTAGATGTTCAGCTGTTTTAACCGACAAAGCATCCCACTTCATAGCTTTGCTGAAGTTTATCTTCTTGCAGGGAACCGGTGCCACTGTGAAACATTCACTACGATAGTTTGCTTCCTGAGAGGTGAAACACCTCTGACATTTCCGTGGCTATTGTAAGTGTTGCAAGCTATAGAAACGAGGTAGAGGTGCAATGGTATGCCCTTACAGCCCAGAGCTATCACTGCTGCAAATTTTGCTGCTTGGTAATGGGTTGCAGTTGCACAGTAACTTCCAGCTGCGACATGCTGCTAGATTGTTTAGGAAACTAATGGGGTTTGATTCCCTCTTCAGAGGGAAGCAAGCAGATAAAATGCCTACATTTGCCTGCCTGCTAGCACAGGAACAAGCCTACAGCAGTACAGAGCAAACATTTTCCTAGATGCTTGCACTCACTACCACCTGCCAGTATTTAGTAATGGACCAGCACTTGTGAGAATCCCCTCCCACATCATGCCAAGTTCAGGCACAGATGTTTTTTGGGAGAAGAGGGAATTTTAAGGCACTGGGGTGTAGTTCCGTATCTCTCCCTTGCCATGCTGCCAGTTTTCAGCATCGGTTTTGTTTTCTGCAGAGCTTCTTCCCAGTGCCTCTTCTTGTTAATTAGGGTGGCACCATGCCAAGTAAAAGGTTTTGGCTATTACTGGGAGATCCTGAGACAGCTTTCATGGAAAGCTGATACAATTTCTTCCAACTTCTGAGAATGCACAACTCTAAAATTGGATTGAATCTTAATACTCCCAAATCAAGCAGGTCAGTATATTCCTTGAATCATTTTCCTGCTTCTAAAATACTCAAAAGACACCAAAGAGATTTACATCCAATGAGGACATGATTCCAGGCTCATGTGGCTGCTTCTGCTTGTGGTCAGGAGTTCTCTCTCCTTGACCTGTTTCTGCAAAGCAGAATCTAACATTCACCTTGATTTTCCTTCTTACTGGTTTCATTTTTGTATAGTCATAGAATCACAGAGAATCACAGAATGGCCTGGTTTGAAAAGGACCTCAAAGATCATCTAGTTTCAACCCCCCTGCTATGTGCAGGGTTGCCAACCAACAGACCAGGCTGCCCAGAGCCACATCCAGCCATTACTGTTAGTAATATTTTCTTTCCGGAATTAAAGATTACAGATCTAGCAGGACATTTCACCTGACTCTGGGTTAACAGTGGGTTACCTGGATACACGTTCATCAATTCTGCATGTAAGCATCATGATAATAGAGTAGTGTTTAGATACCAAACTGTCTCTATTTCAGATTGGGACATGTAGTACTAGAAAAAAAGAGCCCAGAATATTACCAGTCTGCTTACCCACATTTCTCCAGAGTCAATGAGCTGCCGAGTGGCAGAAATCAGTGTAGGTGAAAGAGTCATCTGCAAGCCTGTGACAAGCAGGTAATCTGGAGGAAAAGGAGAGAGAAAATCTGAGGGCTTTGGTTTTTGTTGTTGTTTGCTTTTGTTTGTTCTTTGCTTTTCTTTGTTCTTTATTCCCAGGGAATTTTAAAATTGCCATCACTATGTACTAAAAAGACTTACAGAGGAAGACAAAAAAAGATAACCACTCAGCAAAAATCTTGAACGTACGATTCAGAGATACTGTTGCTTGAAAAATTTTCAGTATAATTCTACTGACTACAGAAAACAAAAACAAAACAAATGTAGTTTGAAACAGAAAATATAAATTTTTTCATATGGAAGAAGTTGACTGGAATTGACTAATCTTGTCAAAATTTTTTCTCATTCCCTTCAAAACAAATTTCTCTGAATTGACAAATCTTTGTACAACACATTAAGTTTTGATAAAACAGCCAGTTCACTCAGAACCATTCAGTCAGGGCACTTGTAGTCCTGTGTCTAATCTTGCTCTGAAAGGCTGTTTCTGATAAGACAAGCAAATACAAGCATGGACAGCTAGTGATCATCAGCAGGTAGACACTCAGATAGTGACTAACCAAACTTCCCCTGTCCTTACAGTGCAGGGCTGCAGCACATACTCGGTAGGTTCCCTTACTGTAACTCAACCATGCTTATTTTTGTCTGATTTTTTTTTCTATCCAAGATACTTCTTCTTACCCTTTGCACAATCCCTGGGAAAATGGGTTGCAGCTGGTGGATGCATTCATCACACAGTTCCCACTTCTGTTCTCTTTAAGCTCATAGTTGGTACACACAGAAACAAATTACCTAACCACAGTTCTCATTTCCTGATCTCTGAACCTCCCAGAGATATTTTGGGGGTTTCTCAAATGCCACATTTAATAAAATGCCAGCACTTCACCAACTCTTTCTAAAGCTGGTGGCCATCTCTGTGCTCTGAAGAGGACATAATTGCAACTAGGCACAGTGCCATACCCATCCAGAGGTGCCCACATCACAAAGACCATTTACAGAAGTATATTTTGCAGGTGTTAAAAATCTGCCTTCATTTTGATTAGAAGTAGATAGGGAGAAAATTTGTTATATTAGTCACTTTCATGCTTTGTCTTAAAAGGAAATTCAATTCATGCTATTCCTCAGCAGTTAGTTGAATCTACTAAGACTTTTCAGAAGCGGTTTTATACCTATTATCCACAAGCACCTGGGGCAGATGTGTGATCCCATCAAGGAATACAAAAGAAAATCCTGAAGTGATGGCTACCAGATTTATTTTTTTTTTAAATCATGTCAGTGTTTTGCATCTTAACAATGAAGGCAGTAGGGAAGAATCTCCTTTCAAATTTTCTGAGTAAATTGCTTTCTTGTAATAACTGGATTTTCCACTGACAGATGGCAGCTACAAGCTGTCAATCATTTCAAATTCAAAGGATAGATGAAGCGCAACAAATGCATTGTTATTGCCTGCTAGGCTGGAAATATGGCCAAGCTGGTGTACGGTTCCTTTGTGTTATGCTGGGATCATAGATTTCACAAGTGTAATACTTCTGCCAGACACCATCCAGGAAGGGAAAAAAAAAGAAAAAAGAAAAGAAAAAAAAAGATCACATGCAATTTCATACAGGCTTCATTAAAAGGACAAAAAATCATCAAAATTTGATTTTTCTCAAGGAAGAAAATAAGTCTGTGCAAGAAATGAACAGAAATGATTCCTTCCCCTGCAAGCAGGTTTTTAGGCCAACAGACCTAAGCAAGCAAACCTTTGCTGGACGGGCACAAGAAGGAAAATAAAATAAAAATCATTCTTGCTTTGAAAACCTTGCATGAGCTCCAGGACCACAGCTGATGCCTTGCATGAGATATGCCACGTGAGATATCAGCCTCCCTCCTCTTGAGCCCACAAGTGTCTGTGCTGCTTTCCTTGAGCACGTTGAGCCCAGGAGGCTCAGAGAAGCCCAGCACCCATTGCCCAACGTGCTCCAGTCTCTTTCTCATAACTGAAGCTTCCCATACGGGACTGGTGCTGGTTGCTCTGCCTCGTCCTACCTGTTACACACAGCTGTCCTTACACAGCCCTGCATCCTGTACTCCCTGCTGGCCTCATGGCCTTGTTGACTGATCTCTGAAAGAAGGTTATTCCTACCCAAAATGACCAGGAAAGAAAGAAGATAAACCAAATCATCAAGAAGATAAAACAGAAAAACAAGAAATAACATCCAAAAGCCTGCACGATCTTTGCTTGCTTAGCATTTCTTCACACCAAGCCAGCTTTGAGTTCTTTTTGTGCATTTATGTGCCCCATGATAGGCTTATAAATGTGTACATTTTTCTGAACTACATGACACATTGCCTGGCTTCAGCAGAAATGTCTCTATTTCAGAATGTAGAGGCAAATAAGATCTATGTGGACCTAATTAGTTCTCAGTTTTAGTCAACTCTTGTACTTCTAAAACAGAGTCCAAGTATTTTTGCCCTTTCCTGCTGGAAAAGGCTGCTTTTCTCCCTGAAGCATTAGGGAGCTTTAATTCCTGTAATCATGTGAGAAGATAGGAATAGCCAGGTTGAAACCAGTATGTCTGTAAGAGTGAAACACACGCATTAGGAGCAGGGAGTGCAACTGTAATTTGGACTAAACTGACTCCTGGCTGTCAAGCAGTGGTACAGGCTGCTCAGAGAGGTGGTGGAATCACCATCCCTGGACATGCTCAAGAAATGTGGAGATGTAGCACTGAAGGATGTGGTTTGGAGCAGTCACAGGCCTGGATTAATGGGTAGACTGGATGATCTTAGTGGTCTTTCCAACCTTCGTGATTCTACGATTCCATGTACAAAGAGTGGAGCTGTTTCTGATTTGCAAGCATACAGCAGAGGGAAAAAACTGAAAAATGACAAATGTACTGGAAATCATATTGCATTTGGATCTGTAAGGAAACGCTGACTAGCCTCAGCCAGGGTAGCAGTCTTATTTTGTTAAGTTTATTAAACAATGCTTAAAGTATCTTTCTTGCTGTCACCTTTTTGGACCAAACTTGACCAACATTAATGAAAAAAATGGGTTTGTCTTCCAGTGGATGATGAAAGCACCCAAAGATGATTGAAAATCACAGTTTTATGGTCATTTTCCTGAAGAAAATATAAAATTAAACTAGAAGTGTGATATCTACACTACAAAGCACCCTGTAATGGCAGAAGGAGTAATGTAACAGCTACTGAAGAAGACCAGATTAGGAAGCTCGATAAAAATGGAGGAAACTGGTATAAGACTCCCCTGTAACCACATGTCCTTCACAACACTGGCAATTTGACTGAAAAAAATCTCTTAGTTGTGTATCATTTTAGAAAAGATGAGCACTGTTCACAGCAGCATCAGTGAATGGCGAAATTACCGAACCATTCATAGCTGACAGCTTTGATGCAGTGCTTTGTGCCAAGCAGTGTGTGTGTGTGGGGGGGGAACCTTCCAGTTGATGGTGGCTTTCCTCTGATTCTGTGGTATGGAAGAGACCTGGGCTGAATAGGAACCTTGTTCCTTTCCAAAAGCAGTTTCATGTGGAGCTTAGTCTGGAGACGTTTCTTAGGTATGCAGTTCTGGGTAGGGCAGGCTCAGTGGAGAACAGGAAGACAAGAAGTAGAACAGGTCAAGTTTGGGAGATTAAGCTGAAACAGCAGTGACTTTCTGATTTGCAGGAAACTACAAATAGAGATGATCTTCCAACTAATCTTACTCAGTGTCAGAAAGGCCATGCCACAAATGTGAGAAAATAATTTCATGCCTTCCTCTGCTCAACAAAAGAAGGCAGCTTATTTTATGGCCTGATAACAGCTTGCAAGAATGTGCACTGGTGGTGCAGATCTAATTACGTAAAGCGTAAATGGTCTCAAAGGCAGAGCAGCAGAAGCCACATGGGCATACTTATTCCATGCCTCTAATCTTACACTCAAGGTCTTCTGACAGAGCCAAAATTAACATCAGCACACTTCATCCTTTAAGTGTTTCTGCTGCTGTAACAGGCTGGGAAGCAAATATATAATCTTTCTGTTGCAACAGGACTGGCATTCAGTTGCTTTCAGAGGGCAAATTCTAGCACAAGTCTTCAAACTGCATCAAATGACACAACTATGCTGTCTTGTCTTCTTGGCTGGAGGTACACCTTCTGGCTTCACGTGGTACTTTTTTTTTCCTTGAAGATCTCAACTTGGGAGTTTAAGGGCTACATGGTAGTTTTCAATGCACACAACATCTCTAAATCAGTGCTTAAACCCCAGAATCTTGAGCTAACAGCATGAAAATAAATGGGCCTGGATGCTCTGAACATCACAAAAGTTTCTTACGGCAAATGATGTGTGGTTAGATAGAAGCATCAAAATTGAAACCCCAATTTACAGGAATCAAGTTAGCACAAACTCTGAGAATATTTCCTATAAAACATTTGTTTTTTTCCCTTTTTCTTATCTGCGCTGTGAAAGCCTGTCAATAATCTGATGATGCCTCCATAAAAACCTTTGTTAGACTTTGGATGCAAGCAATGATGTGTCTGCAACCACTGTTTTCCCTCACCATTACTGAGATAAAACAAAGGGTACATTTATCACAGTAAGGAATCAGGATTTCTTTTATCGTCATTTTCACTAAACACCAATGAGAATTTAAGCCTAGTAATTACGACAGACCAACAGATCACTGCTGGGGAAATTTTCAGTGCTAATGATGATACTTCAAAGATAATTCTGTTTCTGGCCAATCCAGTCCTTCACATAATCAAAGTGACCCCAAATGGTCACTTTTAAGGCTTCAAAAATAAAAGATTCATGCAGCTTTTGCCATTAATAAGGACACTAATACAAGATGACTACAATAAACGGACTCAAGTTTTAGCTCATTTATATCATTTAATTGTGGTTCATTATGGTTCTCAAAGATTCATCCTGCTTAATGCTTTTTGGAATTAAATAAACAGCTCATATCGAGGAGAAAACTCAGGTGTAGAAGCATAAAATGTGCCCTTTGCCCTGCTGGCTAGAAGCCTGACTGCACAGAGACAAATATATATTAAAAAAAAAAAAACACACACACAAAACCACATTTGTTCCATCACAATAAAAGTATTTTGGGGCCCTGCATTCTACACATATCACAGCTTATTACAATGCAGATAAGATACAATCTCCCCTTTTTGTGTTTGCTGCTTGCATGGAAATGAAATTATTCTCTCTAGTATTAAAGATTTTTTTCAAGCCTTACTTGATTTCGGTAAATCAGATAAGTTCTGAAAGCACCGAGCCAATCATGGACATTGTCCTAGAGTTGATTATTATTACCCTATTACACAGAAAGCACTTCTAACATTTCCTTCTATTCTAATCTCTAAATTGGTGTTAGGTTTTTTGGCTTTTTTTTTTTCCAAAATCACTGTGTGCTTCTAGACACTTTCCATTGTCAGAATATTCTCCTGTATCGCAAGGACATCTGATATAATTTTGACCGCAGTGAAAAGGATGCAATCCAGGAATAAATCTAGTGAATCAATAGTCACACAAAAGATTTGCCTGGATGAGATCAGAAATAGACTCATAGTTGTTGCTAATTAAATTGGCTTCTATCTGCATTGTCTCTTCTTACAAGCAAGGTGCTAGGCAAAGTGCCTGTTTGCGCCTTCGTGTTTCAGAGCTGCCTTCAAGAATTTCCACTGACTCCTGTGGAAAGTATCAGTTAACCACAATATTAAGTAAGGCAGAGGATGCAAACAAAGGCAGACCGGGTTGACAAAATTTTGCCACTAGCATTTGACTCAAAAATTTCAGTCCCTGTAGTGATTCACGTTACAAAGCAATCTGGCAAACTATCAGGCTTTAAAATCAATTACACGAAATCAGAAGCCATGCTTACAGACAGTGCACGAAGGGGCACTCTTACACAGAGCAACGACCTTTTAAGCTGCCACAAGCCAGTCTCTACTACTTGTCAAAGTGTCCTCCCGCAATGTTAAGTAAATTACATTAAATCTATTTCAGTCTGCTATTGAGTATATAATGGGAGAGTACTGCTGAGGGCAAATCTGCCTATCCTCCTTTGGAAAGCAAAAATGCAAACCACCTGACAAAGCTGCTGTTTATCGTGTCTGCACGACACAGGCCCTCTTTGAGGAAGAGTTACAGTAAAGAACCAGGAAATTTTAATCAGTTTTAGAAATCACTAAGCTTCCCTCACATCTTTAATGCCAATGAATTACAAACTCACAATTAAAAACAGCGTCTACTGGATGATGATGAGCCCATGGACAGGATGGACCATTAGAGAATGGTACTTAGCACAGCAAAAACTCAGAACTGATGAAAACTGTAATCTGCATGACCTCATGAAGGATCATTAGTTTTGTGAGAGATTATCTGATGATTCATTGTCATTTCTACAGCACAGAGCATTTTATAACCCAGACAGAGACTGAACCCCACCCCTATAAAACCTGATATTTATGTTGGCAAATAGAAACATAGAATCATAGAATTGCTCAGGTTGGAAAAGACTTTAAAGATCATCAAGTCCAACCATTATCTAACCATACTACCCTAAGTCTAACAACCCTCTGCTACATCACGTCCCTGAGCACCACATCCAAATGGGTTTTAAACACATCCAGGGATGATGACTCAACCACCTGCCCGGGGAGTCTATTTCAGTGCTTAACAACCCTTTCTGTAAAGTAGTTTTTCCTGATATCCAACCTAAACTTACCCTGGTACAACTTAAGGCCATTTCCCCTTGTCCTGTCACCAGTGAGAAGAGACCAATCCTGCTCTCGCTATAAGCACCTTTCAGATATTGCAAGAGAGCAATAAGGTTTCCCCAGGGGCTAAGGGGAACCAAGACAACCACAAATACAGCAGTAGGTTACACAGCCTACACTCTACTGTATGAAGAATTCTGCAGTTTTGTAGGGGAAATTTTTGCTGCTCTAAATAATCAAGTAATCTACACCAGAGGTTTGCATGTTCCCTGACATGAACATGGATGTGAAAGATGTGAAGTATGGGTCACAGGAGCAGGTGCTGAAGTAACAGAAAGGGGTTTTGGGAAAGTGGGACCAATAATGGGAAAGGACAGTTGTGTAGACAGCTTGCAGGTAGATCCCAACAATAAATTGAACAAAAGACAGCAGTAATGCAACAACAACAGCAGGGACAGGAACAGCATTTCTCATTAAAAAAATATCGGTGTGCAAGCAGGTAGGAACTACAGGAGCAGTACAGTGAGACAGCTTCTGGCGCCAGACACCAGAAGGTCTGATCACCAGGCAGAAAATGTCTAGTATGATCTTGATGACCATCCATCTTTTCTAGATCATTCAAGGCTCCTGGAGAACTCCCTGTACCAGGTTGCTGCCCAGTAAGTGGTGCAGAAAGGCACACATAACCAAGCATTGAGAGAGGTCTGAAAATCCATCCCCACTTTTGGAGGAACAGCAGCTGTTGAAGGTTTGCATTTCACCACCTTGCCTGAGAGTAGAGTTGCCAACATTATCTCCAAGCACAGCGGGAGATACCGGGTTAAGCCCTGGTGGAAAACACACCTCGACAAGATGCCACACCTACACTTTTCTTGCTTGGCTCAGCTTAGCCAGTTGCACCAAGAAAGACAAAGTGTCTATGCCAGAGGTGAAACAGTAGGACAACAGTAAGAAAAAACATGAAGAGAGCAAGGCAGACTTACTGAGCACACATGATCATCAAGAATGGTAAGAGAAGAATCCAGACTTAGCAGTCTAGCCACTCAATCCTGCAGGTCCTCCTCTCAGCATTTTCAGTTTACTGTTCAGCTTTCAGACAGAAAAATGTGTTTATCTCTGTGCGGCTGGGATACTGGTGAGCAAGAAATATGCCTGTCTGGCTACAGAAAGGCAAATGTGTTATGCACCCTGAAGAATAGCAGCCAGATCAATTGCACCACCTTTGTCTCAGGCCATGCAATCAGAGCAACACATTTGTGCAGGGGTAGAACTCAGGGAGTTTAAGAAACCCTTTTTTACTTGATACAAAACATCATTTTTATTTAAACTGCAGGATAAAATCTTCCCAGTGCTGCTAACTAGCCCTGCATTTTGACAGACAGAATTCTGTTGCTTCCGGAGGCACTTTGAAAAGAGAAAAATGGAGATAGGAATCAATGATCAGTGCTACATTTGTAACCCTCCATAAATACAGCTGTATCCAATGGTGCTAGCTGACTGCAGCAAATAAATCAGAGTTCAGCTCAGGTGCCTATGAGGCTGCCCTAATGGCTGTGCCAGTTCTCACACCCAGCCTTTTGGTCCTCCTGGGTGATAGGACGCCTGCAGAGGTGAATTACTCATCACACAGCTCATTCACAAGCAAGCAGTAGTGAAACCAAACCATGTCACTGGAGCTTTAAATGTATGCTGAATACAAAGCTATCCTGGAAAGAATGGGAGAAAAAAAAAAAGCAGGAAGGGGTGGTGGGGGAAAAAAAAAATACAGAAAAAAAGACTGTCAACTTATTTCTGTGTAGGTGAGAAATCAGCAATAACTGCAAAAAGGCTTATGGGAAAACCTGAGAGATGACAAAGAACAGCACTGCAAAAATTTTTTGAAGTGCAGCTCAGACAACCATTCTTCACAGAGCATAACCAGAGGCAAATGCAAGAGGTTTGAAGTTATATCCAACAACCATCATAGTACAGAAGTTGTTGGTCTCATTAAAAAAAAAAAAAAAAAAAAGGTAACCTTCATCTCCTCACTGTAGTCAAGGCCTTTCAAGATTTAGGATAGATCTGGGTCATCTCAGTAAAGGAGCAGTTGTATTTGTTCCATCATCCCAGGCTTTCTTTGCTTTATAGGTTCACAGAGCTGAGACATCACTGCCATTCCCATACCTATCTCTCAGCTCTAAGGAGAAGAGACGTTGTCAGAGGAAAGCAGGCATGGCAGGGCATCCCCAGGACCAATTAATTTGAGTTTCTGACAACACAAATTAGCACAGTTTAAGTGAGAATGTGACCAGCCTGGATTTGTAGACTTGATCAAGCGGCAATTGTCCTATGCAGTTGAAGTCAATGGAAGTGACAGATTAATAATTATTGTTCTATTCCATGCTTCAGTCATAAAGCAACCCTCTAAAATCCCCTATATCATCTGATTATAAAGAATGTCATGTCACAGTTCACTGTATTCTTTCATTTGTATTTTAATGGTAGCAGGTATCATAACAATATTCCCACATCTACTGATTTTGCCCTTTCCTCTTACTGAAACCTCACTTTTCCTATCCAAATCACTTGATGCTTCCTTCTTTTTTTATTGTCTCAAGAAAAGTACTTGATTGAATAGCCTACTGAACAGCCTCATTAAGGTGTAGAGCTTGACAGAATAACTGGATATTGCACATTGCTTCACACGGTGAAACTATTTGATTAAAACTTGAACGTTGAATTTTTCTGTAGGAAAAAGTCATTTAATCTAAATCGATACCTTTGTAAACCATCAAACTATGACAAACATTTTGTATGAAAATAAACTGCCTTCAAGCTCCCATTTTTAACATTTTTAATGGAATTTTGAGGTTTGGATGAGAAGGTTGAAAAAAACCCACATCAGAACAAAGTGTTTCTGATAAAAGAGAAAATAAAAAGCTTTATTTTATTTCTTTTATTGTCCCAAATAGTTAGTACTTGTCTGTAATTAGTACTATTTTATCTTTTTTTTTTTTGAGAAGAGAAACAGATCACCTGCTCAGCTCTTCACGAAGTAGCATGCTCATTATGCTGCTAGGGCATATGAAATGTGGTATGTTTTTTGGGACACTTCCTTTTAGAAAACCTCTCTAGAAAATAGAGACATTCTTGTTTTTTTTCTGTCTTCACATTAATCTAACTGCAGAATCCTACCTTTGCCATTTTTACATCTTCAGTATGCAGCTTATGTGGCACATCTTCACAGAGAAAAGCAAGGATGATAAGCAAGTTCAAAGCCAAAGAAAACACAAATGTATTCTTCAGGGTCAAGTCACCCAGTGTCCAATTCCAGGAGGATTCAGCAGTACAAAGCTACATTTTTTACCCCTCCAACACAAAAAGCCCACCTGTAGCTACTTAACATGGGGCTCACACACTCCAAAACATTCTGCCACATATTCCCACAGAAACCCTTGCTGAGTTGCATTAATCAGATCAAAGTAGTCGTTATGATGCTAAATGGCTATGTGTTATCAGCAAGCAAGGCATGGGCAATATGACTGTGCTCAGTGCTCCCAGCTGCTAACAAGACAGAGGAGCCGTCCCTGTGGGCCTCCTGTACGTGCAACAGATTTGCCAGCCTCCAGTCGACCTCAGTGGGTGATCACTGAGGTCACACGCAGCCTGCATTGCTGTTGGCACGCACAGCCCCACTTGCACTCTGGCTTCCCAGGAAAGGTTTCTCCATCTACAATGAAAATACTTTAAACAACACTTTTAAAGAAGGGGAAGTAGATGGTAGATGAAGCTGATAGCTCACTCAGTGAATGAATGATGCTCTATCCCTCCTCTACAGGCTGTTTGCCATTACACTGGTAAACCTGATACGAATGCTCTTTACACCTTGAATAAGTCAGAAGTTGAATTTACCACCAGAATCTCTGGCAGCAGATCATTCTGGGATTACATCACCAGCAAAGAGAATTAAATGTGTCTTAATTTTCTGCAAGATAAAAACATCCATCTGTTTCAGTTCTTTATTAGTTTTTTGCCTGCAAGTAGAATACAGTGCTATACATTAATTAAATGCATATGACTGGATAATAAATTTATTACAAACTACTCTCATGATGCCTGTCTCTTCATTAAGCAGAGAATGAGAATGTAAGAAAGAAGGACATTTTACAGTAAATCACAGATGGATGAGAGCTAAGTCACCTAGAATTGTTTTTCAGCACTCCTAGAAAGGGCCATGGGCAAGAGGAATTCCAGCAATACTTCAGTTTTCTTTTATTTGCAATTGGGCTTCATGTGATCTCACTGGAGGAGTGCTGTCTTCCCCTGCACTTTCTGCAAGCATGATCAGCAGTAATTTCTTCCCCCCTGCCTACAGGGGGGACACAGGGAAATAGGCTGTTTCAATGTTGTGAATTGGTGAGTGAATGTGTGCTAAGAAAACGGGAAAGCCAACACATGCTTCCCTTGTCATGCTGCCCCTTGGGTCAGACTGCTTTGTCCATGGCCATATGGTACTGAACTGGGACCTGAGAAGAAGTTAAGAACCTGATGGAATCCAAGAGTGGACCTCCCATGTCAGCTATGCTGCTCAACTGCTCCCACTGCTCAACTGAGCACTTCTTATCTTACATGAGAATGTGATATTAAACACAATCCAAATAAGGTCCAATGCTTGGTGGATTTTCTTAAGAACCCTTCTAAGCAGGTTTTGGGAAAAGTAATTTTTATGAGTGCTCCTTCAGGTCCTTATTATGTCAGCGTTTAGCATTATAGATACTGGAAGACAAAGAGAAGCTTCTACTGGTATTATAGATCTTAGTGATAGCTTCTTTTTACTGAAACACTTATTTCCATACAAAAAGTAATTAACTACCACAGACTCCTCATTGTAACAGCATCTAAGAACACATCATCTTATCAAAAGTAAGCAAAAGCTAAGATTATCAGCAAAAGCAGGGGAAAATAAGTATATTCCACAGTATATCTGGAAATGGAAAAGAAACACATTGCAAGTGATAAAAATACATACATTTTTAGTAGAATTGCTTTAAACATTACAAATTACGTATTTGCCAGTGAAAATGTGAAGAACAAGAACGCTTCATTTCAAACTGAAATGTCAATGTTGACTGCATCCTGCATAGAACATTCAACTCCCACTTGGAAAAAAAAAAAAAAATGCAGTAAGTCCTTAACCCCAAAATTTTCTGAATCCCATGAGAAACAGAAGTTTTTGATATTTCAGCGTTTTATCATTTTTCGAAAATGCTAATGGATGTGTCCCCTGCAGTTTGTCAGTTGTCTCAAAGCCGAACCCGCCTCTTTCATAGCTCTTAAGTTTTTAAGGTAGAAATACCAAGCATTCTCGGAGCTGGTAGCATAGTAGCACAGGAGTTAAACAGATGAGCAAAAGTAATTAAGCAAATTACATTTTCTTGAGGAAAAATCATAGCCTAATGGGAGTGTTCATCAGAGAGCTAGTATTTAGATAGCAGAAGTTACAACTACGCTGAAGAATAATGACTGAATGGTAAAGTAACAGCACAATAATTAGTTGTATTCTAGCAATTACTTAGGAAATCCCTGAGAGGTAGCACTGATTAAAGTATTTTTATAAGTGCATTACTTACTATTTGTAGTAAGTCTTGAATAAAATGTCTTGCAAGGTTTTTGTTGTTGATTCAAGGGAACCAGTCAACTAGGGAAATCGAGTTTCATTAAGAAATGAAATGAAAGGGAAAACATACAGAAGAGTAAGAAACAGAGGGGAAAAAAAAAGAAAAAAAAAAGAAAAAAAAAGGGAACATATTAAGGTAAATAAAATCCTATACTGTGTAGGCAATGCCAGAATATATTACTTTATTTTTTCTCTCACGAAGAATGAATTATAGCATATGTGGGAAATGCCACTTCTAGTAGCCCTGAAGCCACTTATCTATCCAAAGCAGAGGCAGCAGCACAGGTTTTAGTAGCTCATACTTTTATGCCCTGTCTCACCTGGGTATTCCAGTCATTGCTCAAAGGAAAGGAACAGCTCAGACTCTTTTCCTTATTACTAGCATTGCCCTCTATCTCTCCCGCACCAGCTACACAAACAACCAGACCTTGAACATGTATATCTTCTCCAAGAGAATGAATGGATGGATGCCAATCGCAGATAGTATTTGAGCCCGCAGAAGCAGCAGAAACACATTATCCATTCCACAGCAGATGCCTGTGCCTAATATTTCTCACCTGAAAACTTTTGACTCACTGCCTGCTATTGATTCCAGGCTAATTTTGCTGAAATCCATAAAACTACATCAGAGATCCATTTTTTTTTTTTTCATATGTATTATTTCCATGGTGAATATGCTACTGCTTTCTGTGCTTTCTGAAGATAATTACTGCAGTTTTCTTTGACTGCAATTTTTTTTCTTCAGCAGTAAGTGACTATTCAGCCTCTGAGTTGTACCTGGGCCTGCCCTACCCTCTTCACTGTCACACAGGTGCCACGAAAGTCACAGGTCAGCGCAAGGATGGGTTTGTGTCTCCTGGACCTCTGTGAGCAAGGAGAAGCTGCTTTGGTATTCACCCAGAAATCATAGAATCAGAATAATTTAGGTTGTTAAAGATCTTCAAGATTGTCAAATCCAACCATCAGCCTGAGTCTCATCACTAAACCATGTCTTTTAGTCCTCCTCTGGGGACAGAAATGAGAGACAACAGCTTCTGAGGTGCAGGGCCTGGCCATGGAAGGAAAAGAGAAAGCAGATGAGAGGGCCAAGCTGGGATATGGAGCGCTGGGGATAGGCAAAGTGTCTGGTCCTTTTCACCCAGGGTGCTCCTTCCTCATCATCACTGGGCAAAGCCAAATCTGGCCTTATTCATGCTCCTCCAACATAGGACTCAACTGTGGGAGAAGCAGACACCTTGCTCTTTGTCCAGTGAATGGCTACCCCTCCACATTACTAAGATTTTAAAGAGCCCTGCAGTGTCAGTGGGGTGGTAATATCACCTGCTGGGCTGCAGCATGTTGTCATGTGTGCATTTGTGATCTCACATAGCTATGGGTGCAGGATGGTCAGCAAGGCCTGAGGGTCTCACTGTTGCCCAGGCTCCCCCAACTCCCCACCCATTACTCCGATGCACTCTAAGGTGAGACAGAACGGACTATCATGGTGAGGCAGTGGCACTGGCTGCCCAGGGAAGTGGTGAAGTGTTCAAGAGCCATATGGATGCAGCACTGAGGGACATGGGCAGTGGACATGGTGGGGATGGGCTGGTGGTTGGACTAGATGATCTTACTGGACTTTTCTAACTTTAATGATTCTATGTTCAGGGAACTCGGCACAAAAAACACTGTCAGGAACTTATGGTGACAAATCCTCCCTTTGTGGAGTCATCTCCTTTTTCCTCTTGAAATCCCCACGCATGCTAACACTGAAATGGGAGGACAAGCACAGACTGAATGGCATGACAAAAGGTTCTTCTAATTGCACAGCCTCTTCTCCCTGTCAGCCGCCACAGAATTCCTTAGTGGGAGAGGTCTGCAGTAAAATAGTGTCAATACTCTTTGCTTCCTAGAGATTTAAGATCAGATTTTCCCCTGATTTACATACCAGTCTAAAGCCGTTAACCTCCAAAAAGCAATTCCTTCCTCTGCTGGTGCAAACAAGACTAAAATTAGATCATACGGACACAGGTTTATTTATTTATTTTGATATCAACAAGGAATTGCAAGAATATTTTATCTAAAATTTAAGCAGCAGCTCTCTGTACCCCTACTGCTTTTATTTAATCAAGCACTCACATCAATGCCACAGAGCCCTGCAGTGTAACCTGAAGCAATATGTAAGCTTTTGTTTCTCTCATTTTCTGTCTAAATGTCCCTGCTAGCCGGAATGTTGTTTTCCCTCAAACCATGAGTACTTATGGCTTTCAGGGTCTGTTTCTGTTTTGTTGCTGGCTTTTACATCCCCTCTTGCTCTTCTTTTTTTTTAAAATGTGCTAGTGCCAGAACATTTGCTTGCAGCCATGAACTGGCCTCTGCCTCTCATTCTGTCACTGTTTACTGGTTATCTAGATTCTGTTCTTCAGATAGCAATTATATTTTTAATGCAGAAATACTGGCTGCCATAATGCATGCTTCTAGACAATGACGGTGTTATAAGTCATACATTCAGTTCCCTTTTCCACTCCCCTCCCTTTTGTACTCATTAACCAGACCAGCCCCAGTAGCAGTTATTTTGTCTTAATCTCCAGTCCTGTATATTTTTAAAAGGAAAACACATGCTTGCGTATTTTCCCTCACTGTACCTTAGAAGCCACTGCTCTTTCCTTTCTGTGGAAACTGACAAAGATCACAGTTTGCATGGTGCTCTTGTTTGACCTCCTTCTGCTGTAGCACACAGAACTCTTGGTTTACAGAGCTCTGCTTCACAACAGTGCTTAGCTGTCATACCACTTGGTCTGTTAAGAAACAAATGCAGCCGAAGTCTGAAACACCACAAGATGTGTTGTTGTTCATTAAAGACTTTGAATGAGATTCAAATTCCCAAACCTCCCAAGCACTCAGCAGAGAAGTTCCCCTTACCTAGTCTGCTTCAGTTTCCCAACAGCAAGAAGAGCAAAGCAGTATAGTGGATGCAGCAGGTATATAGCAAAATTCCTTTCTCATACCATTCCTTACGCAAGCGAAAATAAACTTGCTCCAGTATATAGCTTTTGAAGCTCCACTATTGGCCATTATGCTAGCTAGAACTTATCTAAGGCAAAACAACTGTGGAACCATTAAGACTGGTAAAGACTACTAAAAGTCATCTGGTCCGAACATCGACCCATCCCCACGATGCCTACTAACCACATCCATCAGTCACATTTCCATGTTTCCTGAATACCTCCGGGGATGGTGACTCCGCCACCCGTCTGATTGTAGTAAAGTTAACTTCATCTTTGAGTAAGACACTATCAGGCTACTAAAAGTGTAGAACTCCAAGATCACTAGGCTCTGCATACGAGGTTCAGCACACACGCTGTCCACACAGATCAGCTACAGGCATGTAGTAGACTTGCCCCATACAATTTTAGGACACAAACATTGACTTGTATGGACACATGCTGAAAACAAAATAGAAAGGCCCAAGAGACTCAGACTAGTTGGTAAGTTCAATTGAAAGGGTTCAATCCCATTTAACTCTCCATCATTTATTTATCTACTTCAATAGCCATGCTAAGAATGAGATTCCACGACCCAGTAACTCTCTAGCTTATAGCAGCTGACAAAAGTATTACCATTTGTGTTTTTGTTGTTGTTGTTGTTTTTTGGTGTGTGTGTGTGTGTAGAATGGGGTGGGTTTCCGCCCTTCTCCAGCCCCCTCATTTCACCTTACTTAATTACTGTTATTACTTTTTCCCCATTTAATGCTAAGTTTTTAATCCTGGCTGGTTGGAGCTAATGAGACCCACCTGGCCTGGCATCTTGTGTGAGTCAGCAAAATAACATTCCACCTCCTGACAAGGTTCAAGAGCTACAAATCCATTATAAGGACAGGAATACTTCCCCTGCCAGGTGCTCAGGGGATTAATTAGCATTCAGAAATCATGTTTTGAGATACTCATGTGCAAAGTGCTAGAGAATTGGCCGTTATTATTCTTGTGACCCGTAATCCTGGATTAGTTAAAGCAACTAGTCCAGCAATCAACAGAATTTGTCAATGACGAGGTAGTGAGTTACAGCCAGTGACATTTCTAGGACAGAAAGAATGAATTTTCTAAACAATCAGTATGTGCTGCATCCAGTGAATAATTTGTAATGAATAATGCATGCAGTTAATTTAGCCTCTTTGCCAGCTTGCAGAAAGTCCACAAACAGAATTTCCTGACCTTGTTTCAGGAATTTAAAAAAGAAATGGCTTACGCTATGGACTCATCCTGAGAACTTCTCCATTTCTCCTTAAGATATACTGACACCATGGAGAAAAGAGGTAGCTAAATGGGAAGAAACCTTTCACCCATCTGGAATGGGCTGAGTGTGGGGGGGAATATGACCACAAAATCCTGCATCCCTACAGTACATTCAATCTGTCACATTCAAAAACTGGCAAAATATCCACCTAGCTTGTTTGCTTTATACAAGCATGTGCCTAGATCATCATGGGATCTCTGTTACCAGTGGCAGAACTTCTACTTCCTAGATGAAGCCATGCATGAAAACAGTTACTTTCAATGAATACGTATTTCTCAGTCGGCCTTATACCTGGTTGGTCATTTCCCAGGCTCTGTCTTGGACTTCAGCTGGGACTGAAACAGTCATTTGTCATATCACATTCCTCTACCAGCAGTGGAGAGTATTTTGCAGAATAGGAGTAACAGTGGCTTCTCTTTCTGCTAAAACTGAATGTCAAAGAGCTCACCAGTTGGTAATGATTTCATCAAATCTTGGTACTAAATCAAGTAGTAAAGAAAACTTTCCTCACTTACAAAAACAAACCACCACCAACAACATAAAAGCAGCAGAAGGAGAGATGTGAGATCAGAGATTGCTGTATTTTTCTTGGTTGGCTGGTTGGTTTGTTGATAGATTACAAACTTTGGTTCACCGCTACTGAGCTGTGATGACCCTGCACACAAGCTTGAGGAGGGTTTCCTGACTACTTGGTGGCTAATCAGTGAAAATAAATCTTGCTTACTAATTTCTAGGTGGAACAGAATTGCTTTCCAACATTAAGATAGTATGCAAAGATTGTGAATGGTAAGCAATGAAGTTGCTATTGTGCTGGCTCTTACCATCTGTATAGGTCTGTCCTGCATTTCCTGGTGTGTTTTCTTCTCAGTAAGCTGAGGACATCTGCACCTGTAATCAGGACTCTTGATTTTCCTCTAATGCCCTTTAGTACTGTCATCTTTGGAGAACGTTTATTTAGAGGAAAACAAAAGAATGGTGCATATGCGAACACCGCAAGAAGAGATCCCTTAAATGCTTCCAAAGAAAATTAAAGTCATTTATTTAAGAGGAGAAGAAATCAGCGCAGAATAGGGGAATAGAGGAGTATTAAAGGCTTAGATTGCAAAGGGTGGATTTTGGAGGTGACCAGGAAAAGGAGAGCAGTGAAAAATGGAAGGTGTACATTTGTGAATCAAATTAATGTATGAATGTGTAGAGCATGCCAACCTGACACGGAGATGAATGTAAATCCTTCTCTAAAACTACAGCTAGCTCATCACTTCATCCTGAAAGGCTATGTATTGAGTGCTGATTCACAGGGAGTCCACGATCTGTGTGGGCTCTCTCTGACAAGTACAAATTGTTGGCACATAAAAAAGAAACAATTTAAGCATTATTTTAAGCACTGACATCATTGCTCCTTCTATACACCTGGCACAGTTACCCGAAAGGATCTCAGCCAGCTTGTCTGCACCTTAGATAGCATTGCAAGAAAATTTGGGAACTCAAAATTAATACAGAGCCAGAATGATACAGATTAAAGGAAAGCTGTGGTTTATGTGCAAGGGGAACACTTTTCAGGGCAGAGTGGGAAAATGATATTAACACCCACACCTGCTGCAATTTCCTTAGCGTGTTCATCATGTTGCCTTTGTAAAACAAACATCTATCTCCTTTTGATAAAGTCAAGCTTTCTACCATTATACATTGGAGCCAAATAGAAGCCAGGGCTCCGCGGAAGTTTTTCATGAAGTTTGCAGGTGGGGTTGGATCATTCTTTAGCATGATGTTAATAGGAATTTTCCTTTCCTTCTTTATTTCTTTTTTTTTTTTTTTCTTTTTTTTTTTTTCCTTCTTCTTTGTCTGGCACTCCAGTAATATCATTAGTTTCTCTGTTACTAAATGATCCCAGGTGGCAGCGTATCAGCCAAAAGGCAAAAATAGCTGTCATCCATAGCACTACAGGGTCAGAATTTTTCCCTTCTGAGTGGCTCTGCACTGTCATTTGTGCACAATTTTCCTGGTTTAGCATGTAGAAATGCATAATTTATTTGACTTAATTGTGGAAATTGAGGACAGAGCTATAGGCCTGGGAGATTCAGGGAGCAGCTGCATTTTGAATCTTCACTCTGGAGGTCTCTACTTGCAGTAATCTTCCTGGGACAGGAATCAAAGAGGAGAGGAAAAGTTAATTTTTAAGTTATACCCTTCATTAGCTTCCTAGGGAAAATTAGAAGAGTCTTAAGGTTATTAAACTCACACTTCTCTAGAAAAGCCCATTGTTCACGAATGATAGCTCAGGAAAATGTCATAATGGCTATTTTATATACTTAAAGCAGCAGATTATACCTGCAGCAGACAACATTTGTCAGCATTAAAAGAGCCACCAGTCTCTCTACATCCTTTTCTTGGAAACTGCAGTGGGGATGAGCAGAAAGGGCTATTCTATCAGGAGGACAGAGAGGGAAAGACAACCTCAATGGTCCACCTTCTGAAGGGCTGTAGTTCTTGACTGAGCCACCCACATTTTGTGTTTTCCTAGAAGACTTCACAAATGCCTTTCTGACTGATTGCAAAATCCCCATCACTCTCAAATGCCAATTCTTTTCTCTGCTTTGGATCATAAAAGTGCCTTCATTTTCTTTACTCTTGATCTATTTATTTATTTATTTTGCACTTTGATAATTAGGAAAGTGCTTTTCTTTCTTGTTAGCAGTCAGCTGCTCTTAAATCTTCTCTTTTATTTTCCTGCAAACCCAGAATATTCTGTTCTTGTATCCAGCTCTTGTTTTCTGCATTCTTTTTTTGCAAGGTAAATACCTGCAGCCACAGGTTTTACTGAAGAATAAAAAACTCAGAACTACATGCTGTCCTGTTATACTGGCAATCAATTGCTCATTACCATCAGCAATCAGTTACTCATTAAAATCACTGCATGTGGCATAGATGTGAGGAAGTTCAGTGTCCCAGATTGTCCTTGTTTCTGATACCTTCTGATACCTTCTGAGAGTGGTGATCAGCTGAGGACCACACTGCTGTTGACATTCCACGAATAAGCTGTAGAATCACAGAATGTCTTGGGTTGGAAAGGACCTCAAAGATCATGGAGTTCCAAAGCCTCTGCCATGGACAGGGCTGCCACCCCCTAGATCAGGTTGCCCAGATGACATAGAAGACTTAATAGGCCACAGATACACCATTATTGCTATTTGCATCATTTTCTCTTCAGAGTCAATGGAAGTAGGGAAATCTGTTGATTTTGGATGGTTTTATGTGTCCTGAGAAATAAGGTTGTTCTTACAACTGCTCAGGTAATAGTGAACTGAGTGGAGTAATGGTGAATGAGCTGGGACATAATATCTCAGATTATTTTAACATATGCTACATCTTCTTAATGTGCCAGCATACAGCTCCATCTTCCCATCTTCCCCTGTGGTCCAGTAAGCCCTGTAGTAGTACTCAAGACCACAGACCATCTGGCTGGAACATTCGCTAGCTTTACACTGAACAAACACAATTTATCATGCGGTTTGATTCGGATGACCATCAGTGCAAGCCAACAGCAATACTGGTTTCATAGTAAAATATCTTACAATGTCCTATGTCACTCAGCAGCCCCGTTTCTTTAGCTATGAGGTTACACTGGGAGAGGAAAGTGCCGCGACTCCTTTGGCTCTGTAGTCAAGAGGCATCTTTTGTGTCCCCAGTAGATCCGAAATCCTCCCAGGATCTCTGACTTCTGCACTCCCCATCAAGAGATCTCTATTATAACTCAGACTTTCACAGCTATGTTGTTCCCAGTTCTGTATTACCTTGGGAAATGGCAGGAGAGCTCTTTTACTGTGCATGAATTAGTGGGGTGATAGTGCAATTTTAATTAGCGGAGGGTACTTACATATACAGTCTCTATACTCTGGAGACATAGTCTGAATCACAAAGCAGTCCCTGTAGCAGAGTTTACATTTTTCGATTGAACAGAAGTGAATCTTTTTCTCAGAAATAGGTTGTTTCTCAATTGAGTGCAGATACGCAGCGACAAGTTACAAGCTATTACAAATTCAGAGAGAATACCTAGCCCCACATCACAGTTTTTCTTCACAGAGCATTTTTAACTGCTTCTTTTTCAATCAAAACTGTCAAAGTGATCTTGCAGAGCCCATAGTAAAAGCAAAGTGAACAAGTGGTGCTTCTTTACTACAGTCTCATTCAACAGAAAGATCAATTTCTGTTTTGGCAGCCAGTTTAGCTCCCTGAAGCAAGGGAAGAAATCTCATTGCTTTTAGCATGGAATTGGATCAGACCTATGGTGAACTCTCTGCATCTCATTATGCAGTTCATTTAAGCAGCAGGCCTGGAGTAGCTCTTTATGGGTCTTTCACTAACCTTAAACCACCAACAGAGGTTAGGACACCAAAAATCTCCATTTTGATTTCTTGATAAGTTATCTGACTATTCCCAAAATACTGATCACAAAGAGAGCACAAAATATCTCTTCCAGAGCTCTACTGTAAGAAATCATCTATTCTTCATTGTACTCCTTGCCACTAAATTTTTTAGTTCACCTGGGACAGAACCATACTTTTCTTCTTAAATTTATTGAAAATGTTTATGAGCCCAGATTCTTGTTCCTACGTCACAATATTAGTTATGCTCTACTGGTACATTTCTTCATATCATTTAGCTCCCATCATTCTGCCCCTTTGCCCTCGTGAGACCCCACCTGGAATACTGTGTCCAGTTCTAAAGCCCCCAACACAAGTACACTGAGCTGCTGGAACAGGTCTAGAAGGGGACCACAAAGATGATCAGAGGGGCTGAAGGACACACTGAGAAAGCTGGGGCTTTTCAGCCTGGATAAGACAAGGCTCTGCAGGTATCTTACAGTGGCTTTTCAGTATATGAAGGGGGCCTACAGGAAACCTGGGAAAGGACTTTTTATAAGAGTAAGTAGTGAAAGGACAAGGAGACATAAGGAGAAATGGTTTTAAACTGGGAGAGGGTAGATTTAGACTAGATATTAGGAAGAAACTCTTTACTGAGAGGGTAGTTAGACATGGGAACAGGTTGCCCAGTGAGGTTTTGAATGCCCCCTCCCTGGAAGCATTCAAGGCCAGGCTGGATGGGGCTTTGAGCAACATGGTCTAGTGGGAGATGTCCCTGCAGAGAGTTGGAACTAGATGATCATAAAGGTCCCTTCCAACTCAAACCATTCTATGATTCTATGATCTTGACCTGGAACACTTATTAATTTACAGAATGGGATCATCTGCTTCTTAGGTTTGGATACTTCATCAATGCAGCCCAGATCTTCAGCATTTCTATCCAGAATCGTGTAAATTGAAGATCTTGAGAAAGACAGGAGGTGTGGGACAGACATATGACATCTTTCAATAAGGTGGGATGCATGAGGAGAGAGTGAGAAGGTCATAATTGTTTTCCCTTGAATGGAAACAAGGAAGATAATCAAATTGATTATATAGAATCATACTGTGCAATAAAGATCAAGAAAAAAGGGCCTGACTGGTAAAAAAGGACAAAAAAGCCAGAAAATTATTATTTTCAAAGAAGAATGTTTTATGTAACATATCATTAACTTGTAGAACTCATTTCCACAGACATACCAGACTTCTATGACGACTGTAGCAATATCCAGATACAGTAGGTCAACTATAATTGCAAACAGGAGATGTGATGCATCTTCACCCCTTATTGGCTTGGCAGTGAAGGGAAGAAGGAGCAAAAAGGAAGAAAGAGATGAGGGGAAAGAGAAGATGAGAGGAAAGGAAGGGAAAGGGTATAATGTCCCACTGCTTGGATGTTAGTGACAAGACATTACATTCTGTCCTGGACTTAGAAAGGGAACCTGACTGCTTCCACTTCTACTTCGAAGCTATTTATCTTAAAATACAGAGATAAACAATTTCAGGGAAGATTTCAAACCTCTATTTTCCAGTTTGAGGAGTCAGTTTTGACAGTGCTCATGGAGGGAAGCATAAAGAGAGGCTCAGAGTAGGACAGCCTGTCAGAGTGTAGCATGTTTTGACAAATACACAAACAACAAGACAAAATGCAACTGATAATAAATGCATGTGGAGGAAAAGCTGCATCTCTGTGCAGATGAAATGACTGGATGAGAGTTTAGAATCCTTGCACCAGCGCTCACAAGAAGCCTAATATAAGTCCTAGGCTGGCAGTTGGCAGCAATGTGCTTATTTTTACAGGATACAGGCTTAATTTTAAGAGAAACTAAGATCTTGAGCTCCAAATGGATACATCATTATTTCAAGACATTATCCACCTCAGCTTTTGGCTGGAAATGTTGGATTTTGCATTGAATCTGTATAATCAGTGATCAACGGGGACTCTGCTCCCTTTCTCAGTTTAGGTCCCTATTGTCCATGAAAGACAGCATTAACATCTCTCTGTACCAAAATGATATTCATCCTTAATGCTTTCCAGAGAGTAGTTGTCAACTTCTATGGACCCACGAGTAGTTCAGCAGATTCACCCCTGGTAATTAATTCAAAAGGATCAAGAGTTGTTTAAGAGCCATTAGGACTATTAGCTTCGGTCCTGGTTTTTCACCAGGGAAAGGTCTCCAGAGAAAATTCAATGTCACTTCCTATATTTTGACAGTAATTGCAATTCCCATATTTAAAAAATGAATCATTGCTGCTCTGAGTAGTCCAAGGATGGAAATCCATACGAAAGCAGGGAGATGCTTGGAATGCCATGGGTGTTTCAGTCTGAAGGGTTTCTGAATGACTGTTTTCCAAGGGTAGAGTAGCACCCAGAGTTGTGGAGGGTTATTCCTCAGTAGTCAGCACAAATCCGTAAACTTTGTTCAGATGTGTGAGCACAGAGGGTAAAATCAGAACGACACCAGAGCTGGTGGACAATCCTGATCTGACACTTATCCTTCCTCCCTCACACATCTCTGTATGCAGTACAAGCCCTTGGTAGGGAACTGTATTCAATTAGGTTGCAACAGGTCCGCACTCATATAATTTTCCTTCCCTCATACAACAGAGAAAGAAAGATACTGTGCCTCTGGCCAATAATTTTCATCATTTCCCTTCTTCTTGTACAAAGAAAACAAACAAGCTATTGCAGAATTCTGCAACGAAATATGATTAGTGCCTCCTTCAGAGGCTGTGGGCTAAAAAGAGAGGGGTTGGCTGGACAAGAAGGGAAAGGCAGAATTGAGTCAGGGAAGCTTGCAGGTAGATAATTGCAAATAAAAAATTAACCATACGGTCTTCAAAATCACAGAGGTGAAAGAGGTTGAAGTTATATATACTCATAAACTGCCATACACCAGTCCCACTCAAACAACTACAAGGAGAAACTTCACCAGCTTAAGTCTTCAATCATGTCACCTTCTTTCTAATCTTGTCTACTTTAAGAACATCTCGAAGAAGATGCACCTCATAATAGGAAATAGAATCATCAGTCCCTTACCACAGGTGACTGTGAAGGCAGATCAGCTTATCTTTCATTTGTGCATGCATTTATGAACTTTATTTGAGATGCTACAAGCCATAAATACACTTCTAATTTTTAAATATAACACTCAGCTTCAGCTTTACACTATTTTACAGGTTTCCTGATATAGAATAATGCAAGTTTGCATGCTTCTCATATTTTAAAGCAGTACACAGTATACATAAAAGCCTGGTAATTGTCTGTAGAGCAAATTATTCTCCAGCATTTGAGAAGGAGAAATCAGTTGGATGATTATAGAACAACAAGAGTCGTAAGAATTTATAGTAAGAATGGCCTTTCTGTCTTTTCATGTTCAAAAACATCATTTTATTTTTAGTCAAAGTTGGGTATATAATGAATATATATTTTCAAATTAATCAATTACAAAAGTGTACTTTGTTATAAAATATCCATTAGTTACAGAAAAGCATGAGAACATCTGGAAAATTAAGCACTGAATCACCTCTAATGTCACTGGCCAGAGTTTTTCAGTGAAATATTTTTTTTACATGAAATACCACCAGATTAAATTACAAAACCTACTGAGGAAAAATAGTGGTTAAAACTTTTTTTTTTTTTCTTGAAATGAAAAAGAATTCCAGATCAAATTGAATGTGCCTCAAAATGTAATTGTAGTAGCCAAAAAATAAAAATTAAAAAAAATCTAAATGGCAGAACAGAACAACTGCTTTTACTTCTTGCTTTTTCTTTTTAGATGGTATTACATCTTTTACATTTCCATGTTCTCACTATGATTGAATGTAAGAATTTCTTGTGGTTTCAAAGAATAAACTAAAATCTAGTTAACTAGGTAACTAGGCATCCCAAAAAAGTTTTGTAACTACCGATCAAAATAGATTTTGAAGAAACAGGTTCAAGAGACTGATAAAGGAGAGAAGGCATTGGCTTTAGGTTATTAAAGAAGAGATAATGAAATCCTGGTCCCGATAAAGTGATTTTTAATGGGAATTTAATGGGACCTGAGGGAGCACACCCAAATGCTAACTTTAGCCTGGGGAGATAGATTAGTCTTCCCATGTTTCCTCTCCAGTTGGTTGGGAACTAAAAGATCCTGCATTCAATCATTCCCTACAAGGGCATAACTGTAGCCTTTCTCCCTCCATTAACTCTAGCATGTTCAGGAAGGCTGCCCTTTGTCAGCCAGTATTAGCCCCACTTTACTCCTCTCACACTGGGCCAGTTACAAGCAAGCAAGTACCTGCTGATTTGACCTGAGATGTTCTAGATACAGCTAAAAATAAAGATGCTCAAAGAATTAAAATGGAGATTCCTGCAGATTTCAGTTCTCTTAGCCTGTCCACATGTCCCCAACTTCTTGAACAGTGAAAGCTGAGCCTGTCTTAGAAATCACACTTTACTGTAAATGTTGACCCCCAAAATGCTGTTTGCAAGTGTAGCTGAACCTGATGCTAAGAGTGGAAAAGACCACCATCTACATCTACCATAGCAGTTAACTCTTAGTGATAGGAGCAGATCACTAGTTTGAAGCAGCTCCTCATACGTCCCATACATTTGGTTCAGGGAAAGTTTTCCAGATTAGATATGATCTAGCTGTATGCTCTCTGTCTTACTAACCTAAAAGAGGAAAGATGTTGATGCTTGGGGGTAAATTCTGTCGTATTCCTTACAAGAAGATTTTGAAAGGACCTTGAGTCAGGGTATAATTTCTTTTAAGTGTACTCTTCCTCCTGAGAGGAGGATGTGAAGGAAATTGTGAAGATATGTCTGCACAACCCTTCTTAATTAAGGAGCAGACCAGCTGTAATGTATTGCCAAGCAATTCTTGCACCGAAGAAGCTGTGTGGTTGTTTGCATGACAATTCACACCTGCTTATAAAAATTAATAAATAACTAGTATGCCAGGGAGTGCAGGCAAGAAGTAAAAATTAAGTGCTTCTAAACCACATTATGTCAAACACAGACACTGTCACAATTTTGCTTCAAGAAGAAACTTAACTGCACTTGTTTCCTTTCCTGCCCTCACAGTTTTAAAACCACTTTCAAGCTTTTTGGGAAAGCTCAGTCACTGTCACTTGCATAAACATGGAATGAATACGTGAACATAACCAAAAATCGCATACACAGAAATCTTTTGGATCACAGCTTGGAAGCTTCAAACTTTAGTGATGGGGCTCACTAGGTGAGGGTCACAGCTGGACTTGATGATCTAGAATGTGTTTTCTAACCTAAGAGATTCTACTCAATTTCATTAATTGAAGAAACAGCCTTTCATACAACGGTGTCTTCATCTCAAGAGTAGAGTGACACAATCTCTCCTTCAGTAAATGTTCATCCTGAGGCAAGAAAGCATAATTAAGAAAGGTCTGTGGCAGGATTGATTCTGTAAAGAGAAATTTCTCTGATTGTCTCGGCTAAGCAAAGAAACTGGGACTCTGGGATTCCACACACCTGAAGAACCCCAACACCCATACAAAAGCTGAGACTCTATTGCAGCTTTTGGCTGTACTACTGCCAGATGTTTTAAGTTTTTTAAAATAGATACTCAAGGCTTGTCTCCTGCTGTATCCAGGCTCCCCAGCATGGCTGGATGGAATGGGCAGGGATCTAAGGGGGACATTAGCATCATTCTTACCAGGCAGGTGGCCAACCCACCCCAAAAACCTTGCTTTTGCCCTTATTGGAAGACGTTTTAGGAACAAGCAAAAGGAGTCATAGGACATTGCTTACCATTGCTTTATTTGAAAGATTATTCCTAATCTGTTCCTTGCATTTCAGATGCTAGTGTCTTAAAATGTGTGATTGATAGCTATCCTAAGTTTGGAGAACCTGGTTAGTAGTCGAAAATTCTGCCCCTCTCCAATCCGACTGAGTGCCTGACCTCCCTGGCACATCACAGCAGAGAATTCCATGATTTAATTATCTCCTGTCTGAAAACAATTTTATTTGATCAGTCTGGAAATCACTGGTTTTCAATTTACTTGGGTAATTTAAGCCAGCAATGCCATGAAAGACAGGATTTAATATATCTTTATCATTGTCACCTCCATTGGTTCCCTTTCTAAGGTGAACAGTTTTAGTACAACCTTTCTCACATGAAGACTTTTCCATGCACCCAATTATTTTCATTTCCCTTCTGTGAATCTAGTTTTCATTAAAATAGAGTAGCTATTACTGTTCATGTGTTTGAAGTAGGGCTGTGTTATTTTTCTTATTATTCTCATTCTATTCTTCATCCATCATGTAATATCTTTTTTTTTTTCTGGGTTTCAGAGGCATAGTGGAAAGGTCTAAGTGAGTAGTATACAGAGTAAAAGCTCCCATCTCTAACCTCCCATGGCTAATTTAAAACCCTGTAAATTGTATGGATAGTCTTTTAAAAAGAGCTTCTAAGTTATCACAGCATTATAAAGTTCCCATTTGATACCAATATCACAATATTATAGCTCCCATTTGATTCCAATGACTGGACCAAATCTCTTAGCAGTTCCTAAGCACGCTTTGCAATCTTGGGTGTATTTCTGCAGTCCATCACTTTTGAGATGTGTAAAACCTTTCCAGGTGTGGAATAGGCCAAATGGGAGATGTGTGGAAGGAAATAAAGACTAGCTAAGGCAAAGGATGCAGTATAAAGAAATGGTAGCTTTCCACTGACATAGTGGTGATGTAGCCATGCACGTCTGCATATGCTTGGCACAGTAAGTAGAGTTGTTCCCACTGAACAAGCCACACTTCTGAAGAAAAAAAAAACAAGTGTCAGAGAATTCACTATGTCTACTGCCCTAGTCCTATCTGTTGTTACCGAAGCGCAAATAATCACAGTACTGTGCTTACCACAGGCCCAGCTGTAACCCCTGGATTAAAGCTGAGAGGTTAAAGAGGTAGGCTGCTCAGGAAAGCTGGTAGGTGACTGAATTTTGAATCCTACTTGTGGCCACAGAAACTGAGCTTACAGCTTTGTATTCAGGATACTAATCCCTCTCAAGTGACACTGGCATATTTTATGTAAAGATGTGAAACAAATGTATTGCCAACACAGTATAAATGAGCTGGAGGAGTACGAGACAAAAGGAAAAATGTAAGTTGGATATTTTTATGTAACTCCAGCTAATGTCCATCTGGGAGGGTAGTGAGGGTTTTTCCCAGCAGCTCATCTCCTCCATAGCTAGTTGGACTCAGCTAGCTGATAAATGAGAACATTGTATTTATAGTTCAGTCATAAATGAGGTTGAAATTCATATCTGCTACCAGTTTATAAGCCAAGTACTAACAGTGTCACAGCATTCCACAAGTGAAGCAATCTGTTTTTCTTTTAAATTACCTCTATTCCTAGGGTAACAAGCAGATCATCAATGGGACATTAGGTAGCATTTTCCTTTCAGCCAAGAACAAATCTGCATGCTGAAATAAAGGGAAACCTTAAGTAAATATCACCACTATCAGTCATTAGGGAAGAACCACAGCTTTACAGCTGCCAACAGGATGCCAGCTCTTTACAAATGACAATACCCGATGAAAACACAGAGGGTTTGTTGAGTGGCAAGTGGAGAGGATTCAGGCATCTGCTTAAATTCTTTGCAGACTGGTCTTCTGCCCTTTCAGCTCAGGCTGTACAAGAAAGGAAGGGGACTGTCTGTCAGTGAAATATCTCTTTGTCCATTCTTTGGCTTGACTCCCTTCTTTTTTTGCCTTCATTTTTTGCCTTTTCGTCTTCATTTTCTTTTCTCAGACAGCTTTGAGGATTTCTATAATCACATAATAATCTCTTGGCTGTTGGTAATGAGCTGGGTTGGAAGCAGACAATGCCAACAAGATGAGTAGAAGAAAAATAGGAGGATCTATGCATCCCCAGTTATATAAATTGGTGCCTACATAGAGGAATCTCATCAGCAGAGGGAGTTTGCTCTGCTGGGAAGGGAGGCAAAGGTCAGAAAATCTCAGCGTCAATTACTTCAGAGCAAAAGTGAACTAACAAAATTATTCAGAGATCAGGAAGTCACTTGCATAATTTTTTTCATTCCTCTGTCAATCCTGAAGGGC
Source organism: Perdix hodgsoniae (assembly GCA_035772895.1). NCBI lineage: Eukaryota > Metazoa > Chordata > Aves > Galliformes > Phasianidae > Perdix > Perdix hodgsoniae. Next base: position 804,007 of record JAPSGF010000036.1, on the reverse strand, counting down.
AGCACTTTATTGCATTACCTGGTATCCCAGCAGAAAGGGACTCCACCACATTCTGCTTTGCACTCCATTGTAAAGGAAATACAGAGGCCTAAACATCCTGCTGCTGGGTCACATGAAAGGGAAAGAGATGCATAAAAAAACTCTGAAAAGGAGCCAGTCCAGGAATTCTGGTCTCTTGCCATCACTGATGCTGGAATTAAGCCAGTGTCCTGAAAAAAAAAAGAAATGTAAGGGACGTTTAGAACTACTTTTGCTTCCTCACACTTCCATTCTTTACTCATTAGTTTACTGTGTCCAAGTTGCCTTGCAAGGACAACAATGGAACCTGAATCTGCCACCAGCATATGACAGTGCATGTACACTGTCCCTTAACGCTTGCCTTCAGAAGATGGGAGGCTGTGCCCACCTTTCCCTTACCGTTACAGGCTCAGGTTGAGCTCAGAAACTACATATTCCACCAGCTCTTGCAGCAGGAGACACTGTGAGGATGAACACATGTACTAGGTTTTCTGAGGCACCTTCGGGGTCTAAGTTCCCTGTCTATGCCTCACAAAGAAATTCTCTCATGCTATTTTGTCACAAAGTTTAGAAACAGTGTTACAGAATGCATAATATCTGTTTGCATTGCACTGGGATGTTGGCATTTTGCTGTCTTCTCCACTAAAGCTACAGTCTCCTTGAGGAACCTGATATACAGAGGCAAGAGACTAGGAAGCAGCGGTCATGGACTTGAGATTCCACTACTTATGTCAAGCAACCTGATGTGTGAAGAAGAAAGAAATAAGCTGTCACAGAATTACATGGGGACTGTTTATTCTGAGCCCCTTTTGTTGCTTTTTTCCCCCACTTAATCATTCCCAATATTGTGGTCCTTGCAAGGCCGCAGTGATGTTCAGGGATTGAGAATGTCTTGTCTGCACCAAAATAGGTCTGCAATATTTCCACAAGAGCACTTGAAGAAAGCTGAAAGGCATTATATTGCAACTTTTCCATGCTTTGTTTGAAGTTTAGGGCCTTCAATTGACAGGGGACTGCATCCTTCAAAATGTGGCTCAACATGGTAATTTCCGCACTGTTCCACTGCTTCTCTACACACATGTATGTAGGCTGGACCATTCCACAGCCAGCCCTGGGACTTCTCTTGCAGACAAACCAGGAGAAGCTCTAGCTCATCATAGAAGCCACTTCTGCAGGACACTGTAGAACTGCCAGTCTGGCCCTAAGAGTGTGGAAGACCTGAACTAATGTGACAGGGCCAGATAGATTTGCACATTCTCACATTCTAAAGAGCATAAACTGACAGCAAAAGCCAAAGAAAACTTTCAGAGCCCAGAACCATTCTTCAGTTTTCCAACAGATCGCTGCCCACTGGAATAAGTCTGAACTTATTTCAGGATCCTCTCACAGTATGTGTTCATTTGTCAGAGCAAGAGCAAGAATTTTCTCAAAGCTGCATCCCTTTGGTTGCCAGATGCTCAGCTGCACAATATTCAGTTTTAAATAGTTTCCTGTTCCTCACTAGTGGTTCTCCATTGTAATCCATGTCTGAAAGTCAGTGCACTAAGCAGGAGCCCTACTGCTATTTAGAGAGTCTGATGTGCTTTTTTTAATTTCCTCCCAGCCCTCCATGGCCTTTGCCATTTACCTTACTTCACTCCTACACGTTATTATCCAAATTGAGCTGCTTAAGGTTCAGTCATAAAGTACCATCTGTCTGACGGTTTTCAGTACAGGGTTGTCTCTGGGTACATGTTCTGTTGGCTTTTCATGCTGTAAAACAATTGTGTAGGATGGTATTAGGGCCCAAAGGACCATAATGAATAACTGGTTCTTAGTTCAAGCTTTCCCAGCTAATTTAGTTTCTCCAGCAACATAAAGAAAATGCTTTGAAGGAATGTACTCCAAACAGCCAGTGTCCCCTCCTGGCTTTCTTCAGTGCTGCAGAGATATTTACTACCTCTTCCTAGAAGAAAATGTGTTGTTAAATATAAAAGCAATGGTTCGAATGGCCATGAAATATATTGGGGTATCCTATGGATTCAATTGATTTCAAAGCTTAGATTTAGGGAAAAATTATAGTCGGATACTTTTATTTTTCCAAAAGCCTGGTTTAGTTATTCAATATTGATCTTAAGATTATGACAAAATATATTTCTATTGATTTCTGTGAGGGAAAATTAATCACTGCAGAAATTTCGGGCTCTGTGTATTGGGTGGGTGAAGATACACTCAACTCTTTCAGGACTTCACACCTTGCAGCTATGAATTATCATTGGAGAGTGAGATATGGAGCAGAACCACCAACCTCACATGTTTCTGTGTCTCAAGACAAGGCAAAATGATCCAGGGGAAAAAAAAAAAAAAAAAGGAGAGACCACTTCAGAGTGGCATTTGTTCATAAAATGCGATTCACTTTTCTCCTTCAGAGCAGAACGGTGAATAATAGTCTTTTCGTATCTTTACATCAGTCAACTTACCAATCCATTTTTAGCAAATCCAAAATTCTAATTCAAAATGTATTACTGTTTCAAGGTTAAAAATAGTCCTCTAAAAGAAGTGTTATTAATTAAATTTCTCTCAGCTAAGCTGTAACTCTCTGCATGTTCAGGTTTTTTCTTAATATAAAATAAGATGTCAAGTTTCTGCATTTTCATTTTTATAATACTTTCCACAGGTGCCAATTACATCTGGGTTCTTACTAGGTAACACTATAAAAAACATTCTTGCTTCAACAATAGATTGGCAAATGCCACTCACCATGGCATTTTGATATCCTCACTGTTTTCCTTTCCAGACAAAAACAACAAGTGTCAAGTAAGTTACACAAACAGTATAGTTCAGTAGTGTTAGGCTAAGCTTAGATAGGAAGATATTCTGACTTGGAAAGCCAAATATATAGATGGAGAGCTGAGTATACTTTAAAAAGCTGAAGCATTCAAGGAGTGGAAATACTTGTATTATTCATTCTATCAGCTTCATCTTTGCTATGCAGTATATTAATGGAGATAGAAAGAGAAAGGAAGGCATATTTGAACTCTCCGCCCTCCAAATAAGAAAGTGGGCAGAGGAGGTAGGAAGGACCTGCTGAGCATGCTGAGGGCGAAGAAAGGTACATACAAGCTCTGGAAACAAGGGCGTCACCTGGGAAGAATACAGGGATGCCATCTGGACTTGCAGACGTGGGATCAGGAAAGCCAAGGCGCAGGCGGAACTGAACTTGGCGAGGGACATGAAAAACAACAGGAAGACTTTCTACAGGTACATTGGCCAGAAGAGACAGGTCAAAGCAAGTGTACCTCCTTTGGTAAATGTCAAAGGAGCACTTGCTTCAACGGATGAAGAGAAGGTTGAGGTACTGAATGAGTTCTTAGCCTCGGTTTTCACCGGCAGCCAGGATTCCAGTCCTCCAGCCCTGCTATGAGGACAGAGCAGTCCATGGGGTCGGGTGGCATGCATCCCAGGGTTCTGAAGGAGCTGGCTGAGGTGGTTGCTGAGCCGCTCTCCATCATATTTGAAAAGTTGTGGCTGTCAGGTGAGGTCCCAGATGACTGGAGGAAGGGTCACATCACTTCCATTTATAAGAAAGGGAGCAAGGAGGACCTGGGGAACTAAAGGCCAGTGAGTCTCACCTCTATGCCTGGGAAGATCATGGAACAGATCATCCTGGATAACATGCTTGATCACATGAGGAATGGGTGTGTGATCCGAGACAGCCAGCATGGCCTCACCAGGGGAAGGTCATGCTTAACCAATCTGGTGGCCTTCTATGATGGAGTGACAGCATTGGTGGACAAGGGAAAGACGACCGATGTCATTTACCTAGACTTGAGCAAGGCCTTTGACATGGTCCCCCACCACATCCTTATCTCCAAATTGGAGGGATGTGGATTTTATGGGTGGACCACTCAATGAATAAGAAACTGGTTGAAAGGCCACAGACAGAGGGTGGTGATCAATGGCTCCATGTCCAGGTGGAGGCTGGAAACGTGCAGTGTCCCCCAGGGATCTGACCTGGGACTGGTACTCTTTAACATTTTTATCAATGACATTGATGATGGAATCGAGTGAACCCTCAGCAAGTGTGCTGACAACACCAAGCTGAGTTGTGCAGTCGACATGGTTGAAGGAAGGGATGCCATTCAGAGTGATCTTAAGAGGCTAGAAAGGTGGGCCCGGGTGAACCTGATGAGGCTGCAGAGGTCACTCTGCAACACTGCAGAGTGTTGCACTTGAGCTGGAGGAATCCCAGGCATCTGTACAGACTGGAAGAAGCGGTCCTTGAGAGCAGCCCTGTGGAGAAGGACCTGGGGGTCTTGATAGATGAAAAACTTAACATGAGCCAGCAGTGTGCCCTTGTGGCTCAGAAGGCAAATTGTATCCTGGGCTCCATCAAAAGAGGGGTGGCCAGCAGAGCCAGGGAGGTGATTGTCCCCCTCTACTCTGCTCTTGTGAAGCTCCATCTGGAGTGCTGTGTCCAGGTCTGGAGCCCCCAGTACAAGAAAGACAGAGACCTGTTGGAGAGGGTTTAGAGGAGGGCCACAAAGATGATCAGGGGACTGGAGCACCTCCCCTACGAAGACAGGCTGAGGAAGCTGGGCTTGTTCAGCCTGGAGAAAAGAAGGCTGGAGGGTGACCTCATTGCAACATTTCAATACCCTGGCCACTTTATGATTCAGTAACTCTGTGATTCTGTGATTTGCTCATATCAGGAATGATAAGCTACCAAGTCATGACATTTTTTGAGGATATTGTAACAGTACATTGTGCTTTTTTTTGTCCATTCATTCCTTAAGAAAAAGATTCAGCCAGTCCCCATGTGTAAACTTCATCAACCAGCTGATATTTTCTGAGTCTATAGCTGCTATATCAGAGAATGGCAAAATCATTGAAGTGCACCGATATTTCTACTCCTAGAACTCTTTACATAAAGAGGAGTGAGTGGACACTGCTCACATTAAATTCATCTGTTGCCTTCAAAAACTGCAGTCACAGCATTCTTTCCCACTGTATGTGTAGACTGCAAAATAAAATCAGGGTATCACCTTGTGACACACTGGCTTGGGTATATGTTTACCGTAGCACTTTCCTGCATGTAATGTATTTGACATGCATGTGTATACTGTAAGACCCCATGGCAAATAAGTTAATGAAACTGTTTCATTAGTTTATGATGCACAGCTCGAAGTTTTTAGGTTTTTCTGCCTTACAGGCTGTATGCTGCTACATGACAACTCGGGCAAGTGTATGTGCAATACCAGAGCACCGATCACTGGCACTGGCAAGTCCTCAAAAGGTTTTTGTTTAAAATTATGTGCTGCTCAGTACTTTGAAGAAAATATTGCTATTACTTATACTGATTTCAGATGTCACAGAAATCTAGTCTATGACTCTTTAAGATCTGAAGGTTAAACTTTATGCCAATGCTTAGAAATTGTGATATCAGGAGCACAAGCGTGAGCAGAATGAGTTAAAATCATCAGGGTCTCCTGAGCAAATCAGCAATGAAGGAAAGCTCCAAGGGCACTCAGCACATGGACACGAAAAGGCTTAGAGAAGCACTGTTCTCTCACAGCTGTAATTCACTTAAAAGGCTTATTCGTAATCAAAAAGCAAGATTACAAACAGAGCTGGGAAAATCTTAAAGCCCTACTAGTTTCTAGTAGAGCAGCCTGATCCAAAGCCTGTTGTAGCTGAAGAAGGAGTTCCACCAACCTCTTGAGATCTGACTCATGCTGCAAATTACTTAAATGCTCCAAAACATTCTCTGCTAGGTGAAAACATCAGCCTGTTAATAGTCTGTCCTCACAAATCCAAAAAACATCAACCAATACACAACTAGTTGATATCTCAGTATATCCCCTAAAATCCAATTAGGGAGCTGTAACCCTGAATTTTACCCTTGTCCAAAAATACATCTTGTTCCTTTTCACAGTGGGTTGCCACTCTTGTCACTTTCCAGTACACATGCTTCAGTAGCTGACTCTTCCCATCCATGCCGAATTACAGACTCTTTCCGAGAAGCAATTTTGTTTGAATTGCCTGTGTGCCCACCCATCCCATCCCAATTTTAGTGGAAAGCATCTTGTTTTCAAATTAGTTGCTATCTTAAACAGCTTACTGCCTTCAGTCTGTTTCTCTCAGGATTTCACTTACCTTTCTGACAGTCTCCCATTTTGCTCAATTTCTTCTGCAGCTGAAGGGGCCAGCACCAGCTAATCCCTCCTCATAACTCAAAGTCCAAACCTCTTGAGTATTTAAGATTTTTCTTCGTAACACCTTTTCAATTTCAAACCTTTAAGCAATTTTAACAGTGCCCAGAATAGCATGTAATGTTAATGCTTCTCAAATTCCGGTACAGCAAAATAACCTTTACTTATTTATGACATATAATACCATTCACATGGACACAGAACAAGTTTGGGGTTATTCAATCATATCTGCAGCTCTGTCGAAGTACACACAGATACCGTTTTGCTACCTGCATTTCAACAGTAGAGCTTCTTGCCATTGCAATGCAAAAAAATCAGTTCACAGAGCACTCCCTCCCCCATCTCTTCTTCTTTCTGCTTTTCACATTTTATCTACAAATGTCTGTAGCTCTTACCAAGATACCAAGACAACCCTGCTTTGTCCTTTACATGCACCAGAGACAATAAGTGCTGATTGCAAGTGGGATGCCTAGTTGAAATGAATCATACTTCCTACTCATTTAGTCGTTTCCTTAGGTGAAAAATCAAAGTCCCTTCACATATAATTCACACTGGGTGAAAATCGCTGCTGAGCAGAAGGCCAACCCAAAGTCTCTGCAGTACTGAATTGCCTTTAAAACTGTTTTGAAGGTTTTTGAAAGCTTAGGGAAGGGAAATGTTTCTGTGCCAGCCCCTGCCTGGGATGAAATTCACTCTTCATGAACTAGAAGAATTTGATTTTTATTCATGTATGTATTGTTTGAAATGACTTGGAACATGGTTAACAACTATTCATTTCATAAATGCACTGCTGCATCATGAGTAAAACCATGCAGAGATACCATTATGCACTGAGTTGTGGAAACAAAGGCTTCAGTTATTGAATTACTCAGAGATAGCTCACGATAGCGATTTAAAATTTAAATGCTCCACTTTGCTGAGGGAGCAATAGGCATAGGTCAACTTCTTGTTTCTCTTTCCTGATGGGATGATTCCCTAATCTATTAAGTTTTAAACCTGAATCCTTCCAGAAAAACATGCAGTACAGAAATGTAGAGATTCCTAATTTTGTTGTTGTTCCTAACATTCTTTATGCAATTCACTTGAATAGAATTTTGAAAAGTGATTGAAAAGGGCTTTAACTGAAACCCATTGCATCAACTTAAATTACCGTGTATGGATGGATTTTCACCAGCTCTTTGTTCAATCACGTGCTGAGCACATACAAGTAGAAGACACTCTGCATAGATGTGGTAGAGAGATTATAATGACTGGCAAGTATTTCTCACTATCTAATCCACAGATGTTTCATTTCTAAGATGATGAATGCATAAACTGCTAATGTCCTCAAGCTCATAGATTTCACCTTCATACAAAGAAAGGAGTTATTTAGGAACAGTACTGGAAGGAAAATATCTCAGATGTGTAACTCAGAGCTGGGACTTTGCTACTGGGATAAGTACACAATGGTGGGAGTTCCAAATTGATGATCATGGCTGAATCCATGGCCTGACAGGCTGTACGGCTGTGCCTCCTCACAGATACTGTAAAGGCCATTACCTCCATCTTCCTTGTGCTCTGAACACTCAGACAAATTTTTGGGAGTCGAACAGCTGCTGGAGGCTGTTACAGCCTTTCCTTTTATTGTCCCACACACTCCAGTCTTGATATCAGTGAACCATTAATGCAGTGATTCTTTTAAATGGTTTCCATTTGACTCTGTCATCAAAAAACACAAACATCTGTGGAATAGGACCCTTCCCTTGCCACCAATCCACACTGCTAAGCAAGTTGTCCTTACACATAGCCCCATGACAGGCATCCTGCTAAATTCTCCATCCATTGCTCTGTCAGCCATGAAGATGCTCTTTACTGGAATGAGCACACTCTTTGCTTTTTCACTTCAGTGCCTTCTTCCTTTTGACTGCTGGCTGATTTCTTAAATCTTGCTGCAGTGTTACAGAGTACCAAGCACCATCTGAAATAGCTTATTTACGCTTTGTCCCTTCATAGTTAGTAACAAACCTATTGTTTTCTTCAGGAAAAAAACACAACGTACCCATGGTGCAAGAAGGGCACAAGGAAGGAATTTGACACGAAGAGTGAAATTCAGCAAATCTGAGTCTTACAACCTCATTGATTATTAATGCCTAGGAAGCTCAGTTTACAACACTTTTTGCAATCAAAACCTGACAGGGTCACACCATTTTCATCACCATTTGTTCTGCCAGGTCACATGTCTGTGGCACAGGTGAAGCGAGGGCAGACAATATCAAGACAATGAAGAGAGGATACCAAGAAACCAGCAAAGGAAAAGGCCCCTGCCTTCAATTCTATTGAAAACACATAGCAGAAATCCACATCCACATACAAAAATACTCACAGTGCACCCTAATTTCAGACTGTCAAGACAAGAGTTCTTGTAAAACCAGCAGAGATTTTGACTTTAGTAAGTATTAGGTCAAGTTAGTGTTCCTCTTTGTGTTTGTTCTGTAGTAACAATTACGTATTTAAAACTGTCTGGTAAGTTGTTCCTGAGTTAAACATGTATTGCTTTTTGCAGCAAGAGCATTGCAACATTTCTTGAGGTTTTGAGACACACTGCTTTTAGACATTCATGGAGATAGCAGGAAGAACTCTGAAAGTATTTGTTTGTTGTATTGATTTCTACAATAAATGAGTCAATAAAAACAGATGAAAGAATACATATAGGTATATATGAGTTATAGACATTTTCAACATTCATCTTTATAACTCACACTTCAATAACATTACAGAAAATATATTGTGTCAGTTTCATTAGTCTTTGCATTCTCCTTCCAGAAATATGAAGCAGATATTGATTTCACCAAATTAAAATATAATCCAAATCTTTCACTATATGAAATTATCTAGATTTTTTTTAGAGTGCACTGACTCAAACCATCATCATTTTTGACTCTTGACTTGTAATTCATATAAGAGTATATTAAAATGATTTCTTGGCTTCTTATGGATGTGGCTGTTCATAGACACGTTATTGCCTCTAGACTCGGGAGTTTGGTTTACTTTCTCTGTAGGCTGATTGTGCCTCAGCTCTGTAAGTCTGATGTCTGCTGTTAAAAGGGGCTTGTTCATTTTCTGGCAGTAAATAATGAAATGAAACAAATACAATCTATAATAGAATCAAATGCAAGTACAATGAGTCCACAATTGAATTTGGATTTAATATAGTTGTTTAATCCTGTTAAGGGGTGCCCTCAAGAGAAAGATGCTTTAGCAACCCCAAGCAGAGCTTGATATGTGAGAACAGGCAGACAAAACTGGCTTTGTGATGTAGTAGAGAATCAGAAGAGACAATATGTTTTCACACCATGCCACAGAGGTAAGTCTGATGATGCCATTCTGGATGGACTGGAAAGAACTACTAGAGAGATAATTTTCTCACCTCTTTGGATATTCTGAACAAGCAAAGGGGAGAGGAGAAGTATTGCATCTATCTGTTTGGTGATATTTAACCATCTTTTGTTTTGCTGTGAAGGAAGTCTCTCAAAAAAAGCCAGACTCGTCATTATATGAAACAAAAGGTGCCTCATCTGTGGCAATGAGAAGGAAGTAACACTGAAAATGAGTTGTCACTGCATAGAAGTCAAAACACTCAGTGATTTTTGTGGAGTCCTTGTTTCACCTATGAAAAACTAAGTCCTGCAATAAAAATAAAGCTATGAAGCTTTGTAATAAAGTAAATTCTATTTTGCAAAATACAGTCCTTAAAGATAAATCCCATTTTTCCTGCAGTAACTTTATACCAATAAAAGGTACTGGCAGAACTGTTCTTGCCCAGTTTGTTTCCACTTTGTTGCCATGTTGGTTTCCAATATTTATTTATTTTTTATGTATTGAACTCTAAAATACATCCCCTGAAGTGTCCAGGGTCTTCTATAGTTATCATAAATCCATTGACAATGTCCTGATTTTTACTTCTTCTCTGTGGACTACTTGAATGTTCACATTTCCAGATTCTATGGACTGAAAACTGCCATGGCGATTTATACTGATTTCTAACGTTACATTTCTTGATGTTACCATGCTTAACTGAGGTGACTATAAGGTGAATCTCTAAAGCAAAAGTTCATACACTGTTCCCTAATAGCCAAAAAAGGGAGAGTCAACTCCTCTCCAAATAAGTACTAATGAACAGAGCATTATTAAACAAGAAGGTATGATTCAGAAATAGACTGGGGTTTCTTTTATCTGTGTACTCACCCTCTGAACCATCTCAATTATGGCTAATGTCCTAATTGTTCAATGTGCAGTTGGTGTAATTGCTGCACGTTGCATAGCAATGATCATGACAAAACTGATCCTTTTACTCAATGCTGCTTGGATATATATCTTGGCCATGAAGATGGGTGCCTACCTTGAGTGCTGCTACTGAAGTCCTCTAAAGATCCATGACTTCTAATTGAGACACTCAGATTCCTAACATTAGCCTGTGTATACCTCATCCACTTTCACTGCATCAGTTGAACAAATTCTTCATTTAAGGCCAGGTCTGTTTCTAAACTAGCCTTATTTTTCCCAGATATTTTATTTGATTTCTATTGGTGATGGTGCCATATAACTAGAGTAGAAGATGACAAATCTTGTCTTCAGAATTGCAGGTAAACTACCGGGAAACTCATACTGTTGCAACGGTTTTTTCTTGGCTATGCACTGAGCAATCTGAAAGGATGTTCACTGAGGTAGGATTAACATCAAACCCCAAGGAAACATTTCTGTAATGTTATTTTTCAGAGCAAAATCACTTGTCAATGCCATTTCATTTTAAACTATGTGTTGGTCAGAAGATACAGATGAAAGAAACTGCATCCTTCAGCCTGGAGAGGTCATGGTAGAGCTGTGTTTTGGGACCTTGTTCACTCAGATGTCCTGATCCTCAACCAAGTTAAAGGTTCAATAGAAATACAACTTGACATTATCATTACACTGAGGAACTTAGATAGCACCATAAATATACATGCTTTTTCTGAGAATACAGATAGTTGTGTTCCCTGCCCTAAAGACCTTACAATCTGAATAACAAGATAAAATTATAACTAGTACTTAATCTACAGAATACCTCCCATTGCATGGCAGACCCTCAATGTAGGGCTCTATCTTATTATCTCAGGTACTGAATATTTACTGATGAGTTAAACAGTTTGTAGGCATTGGACCAGTTAATACCTTTTTGTGTGCTTCTTCAGTCTTTTTTACTGAGCTGATGACTAGATACAGCCCTATTGAGCTTGTCAGATTACGGCCCAGGCTCTCAGCCAAGTGGAAATGAAACTTTAATCCATGTTGCTAATTGTCTGGGGGCTGGAACTTTTCTAATTACTCTGGTCCCTCAGTTAGAACTGTTTTACTCCTATTAGACTCTGAAGAGAATGTATGAGCAAGCAGCCCTTTTACTTTCCTATATGTCATTCACGTATCACTCTTAGAAGAGGGCTGAACAGAAGGAATTGGATTGTAGAAAGCCAGAGATATCAACAGATGTGATCTGAGAGGATGCTACAAAACTATCACTTCCCATGAATTTTACATCATATAGGAATATAACCAATATCACTCCAACATATCCTACTGGATTAAGAAATATACCTAAAGCAGTGTTGTAATGTAAGAAAGAAGTTTGTGGTTTTAAGATTGCCAGAAAACAGGGAACAGCTTCTTCCTGGCTCTTCTCACTATTTGGGAAGCAAAATACAGTTCATCTGTTTGGAGCAGCAGGACAGAGATCCCATCCTACCCTGGTATCAACTGTCCCACAGAAAGCGCCAAATCCCTCCAAAGAATCTCTCTGGGGTGAAAAAGCCAGTTCTAAGGCAAGCTCAGATGTTTCCTTTGGGAGAAAAAATATTGTTTCTGACTGAATCCAGTTTGCTGAAAGTATTAATTGTACATCCATTGAAAATTCTATTAATTACATATTTTAAAGATGAAATAAAGTGAGTTGAATTGACAGAGTTATACTTAGCCAACCTTAAAGGAAGAATTTTGGATCACTCCATTCCTTGTTATGATTTCCATTAACATAACAATAGAGAAGAGCTCTTGTCCCAGCCTGGACATGATTATCCTGCTAAGCATGTACTTTCTGGTGGACACATTCCACACCTTTGAACAACCAAATTTCTTGATCTGAGTTGATGGAAATACTGATCTCCAGAGAACTCCTGCCGGAAGACTTCAGGTGATTTTGCTTTGCAGCTCCAGTTCTTGGCAATGATATGTTTAAATCCTGAATCAATTGTCACTTAATGTCATTTCTGCATTGCAATTTGATTATCAACATATACAAATGAGTTCTACTGGGGTTCTTGAGGTGTTGATTTTATTGTTGTTGTAGCTTTTTTTGCATATCCTCTTCCCCACCCCCCTTTTTTTAAATCAAGTAATTTAGACTGTCTCTGGAAAGGAAAAAAACACTTTTCTGATGTGGATATTTAAACATCATTATCTTCACTACTTGACAGCATATTTGTGGAGATGCAGTAGGTAGCCTTTATGTACTGATGGTGACAGAAAAACATGGAAAAATTCTTCAACTAATATTAGATCTCACTCTCTCTCACCTGATTCCTCATCCTCCCTACAGAATATATCTGTAGTACAGCAGCTTCCCTGCAAGAAGTTTTAAAGGCCACATTGTTCTAACTCAATTATGCACTCTTCCTGAAGTATTCCTCACTCACAGACAATTTCCAAGCAGGGGTTTTTTGGTTTTGTTTTTTTAAAAAAATTTCATTTCACATATGTCTATTGTGGAATTTCTGTTTTGAGAGAACAATGCATCTTGGAACAGCCAAAAACTTGGTAAGAAATCTCCCTAGAGTCATAGAATACTACTCATCATTTTTCATCAGAGTTTTATCTGTTGGGTGGAACATCTTCATGAAATAAAATTCTGAGCAACACCAGTTCTCTCACCAGTCTTTGACAGTTTGTTGGAAAAATTCCCAGAAACACACCCTAAAGAACAGGTCCTTCAGACAAGTAGACCTTGTTCATCCTTACTCAGCCTATTAACCTTGCCCATAGCACATTCAAAAGTGTTTCTTATGTTTCTTATTAAATACACTGTACATTGTTATATATATTTCTTATTATATATATTGTACAATATATTAATCATACCTACTTCCTATTGAGTTTGTGGCTACCAACAAGCATGAGGTTTCTCTGGGGACCACCTCTGGCATAAAATTAACAAAGTGATTACCTGTAGCTGCTCCTATTGATCCAAATCCCCACTGGGAGGTGGCAGAAGGTAGGACACCAAGGTCTTCTGTTGCTAGAATGAATTCCCCAGTCACTCTGGACTATTCTGCAATTGGCAGCCACTTGTCAACTTCTTATTAAAAAAATGTCAGGAAATCTTATACCTGCTTAGACACACACACACACATATATATATGCATAGATATGTAGAACTATATCTACATTTTTTTTCTTTATACACACATGTAAAAGTGACCTATATATATATATATATATATATATATATATATATATGTATGTATGTATGTATATAGGCCAAGTCTTAATTTTATTTTCACAAAGGAGAATTATTTTCTGACCAGCCCTGTTTCTGCCTTAGACGTAGGTGAATTCACCTTACTTTAACATATTTCACTGAACTGGGAATCTACTAACTCATAGAGAGTATCTGGGAGCTAAATGAAGGCACCTCTTTAAGATAACAGAAAGTTAAGAAGGAGAAGGGGAATCAAAGCTCTGTATTCAGACCAGTTGAGAACATATCACTGTATCATGCAAATTCCAGCATAGCCAGAACTCAGCCTCTCCTGGTCTCTGTTGCCAGAGTACCATAGTTATGCCTTTATTTACCCTTGCGGTTTCTATTGTGTGGTATGCCTGCAGAAATTAATACAGGATCTAAAAAAAGGTCCTGATGACACAACAAACTTCCAACAGTTTTTGCTTCCATTCAAGTAGAAACACAGATGAAAGCAAGAGGAAAGTGAAACAAATGCTTACTCCACTTATTAGGACACTGTGGAAGTGAGTACGAAGTATCTGAAGGTACCCTTACTAATCTGTGTCCCTGTATCCCACCTGAAAAGTGGGGGTTCAGTACACATCATAGCACTGGCTAAATAGTTGTGATTCCACCCAAAGAAAGCATGATAGCAACGCTTTTTGCCAATTTTGGAAGTTTGCCAACTCGTTTGGTATTTAAGCAGTCATGACTTTGTCTTCATCTGCACAGATTAAATATGGATGTGTATATTAATTATGTAAATGTGAATCTACAGATCTCAATCAAGAAGAGCCAAGGATACACTATCCTTTGCAAGTGCTGATTGATGCCATACATGCAAGAGAAAGAGAGACCATTCAGCTCATTACTGTGTATACTGGAGAGGAGAGGGAAGGAAGAAGGGAAATTTGGAAGTAAACAGTGTTTTATAATTGGAATGAAACTATAAATGCCATAGCTTTCTGTAATACCTTGTAGTCTCTAGTGAGCAAAACAGAATGCTTACTTAGCAAGAGACAGCTCCGGAAAATGGTGAAAACACATATTTAGAGAGAGATGAAAGCTGTAAACTGTAATCAAGACAGCTGTAACATTTTTAATCAAGGCCTGAAACTAGTCTTTGGTGTGACACGGTGGAAGTACCCGACTTTTCTCTAACTCCGTGTAAATCATGAAGAAGTACATGGAAAACAGTGGTATTATATTAGCGCAAATTCTATGTTCTAGGGCAGGGGATAGATAAAATGTCCAGGATTAACTTTCTAATTAGACTACTCTGCAAAATTTTATCTATTTTCTGGATGTTTTGTTTCAAGTAAAAGCTTTTGAGGAAGACAAGCTTGATTGTGAATGGGATATTTTCATATTGCTGTTGATGAGCACGCAGAAAATGGCATGTCATAGATACCTCACGCTGAAGCCAGGGTCTTGCATCTATCTCCTTTCTCTCTGCTGAGCTCAACAATGGAATATTCCAGTATCTGTACCTGATCTGCTGCCATGATGCTGTTAAAATACTAGAAATTCATTTATTTTTAAGTCTGACAAAATTAATAAAAGAAATAAAGAGCCCATTTTTCAGACAAAAAAAAAAAAAAAAAAGAGGTGTCAGAAAGGGCACCTAACCAGCAGTAGGCCAGCAGAAAGGAAGGGCTGGATAAGAAGATAAGGCTGAAGAACACAGCCATCATCCATATTCACTTACAAGGTAACTCAGAAGAGCCTGACCCC
Source organism: Perdix hodgsoniae (assembly GCA_035772895.1). Classification (NCBI taxonomy): domain Eukaryota; kingdom Metazoa; phylum Chordata; class Aves; order Galliformes; family Phasianidae; genus Perdix; species Perdix hodgsoniae. The sequence goes on along the minus strand of JAPSGF010000036.1, from coordinate 788,557 downwards.
AGTACTTCCATGTGATCAGGACACCGTTTTCTCATCTGTGCACATTCCTGTGTTTCTGTCATCAGAAACAGGTGATGAGAGATGCTTCCTGCTCAGCACCACTCAACACAGGAGGTTGACTAGAAAGGATGACTTCCGCCACAGTCATAAGCAGCTTTGACTCCTGTTTATCTAGCACCACTTTTCATAGAGTGTGATTTAGCCCAGCAGGCAGCCCAGCACCACATCACTATTTGCTCAATCCCCCTGCAGTGGGATGGGGGAGAGAAATGAGGAGGGAAAAAAAAAGAAAAGTCATGGGGATGAGATGGCAGTTCAGTAGGAAAGAAAAGGAAAGGGAGAACAAAGAAGACATAAAAATGAGTGATGTATAACACAATTACTCACCACCAGCTGATTGATGCCCAGCCAGCCCTTAAGCAACAACAGCCTCCCAGGTCAACTTCAACTCTCCCCCAGTTTCATTGCAGGGCATAGCATATGGTATGGGGCATCCTTTCGGGATCAGTTTGGGTCACTTGTATGTGCTCTGTCCCCTCTCAGCTCCTTGTACACCCTAGCACACAAATGTAAGGGGCTTAGTAGTCTCTGACTGTGTGCAAGCACTGCTCAGCACATGGTGTATTACAAATATTATTCTCCTGCTAAATCCTAAACACAGCACTGTACCATCATCTGTGAAGAAAATTAACTCTATTTGAGCCAAAATTGAATGGGGGTATTGAATGGTTCCTCTTTATGTGCTTATTGTTCTCCAGCTTTTTCAAGCTGACTTTGAGTTTGGTATACATTTATTCTGGCTGTTGTCATTAAGATGGCTGTCATTTTTATCAGTGAGTTTCATTGGGGTTTTCTAAGTGATTTGTAGGTGAGATAAGTGTAACTAATAATCAGAATAGATCACTCAGGCATGGGACTGACTTACAGGTGGAGTTCATTTCATCAACTAGAATCAGAATCCAGGTCTGTGATGTTCCTGTGCTGCTCCTATTTGACCAGCAAACTTAAAGCTGGAATATGAAGATGGAATGTGCCCTAGCTGGCCATGATGACCATAGGAATTTGAATGAGTATGTTGCGGCATGCCACATGAGGTTATAAAGTTGTTCTTTGTGTGATGATAATTGTCAGAAAGCCCAGGAATATTTGAACAGGCTGATAGCATACACTGACATGTAACAGTAAGGACAGATCTTGGCCAGCAGGTTGAGGCAGGTGGTCCTGCCCCTCTGCTCTGTTCTGGTGAGATCTCACTGGGAGTACTCCCAGACAGGGAGTCCTCAGTATAGGAGAATGCGGACCTGTTGAAGCGCATCCAGAGGAGAGCCACAAAAAATGATCCAAGGGATGAAACACCTCCTCTATGAAATCAGGCTGAGAGAGCTGGGGCTGTTCAGCCTGGAGAAGAGAAGGCTCCAGGGAGACCTGAGAGCAGCCTTTCATCCTCTATAGGGGGACTGTAAGAAAGAAGACGACTGACTCTTCAGCAGGGTCTGTTGTGATAGGACATGGGAAAATAGTTTCAAACTAAAATTTAGAGACATTTAGACTGGAGAAAAGGAAGAAGTGTTTTACAGTACGGGTGGTGAGGCACCAGCACCGGTTGCCCAGAGAGATGGTGGATGCTCCATCCCTGGAGAAATTCAGGACCAGGCTGGACGGGGCTCTGAGCAACCTGATCATACTGTAGGTGTTAATTGCAGGGGAGTTGGACTAGATGGCCTTTAAGAAAGAGTTCCTTCCAACTCAAACAATACTACAGTAAGATTGCCCTACTATACCCATTCCTTTTTTCATGTTTGCCCTTGCTGGCTTTATATATATATGTACTTCTGCTATGAATGGATCCTGAATACCATTTCAGGAAATAGTTTTTTCTACTGAACTAGCTTGGGAACTGACAGCCAGCAGGCATCTTAACAGGACAAGTTTTCTGTCCTGAAAACATGTGAGCATTCTGTGTTTCAACTTTTATCACTTTTTCCAGGTCAGATGTGAGAGTGGAGCTAAAGAGATAGCCAAGCCCAAAAAAAGAGTGGGGACTGTGCATCTGCTGATTCTGCTCTGCTCCTCAATAGCCATGCATAGCAGCATGGAAAGTAGCCTGTCAGAGTAACTAAAGAAATACTAAAATATATGCTAGTTAAACATATGACAACTTAGTGTATGACACTGAACTAACTTTTCAGAAAGCAATTGCTAACCATGCTGAGCACATTTTGGAAGATTTCCTGAGCTTAAAAAGTATGTCTGAGTAGTTAGTCTTCTCTCACTGCACTTTTTTAATTAACAAAAGAACTGTTAGAAAATAGTAAGTGCTATCCTTCTATGCATGCTAGATAGCCCATACCCTGCCATTACATCAAGCAGCTCTTGAAGACCAATCTGTATGTGGTAGACTCTTTGCAAAAATTGCCCATAATTACTGGGTTACAAGTGGACTCTTACGGTAGACAGTGGTATTTGCAGACTTAAAATTAAATTAAGTTACTATTCCTGTTCTAATAAGCTCTTGACAGCCATATCCCCCTGCACTGCTGCCAGATACTCACTTGGCCCTGGTAATTCTACTTGAACTTACATTCACAGCACCATCAACATCCGTGGCTTACAGGATGCAGACCATGCAATGACTCACCTCATGCAAGTCTTCTCTATACCTGATTTCTTTAACAGATTGCTGACGCGTGGCTTTGGCCATGTATCTGAAAAAGCCTATACTGTGATCCTTTGCCCCTTCATTCTTGGGGTGCACTTTCTATTGATTTCAATCTATCCCATATATTGCTGAGGTTTCTGTTTTAAATCCACAGCAAGTGGTCCTCCACACCAAGAATTCCAACCTTTTGATTCTTTTTCACTATCATAGCCTGCATTGGTAGCTCCCACATACACTTTTGTCAAACAGTTGGCACTTGGGTACCCATGCCTTCAGCTCTGCACTTCAGGAACCCTGAATTAAATTTCAACTTCTATTGTGGCAGGTTGAATATATGCGCACTCCCCCATTTATTCCCTTGCAATTCACCTATTCATTCTCATTGTTATAACAGAAAGTTGGCTGGCTTTTCATTTGGCTAAAATAGAAATTAAATACTGACAAGTAGATAAAACAAAGTGGAACAGACAGATACGAATTACTACTGCAGATTTAAAACTTTAGTGTGGGTAAAGTGTTTCTAAACCTGAATATATTCTTTTTAAAATAATCTAAATCTAGCAATGATGTTCAGATTGTAGTAGAAATAAGCCCTTCAAGAAAACAGAAAGCACATTACAGATATATTTGCATACAAATTCATATACACTTAAATGCACTTCTCATTTATTTGGAGCACAAGCTTGAGCTTAACATTTACTCCTAGAGTGTGCAAAATGTAATTCAAGTCCTCTCTTCGGATCATGCAGTAACCTTGCAAGTATCTGAAGTGTGCATCACTCTGACCTCTCCTCATGTTCCTTGCAAACTTCAAAACATCAAGACAGGATTGAGATGCAAATGTAAATTGAGTGAAGGGACAGTCAGCAGTGAAGAAGGTGTGACAGGCCTTCTTATCAGTGGACTGCATAGCAGATGAAGGTTTGTAGTGATCTGATTTCCTTAAGAAAAGACAAGCTTATTTACTATGTTAACACTGTGGGGTCTCAGCTCTTTTATGTGTCACAACAAATTCACCAATGATAAAGTAGAGCACTCTGGACTAAAGTGGACTGGTCATCCCTACTGTGTGTTTCACACCATCAAATTCTGTTTTCTCTCTTTCCTGATTTAGAAGTGCTGTATTTTGACTGGAAATTATAGGGATAGCATGAGAGCATTAATGATTAGATCTGGAATAACTTTTGGTTCTTTTCTGCCCTGAGATCTCACCCAAAAGTGTTTTGACTTACACAATTGTAATTTCATTTTTGATTACCAGCCTGAAGAATCTGTTATTTGAGTATCCAGCGTTCCAGCTCCACAACTGGGCCATTTGCTCTCTGTTTTGGATGCATGGTCTATCCTTTTGGGGTTCCTCTGTTAGTTCCTCACTAACAGAACACGAGCAAAACAGAAAAACCAGAGACAGCAGACTGTCAGGTTAGAGCACTGAGGCCCTTGTTCGCAGTGCTGATAGAGAACACAGAACACAGATAGAGATAGTTAAAGTCTTTTCTCTTCTGTTTTTTTCCTCTCAGGTAAAACTATCTTAGGTGACAGATGCCGGGGATAAATTGTGTCTGCTGCTACCTTAGTCTCCCAAGGAAACAGATTTTCAACCTTGTGCTGTCAGTTTACAGAGTAGCTGCAAATCGTTTTACCGTGAAAATATTTGGGAAAATGGAAGGTAGTTAAAGGTCTACTTTACGTGTACTAACAAATATTACATGTTTGTATGTAATGTCTTTAGGAACAATATCATTAAGTATTACGTATTGAGAAAGTCATATTTGTGTTAGGAAAACACACACACAGGCAACTCTGACTGAAACCCACACCACAGGAGAGTTCAGAACATTTACGTAGGAATCCTGGAGTGCAAATGAGACATTGTTGGGCTCCTTCTTTTTCTTTTTAATTGCTATGGAGATGTAATTGTTTTTAAACATTTCTGTTTTCATTTAGCCCTCTATATAATGAGCAGAGGAAAGATCAGAGAGAGAGAAAAAAAGGGGAAAAAACGATGAGGAGTGCTAAATAATCTGGGGAAAAAGACAGACTATAGAATTTTTTATACAATAAACATTTAAAAGTGGAAAATGGAGACTCCAAACACACTAGTGCTCCCAAATGTATCACACTATCGTTGCTTTCATTTAGAGAATTTAGAAATTTAAAAGGCTTAATACAAGGTAACAAAAGAGAATAGTTAGAGGAAATATAAGATATAAAGAAATATATAATATTTAAAACAGATAAAAGAATAGGTGAATAAATTATAAATAGGCATAAAGGGCAGATCTTGATGTGTCCTGTCAAAGGCACACGCGAAACTGGCTAGAAATCTTGCATATCAAGGTTGCCACTGCATTTATTACTCAGTTTGTAAATTACATCTACAATTTCACACATTCAGTTGCCCATGTATTTTATAAAAGCACACTGAGAACCTTGGAATTTCCCCTCCAGTGCATTCATGAAAATTTTTACAAGGAAATAAATTAAATTTTGTAGGAAAAATCATGTTGATCAAAGATAAAATCCAATTAAGATTTTGTGTGCTTGGAGGACGTCTCTAGATTTATCCGTTTACAGTTGGGATACGCTTTTTATAATCAACAGATTATTCATTGCCAAGCACACTCTACAGTACAGGCAAACAAAAAATGTTCTTGAAAAATATGATATAACTTTTTCATGTATAATTATACAGAGTGAAAATAAATGTGAAATAGTAGGAAACCATTATTTGAAATGTAGGAACATCCCCTCCAAGTAATGAAATGTCTTATTTCTGTCATGTTTACGTTAAAAATCACATCTATTTAATTTGCTTAAAATCATATATTGAACATGAAACTGTCAGAAACTTTTGCAATTTCTAACTCAAACACAAAATCCATTAAATGTAATTGCTGTTGTTTGTGTAAACTCTTTGACTCCACAGGTACAGTCCTTGATGTAGAGTTAACTTTTCAGAAACAATTTATAATAAAGTCTTGTCTACCTGTCTGTTGCTATTTTCTGTGATTTTCACATAGCTGTTTCTTGTAGAAGAGGGCGAGAAGAACATTTTCATTGTGTACCACTTAATTGGAAAAAAAAAAAAAAAGTGGAGATGCGGAGATGCCTCGTACTGTATTCCACTTTTTATATGAACTCTTATCTCTTATCACCACAACCAAATAAATGATACATCTCTAAGTGCCACATCCACATGTCTATTAAATACTTTCAGGGATGTGGACTTCACTGAACAGTACATTCCAATGCCTACCACCCCTTGCATGAAGAAATTCTTCCTGATGTCCAATCTAAACCTCACTAGGTGCAAATTGAAGCTACTTACTCACATCCTTCACTTATCATCTGAAAAAAGAGACCAACACCCACCTCGCTACAAGGCATTTAGCCTCGTTGAATGCCATGCAATTGGATGTGGTCCATCAATCCAGCCCAACCAGATCCCTCTGAAAAGTCTTCCTACCCTCAAGCAGATCAACTCTTCTGCCCAACTTGGTGTCAAGCGTAAAGTTACTGAGGGAACAGTTGATTCCTTCATCAAAGTTATTAATAAAAATGTTAAATAAAATTAGATGCAGTACTGAGCCACTTGTGGCTGGAAGCCAACTGGATTTAACTCCATTCACAATGGCTCTTTTGACCTGACCATCCATCCTGTTTTTCTACACAGTGAACAGTACATCCGTCTAAGCCATGAGCAGCCAGTTTCTCCAAGAGAATGGTATGGTAAACAGTGTCAAATGTTTTGCTGAAGTCCAAATAAACTATATCCAATGTTTTTCTTGTCCACAAAGCAGGTCCTCTTCTTATAGAAAGAGAAAAGATTATTCAAGCAGGATCTGTCTCTGATAAATCCATGCTAACATGGTCTGACAGTCCTACTGTCATGCAGTTTTGGGTTTATAAAATGAAGTTACTTCATGTCTGCCAGGTAAGTATTCCCCAACCTGTGAAGTAAATAGCTCCAGTTCACGTTTTCTCACCCACACTAAAGCAGCAATGACTGCCGATTTTCAAGTTTTTAAACACATGCTCAGGACTTTACCATGGCAGAACTAGCTCCTTCTTGATGATTATTAGGCTTATTATTGAGATTATTTTGAAAAACTGAAGCATTGTTAGCATTCTTCAGACTATTCATTCGTCTTTCTCATAGCAACTGAGAGGTGAAGTGTGTTTGTAAATGGAGTCACGTGAAATTAAGGTGATTATTGCTTTAGAAAAAGTCTGTTGGGTGCTACTGTGGAACATCACTTTTACCAAACTGATAGAACATAGGTACTTGATATAAGGGCTTTGTATGCTCTCCTCTAACATTAGCAGTTTTTTTAATGAGACTGGATTTTCCTGTTCTACCATTTCCCAACTCCATGAAACTAGCTGTGTACAATTTCCAATGCTTTGTACATATAGCTTAACTCAGTCAAGCTAATAAATTCACTTTTGTTTTCAGATACAAAACGCTTGAAGTTCAGGCATGCTATTAAATGCAAAGCAACTTCATACAGGATTTCACTTTGAATGGTATTAAGACACAGCAGCTTCTTAAGATAGTTTCAATATACTCTTAGGTAACTAAAGTCTCCATCTGTGCCAGCTGGTATGCCAATGGGATTAATTTGTGCATTTGCAATTAGTTCATTAAAAGCCAGAGATTTTACCTCACTTCTATTCTATTTAGCCCGAAAGCACATTTATTGGTAAGCTCATCATAAACTGAGGTATGCAATGATTGTATCTCTGGACCTACTCTGGTATTACACTTGGGTTTTAAATCGTTATTCTTCAAAATGAGGCTTTCACATCTGATGTTAAGGTATGCTCTCTGCAAAAGTGACAAAACTTATCCCGGTGAATATATGAGGCATTTTATTTTCTAATGCCCTTAAGGCCCAGAGTCTTAGACTCATCCTTGCTTAAAATTCTAGATCTTCTGAGCAGTAGATCTATGTTTTTTAGTAGAGGGCAACCTCAAAAGAAAATTTGCAATCAGCATGTGTCCAGGTTTATGCATGTGTTTTTCTGTATGAAACAATGAAAGCTTAAGAGAAAAGTTTTGTACCAAGCAAAACAATAAAGGTAATTCATTTTGAAGTAAACACTAAAGGGGGACAATATTAAACTGTAATACACTGGAAAATAATAATAATTTTAAAAGCTGCTGTAACCTTGTAAAACATCTTGTAATTTCTACCACATGCCCCTTTTTGTGTCATGGGTTGCCACATGCCATCTCTGGCAGGGTTGGTGTGGCCAGGTAAGTCCTGATTCAGGACACCTCTGTAGTCCAAAGAATGCCTGAGTACTTGGTAATCTGTGTAGGGCCTAGTGAAAATGCATTGTAAGAGGCTGTTTGTTGCATGTTATAACAAGCCTGTATGACTCGCTGCTTTATGCTGCTACTGTACACGATGAGTATGGCAGGACCACAAATATTAGAGAGTTTTTACAAAGTTCTACCGGGGCTGAAGCCATCATTCCTTCCTACTCCCGTGTCATAGAGAAAATCTCTCCACTTTTTTCTCCTTGTCTCATTGTGAATAAGGTCATTGTAGTATTTTCCATGTAACTCACAGGTGGCTACAATTCAGAAGGATTGCAAATTGAAACTTTTTCTGATTTCATCAGCATTTCTTTCATTAAATTTGTTATATGGAAGACATTATTTTAAAGGAACTACCTGAAGAAGGGCAGCATGGAAAAGAACTCCTGGATACACGTGCAGTTAATTAATCCATGCCAAAATTCTGTCATGCACTCAAAAATTGCAGATGTATACTGCTTTCATTCTGCAGTTTGAGATATGCCCAGAGAGAACTTTCATTTCTGGAGTTCCCTGTGCATATGTGGGTTTGTCCAAGAACATTCTGGTCAAAAGCTGGTATTTCCCAATTCTGCATCATTTTGAATTGATCGGTGATGTATACAGACAAAGAATTCAATCACTTGAAGAATATCAAGTTACCCAAGATCTGATATAAATAATTGCAAATCAATCCCTTTTCCTACTTCAGACAGACAATATATCCATAAAAAGAAAACCCTGACAGATGGTTCAATTTTAAGGGGAAATGATGTTAATGATGTTTGTATACTGCCAAGTATTGATGTGGGAAAGGCTAACTAAGCATTTTTCATGATCATCTCAGAATTATTCAAATAGCACTCCATGCTTGGTTGTCTAGGGGATCTTGTCTTGCTGTGGTTTGCTATGGAACACAAAGGTATGCTGAATTTGACAGCTAGCCAATTCATACCACTTCTTTCTACCACTTTTGCTGTACGTAGAGCAGGACAATGCATGGCAAATGAAGCACATAGCAGGAAATACTCTTTTCTGCATGCTGCACAGCTGGGGTCATTGCTCTGCCTTCATAATATAGCATGCAGAATCACTATGTTAAAATGTTCAGGCATTGGTATCTTTAAGTCTTACACGCTAACTTTTTTACATACACAGTTGGTGAGGACTATGAGAGACAGATAAACAAAATATGCAGAAACCCCCATGGTGCCAGGTTAACAGTTGTCCTTTTTCCTGACACCCATCTTGCAAGATGGTGAACAGATTAAGAGTCCCTGCCTCAGACACTGCTCAAAGTTTGTGCAGTGCACATTAGGAGCACTGGACCCAGAACACAGCCACACCTATAAAATGAACAAAGCATGTTCATTTGGCTTTTAAAAAGTCTCCCTATCTCCTGAATTATGATCAATTTTTTGTGTATTTTTTCCTTAAAGCAATAGAGAGAAAAGAGAAAGAAGGAAATTCTATACACACAGCTATACACACAGATAAGGAATGGAGCAAGCAAGTACTGATTTAATGAGAAAATTCACCATATTTACATCATCAAGCTGCTATTTCAATTTATGTTGGATACATTTATTTCTATGATGATTATTACTGAAGTTATTATTCTTTCTCAGGAATACATTCCAGTTACTGATATTCCATGCTAGATGTGAATATGGTTTTCGTTATTTCAGATTTGTCTATTTTGTAATTATGACATCTATATTCAGTGTTACCAACACTGTCTGGATTAGATTTCTCACTCTTTTGTACAGTCAGACCTTTCTTCAATATTTCTGTGCATAAGACTATCAGACCCTGTGCTTGATCTCTCCAGCTTAACTTCCTGTGTGGTGGAAATAGTGTGTGCTCTTACTTCTCCTTCATCACCTGTTAAGCTTTTACTGACCAAACAGAACTCAGCTTCCCATAGGCAGGAAGGTCTTAAATCTTTTTCTTCTTTTTTGCTTCCTCTCTCTCTCTATCTCTTGGAAACATATGATAATTAGTTTTCTAGCAGATAAATCTATATTGTAAACAAAATAGAGGCTTCCATATAGGAATAATAGAAAGCTTGATTTTGAGAAATATTTCAGTGTCAGTAAGAAATTATTTTTGTCCAGGATGAAGTTAGTGGAGGGAAGAAAGGAAGGAAAAAATAAGGAAAAGCGTGGAATGAAGGAAGGATTTAACACAACATGATTCAGTACCACATGGAGATTTTCGAAAGCTCTTAGGATCTATCTCCTACTGCTGTATGGTGCAAAAACTAGAACACATCAGCAAGCTGTGGGGTTTTTTTTGTCCTTGAGGAAGGTCGTGACTACACTAAGAGTTATCCAAAGCTGCTAAGAATTGGCTTGCTTGCATGTTCACTCTCAGAACTACATCCTACCAATTTCTATGGAGTTTTGTTTTTGCATTATACGTGTCCACTTTATGGGCCTCCTATTATGCGGGATAAGAAATGTACTGCTATTTCCACTGCAAAAGAAAAAATTGTCATAATGGTGCCATTGCAATTATATTAATATTCTAAAAATGGTTTTCATGGAAATTAATTAATTGTATTACACAGTGATTCCAAAGGCTCTATAGATCCTCCACAGAAACACATGTTCGCGCCTGCTTGGCTCAGGTGTTTTTTTTTTCAAGTCACTCAATATGTAAGCCTAGGGGCTTTATTTATTATCAGTTCTTCTAAAAATCATTTGGTTTCTTATTCTCCTGTCCTCAAGGTAGCCGAGTTCCTAGGAATGGCATAGCTATGGCATATCAGTTAATTTTTCAGCTGTCAGCTTCCCTCAGCTGTCACTTCAATGAGAAAATTCCAGAAGATGTATTATACATACAAATATGTTACAAACTATGCCATGACATAAGAAGAATAAGATCTGTCTGCTTGCCTGTGGTTCACTTAGCTAAAGTTGTTCAGTTCCTCCCAGCTGTCTGCCTTTTGCAGTGAGTTAATTTTTAACCTACATCCAAAACATCCAGTAGTTCCAGATGTCCTCATTACCTTAGTAAAGAAGGTCCCTGCACCTCCTCTTCTCCGGCCGAACAGCAAGGGAACAAAACTCAAACTTTCTGAAGACCGTGGAATTAATCTGTATAAATTTATGAATATTGATGAGGCCAGGTAATTAAAAAAAAACATTTGTTTACGCATATTGAACTTAGTTTAATAGTTGGCCGGTTAAAAAGCAACAAAAGAACTACTTATGGATAAAATAACTAGGAGATATTTGCTGGTCAACCGAAATGACTTGAAAAAAAGGATCTAAGCTCCCAGAGAGCATTATGTCTAAAAGATGCTATCTCAAAACCTGATGGCCTGAACATGACAGACTGAATCTGTAAAATGAATTGAATGAGGATAGCCAAATATTAGTTAATTGTATAAAAAATGACCGTTTGAATGTACTGACCAACAGAACTTGTTTTTTCTACCTGAGAATGAATGTGTTAATTTAGCTTATCTTTCTGAAACCTGAAAAATATTATTTCCCAAGTTTAAACAACTTATTAACCAAAGCAAGAACATACATTAAACATATAAATGTTAGTGGTACTTATAATCATTTATAAACAGTCTACTCAATACCCTGTCAAGATGCCATCATATAGACACAAAAAAAGGACAGGTATGAGCCAGAATTCACTGGTTACAAAGAGAAAAGAAAAAAGGGAAAAACTATCTAATTAATACATGAGGGAAAATGTATTAATGACCACTTGCAAATTTAACAATATACGAGATTATAAGGGAAGAGAAAATAACTAAGTATTAGTATTTATTTATTAAACAGTATATAATTAGACTCCAAAAAAAAATCAGAAACAAACAGCAAATTGGTTATGTAAGACCCTAGGCTTAAATTAGACTACAACTTCATAAAGATGTGATGCAGAAGAGCACCAAATTATCACTGCCCATTTTTCTAAACCTTGCACATATAGTAAGCATATCACAGCCAGAGTTAAAAAGCAGAGGCCTAACAGTTGCTATAGAGGATGCGAAAGAGCATTCAGACCTAGGTTCAGCATCTTAATGCAAACTATATCTAGTAGGCTTTTTTCGATGCAATTTAAACGAATTATCTGGGGAGCTGTATGATCTGTCAATGCTTACTAGAGCTTGGCAAAATGAGGAAATTCCAAAGAACTGGAGGGCTGCCTGAGGCAGACTGGGTTGTAGTGACCAAGCCCTGGATGAGTTAATGATCTCAAAGAACATGGTCTTGGCAAAAAGCGGAGTCAGGACTGTGAACCAGAAGAGTGAACTCCAAACTGTTCAAGGAATGACTGTATTGAATCCCCTAAGGATACAGGAACAGAATAGAACTGGCAGCTCTTTAAGGACACCCTTCTGAGAACACAAAGGCTCTCCACCACCCGGCATACAAAATAAAGCAGAAGAGGCAGGAAACAAGTATGGCTGAATCAAGGACCTGCTGATCTAACTGAAAGAAAAGAAGATGTACTGACAGTGAAAGCAGGGGTGTGCAGTCTGGAAAGAATACAGGGATGCCATCCAGACATGCAAAGATAGGATCAGGAAAGCAAAGGTGCAGATGGAACAGAACTTGGAAGGGGAAGTGAATATAAGAAAGGTTTCTATGGGTATGTTGATCAGAAGAGAAAGGCCAAGGAGAGTGTACCCTCTCTGATGAATGAAGAAAGAGAACTAGCAACAACAGACGTGAAGAAAGTTGAGTTGTTTGTCTCAGTCAAGTTTCCCATGTCTCTCATATCCCTTCACCTCTGGGCCAGTGGTTGGTGGAGTAGAGTCTTTCTGTAAGAAAAGAACAAGGTTGGACTCATCAGGTGATAAAGAATTGGTTGGATGGTCACAGCCAGAGCATTGTGGTGAAGGGCTTTATGTCCATGTGGAAGCCAGTCATTAGTGGAATCCCCTAGTCAGGTGTCTGTCTTGGGACCAGTGCTTTTCAAGACCTTTATCAGTAACTGAGTCACCAGGCTGAGTGGTGCAGTTGAAAAAGTAGAAAGGAGGGATGCCATCCAAAGGGACCTAGACAGGTTTAAGGAAATGGGCCCATGGAAATCGAATAAGGTTCAATAAGGTCTTCACAATTTACTAAAAAGATAGCATTATTAGGCCCCTCTCTGACACAAGGAATTCCATCCTTCTCCCCCACTGAATCTAGTTTAAAGCTCTGGTAATCAATCCAGCCAACTTGCTCCTTAGAACATTTTCGCCCTATTTGCTCAGTTGCATTCTATCTGACACCTACATACTTTATCTCTCAAAGGCATGCTCAAGATCATAGTACCTGAGACCATCCCCTTATCCAGTAATTAGCCCTATCTATTCTCCTTCTTTCCAGGACCCAGCCACCAGTCAGGAGGACAGAGGAGAGCACAATTTGAGCTCCCAATCCCTTTAGCATCTTTCCAAGGCATGAAATTCCCTTTTAATGTTCTGTAATTTCCTCATTGCAGCCTTCTGTGACTCTACTTGAATGACAAGCAGATAGTAGTCTTGTTTTATCAGATGCAGTAGTCTTCTTAACATCTCTGACACAGTTCTTAAGGCTGAGATATCAGCAAGCTTTACTTCTGTGGTGTCACAGGAAATAATTTTTTGGTCTAACACTACTTTATATTGTTATCAGTGATATAGCTAAAGCCTTTTTAAGATTTTTTTATACTGGGAAACATCCTCACCTCGTGCACCTGGAACTAAAGCTGGCTGATGGGGGACCACTTTTCTCGTTTATCCTTTTTGGTCACTGAGAAGGAGTACACAAATTTACAGTGTCCATGAACCACATCTTTAAGTCCTCTCATGGGGACAGTATTAAGTCTTTCCTTGCAACATCTGTGAACAGAACCAGAATTAGTGAAATATTTAATGATGGGAGCTGACCAATCAGGAACTATCAAATAACATTTAATGCTGTCAGATTCAAGGTACAGCTTCTGGGAACAAGAACACAAGTTAAATGAACAGATAGGAGACTGTCCTGGAAAGCAGATTCCTAGGTCTGAATCTGGAGACTGTTAGCTCTAATTGCAATGCTATATTGAAAAAGCTGACCTCGTACTTGACTTCATATAGGAATTTAAAGGGCAGCAAAAGGAGGAGGTATTTTTGATTGATAGAGTTAAATGACATTCTAAACGGGAATTCAGAAAGAACTACAGAATGCACTACAGAGTGCTGCAGAAAACAGTGCAGACAGTATGGCTGGTTCATTTTGCTTTTCTGCTCAGGATCATACTTACAATTTAGAGCAGCAATTTTAAGTTAAACCTCTACTTTCTCATATTCTTTGTGGTTTCTATTGTTAAATCAACTGACACCTCATTACTATGCTGGCATGCAGCCACAACCCTTCCAAGGATGATTTGCCAGTGACAATCCAAATTGGTAGGCTGACTGCTTTACAGCAAGGCCTAGTGAAAGACTGAGAAAATGGCAAGCACCTCTACAGAGGGAAAGTTTAATACTGAATCTGTTTCCTGTCATGGAGAGTTCATAAAGGCCTAACTAGAGTAAAAAAGACATCAAGCCCTACACCAGGACTCAGGTTACAGAGGAATTATTCAGTAGAAATCTTTAACCACTCTTTCTCCTACCACTGCAGGCTGTTCTTGCAAGACTTTACCGCGGTTTATGGGCTTTTTCCAGGTAACTCTGGATAGCATATTGCCACTCATGGCTTATCATGAGATCCTTCTATAGTCTTTCTTTCCCCTTCATGTTTCCTAGTTCTGTTCTTGGTCACCTGCTACTCTTCTCTTCAATCTGTCAACAAAAGTGAAAGACGGCACCACACCATAAAGAGCAGTCTCCTTTTAAAATATATACTAAATAAAAATCCAATGCTTGGCTCAGTGAAACACAGACATCCAGCTTCTACTTCCTACCCCAAGGAGCTCTTTCATTCATCTCAACCAAAGCCTGATAGCCAGCTTCCCTTTGAACTAACTGCTTGTGATAAGTGTTTTCATTGGTCTCTAGGAGTCCTCCTCCACCTCTGCCTACCTAACTAATTCCTTGGGAAATTTGTTCAGAAAATGGAAGCCAGTGTTTTCTCATGTCATGTAAAAGACACAGAAGCATTTGCCTAAGCTCTGTTTGGGAAACAGATCTAATGCACTGTAATTCTTTCAAGCTCTTTCTTTTAAGAATGCTTTGTTTATTAATGAGGTTAATCTATCATTTACAAATGGCTTGCTGTGAGTCAATAAAGTTTTTATTGGTAAAAAAATATCCAGCTGATATATGATGATGAGGCACTTTTGGGCAGAGTATGGTGGTAATGCTATCTCTATTGTCACTGTCCTACAGGTGAGGCAAGAGGAAATGTTCCAGCACCTATAAATAGCTGTGCAGTCCTAAAAGTCTATTTGATTTTGATCTTACTCTTAGGCATTAAATGGGTTTTGAACAAGAATTTATCAGGAAAAGAAAAAACATCACTTAGTCTTATTGATAATTTTCTTTTTTTCTGGGGAATTTTTTCTGCAAAATAGGCTCATTTTAATTAGCAAGCCTCCAAAGAAGGATCACTCCAGTTTCACTTAGCACTGGTGTTGATTGAAAGGTATAATCTGTCAGAGGAGGGAGCATCACATGAGCATGCTGAAAATAGAAAAGGCATCTCCAAATACCTGATGCTATTGAAAAATTCCGAGCTCATCACATTTGGCTTTAATTTCCTGACTCTCCTTTTCTCTCATGCTCTGACTATTAAAAACTGTATTGGAATTATCTGACCACCTATTTTAAGTGGGTGTTAGACACAAAAGATTGGTCTAGAGAACATTGCTTGTCTTTTATTCTAGCTGCAGAGACCTCCTGGAATTTTTTTAAAAAGACAGAAGAAGCAGACACGCTCAGAGAAACATAGCAAAAGTGTCACCCAAATTTGAAGCTACCCTGGAGAATTCAGCCAATGTAATGGAAACCATCTGTTCTCTTTAATAAGGATGTATTCAAGAACTCAGGAGCTTAAGTCAGAGAGAATTACATTGCATATTAAAAAGCAGTGTACTACTTGAATACTGCCAGTATTAAAAATAGCTTTACTCAAGAATACGTGCCAAACACACATGTAAATTCCTTGCATGGATCATTAACGTCCAGGTACTGATGCTGATTCATATTTTGAAATCAGATTTGCTTTCATAAGCAGTAACTGAGGTTGAACCACATGGAAGCCTAAAAGTATACATAAACAACCAGGCACAAACTAACCTTTTGCCTGTACTCTGGCTGGCAGAGCAAAGTAAAGTTCTAAAAGTAGGGACTGTCAGACTTCAGGTTCCTTGTGAGGGCTTCATCTATCCCTAGCAAGGTATGCATTAGGATAATCTTTAATTGCAGGGTTATTTACTTTGTTGGTTGTTATTTTTTTCTAGGACTCCTGCCTTATTTGGTGTTGCTTATTTACCAAGTTGCTCTTCAAATTTAACTTTGCCTTTGCCTTTCAGTGTGTTCTACTAAGCAGTTATAATATGACTACTTTTCCATACCTGCTTGAAAATTAAAATCCTTAATTTTTTTCATGAGAATTTAAATTGCATTGTTCTATCATAGTGCTCCAAAACCAATTTACGATATCCTCTTTTCATAAACAATGAACTGAAGCAAAAGGGATTGACTGCAAAAAACCTGCCTTTGGGTCCCTAGTTGGTGTCTAGATGGTGGGGTGGACATATCCCTCATTGAACCCCATCTCAGGGCTTCTTCCAGCCTAGACAGGCCCACGGAGATCACAGGAGATCTCTTCTTTTCCACCCATTCAAATTGATTTCCAGGGAAGACCTCCTGCCTATGGAGATAGATCAAAGACTTGCTCTGGCAGAGACCTAGAGCATGGAAGGGTGCTTAGCACCTGTACTATGCTGATAGGACACATTACTTTTGGAGAAATTGGACTTAGGCACAGCTCCAAACATTCTGGAATGTCAGTGCTCGCTTCTGTTGGAGCTGAGAGCCCACAGCTCTCCTACAAACCAGACATCAAAGCCCCAGCCAGGCAGACGGCTGAGAAAACAGGGTCTCACAGAGAATGACAATGTATGCGAGAGAGAAAAAAGAAAAACTTCACAAAGTTATTTGAGCAACAACTAATATGCATAAAAACTACCTGGCCAGTATTTCAGGATCTTCTTGGCAATTGCTTCAGACAACCACCTCCAATATGGAGTACCTAAATACTCAGAATTCTGATCTGAAGTGGTTTGCTGGCATTATATATGAACTCTGAAGCAGAGAAGAAATTTCGTTCCTTATGACAGTGTTGAACTACTCTAAGCATAAAGGAATATATTAAAAAAAAAAAGTAGCTTTGGAAAGGTCTTTGATTCCTATCCAGTTCATTCTCTTCCCTCAAGCATCTCCACCCAGGGGCAGGATCAACTATTTTTAAAACACATCTGATTGATGTTTTTCTGACCTGTTCTTAAGAAAGAAGGACTGTAAACCTCACCTATACAATCATTCTGAAGAACAGTGAAGTCAAATAAGAGGTGTGAGAACAGAAGCCAGTAAAACATTTCAGCTCTGGTCTTGTGGGCATCTTGCTCATTAAACATCTAATGTTTATAGCTAAAGTCTAATGAGAACATAAAGCAGTGGCACAGGATGCCCAGGGAGGTGGTGGAGTCACTGTCCCTGAAAGTATTCAAGAAACATGGAGATGTGACACTTAGGAACATGGTTTAGTGGGTAGTATTGGTAGTAGGGTTGGACTAGATGGTCTTAGAGGTCTTTTCCAACCTTAATGATACTGTGATTCTATCTATACAGTATTCTTTCCTATGTATATACCTCAGTAATCCATGCTTTTACACTAAGCTTTGAGCTTGATTCCCAGTGGCTTAAAATTATATAATACTTCATCCATATTAGCCTCTCTGTAGGTAAGACAAGGAGATTGCAGAGATACAATGTTCAGAAATAACCCAGATCCTGTGACTGGAAATTACTTTTGCTTGAAGCTGCTAGAGCATTAACTTTATTTAACAGGGACAGGAAACAAAGGAATGTAAAAGAAAAGTCACAGTGGCTATGTGATGGGGTTTGATTTAGGTTGGGAGGAAAAGATCTTAGTTACCTCTATTGGCAGTGCTCAACATGGTGTGATGGGAGATCAGACTGCTAAATAGCTTCCCATCCACCATCCCATCCAAGACACCTGCCTCTAACTGTTCTGCAGCTAGATACAGTATAGATACAGTAAGGAAAGTCACATATAGATCCATACATATGTATATGTATATGCACACACATACAGATATATATTGATTCTGTCTTACTGTCTGTAGCAGATAAATAGTGAACTGTATTTCCTCTTGCATTTTCATTCTACAAAGTGCCTTTTCAGTTTCTATAGCAACTTCTGTTGTTTGTAACTTGTGGTCCATACTAAAAATATCCTGGTTTAAAAGAGGGAAAATACTAAAAAGTTAGAATAATTGGAAAAGATGGCAATTTTAAAATGAAATAAAGTCCCAGACTATTGTTAATAAGTAGCCTGTTCATCAAAAGAAGCACTGAATGTGACATCCATTATGTGATTTCTGAAATAGAAATGAGGCATTTATTTGTATGTCTCAGTTTTTTTGTCGCAACCTGAATTACTGCCATTTGAATGACTATCTCTTGTTCTCCATCAGAAATTCAGCCACTTGATAATGCATAGAAAAGAGCTCCACCTCTAAATATACACACCTGAATGAAAACTGAAATGATTTCAACAATAGGTGCACCAAACCACATGGAACCAGATTTTGTGAGTAAGAGCTTTACCAACAGGCAACAAGACAAACTGATGTGTGCTATACTTTTTTCCCTCCCTTAAATGAAGAGAAAGTCTTTTATGGGTTATCTTTCAGCTCCTTCCAGGTGATACACATCTGAAACAATCCCTTCCATAGCCATTAAAATGTTATGAATACACATGATTTCTGAAAAGTGATTAGTCTTCCCCTCCATGCTGTGTTGACATATTTTGGGTAACACAATGTTTTATAATATGCACAGAGCATACTTTCATTATGAAAACCATAGCTGCAATCTTTTTGGCTGCAGCATTTTACTACAATGAGCAGGGTTATCCTTACAATAGAAGACCGATGGGTTCATGGCCTCTGTTAATTCCTGGCTCTCGCTGCGTGTCCCAGCAGTGGTAGAAAAGGTTTTGTGTGCAACATGGGTAGAGATGGTCCTCCCCAGCCTCTGGTCTGTGTCTAGGAACTTTCCTCTGGGGAGGAAGGTGCAAAAACAATTGCATGAAAAATTAGCAAACAAAGTGGTCAAATTTGTGAATAAGCAATTTCCATCTTGTGTGCAATGGCTAATAAAACCAGTGAATGCAAGACAATGATTCTGCAACACCTCTGCATTAAAATACACTGAGGGCAATCTGAAAGATCTTAATTAATCTTTTTTTCTATCTAAACCGAATACTTGTGGGGACAGAGACTGCACTATATTTGTTCTGAATAGAACACACTGTCAGCGGCCAATAAATTAAACCGTAATAAATGGAGTCATCCTGCTGCCTTGCAGTTTTGCACAGGCATTCCTGTTAGGTCTTTTGCATACTTGTATGTGTTTCTCCTTGAGCTTATACTGTTATCTACATCTTTCTCCAGGCTGATGATTTTCAATTATTTCCTTGTTGAACTCTGAATTTTGCCAGGGGAGGTACAGAGGACATATCTGCTTCCCTCCTTTCCTCATTACATTTGAAGATCACTTTGCTTTACCCTCCTCTCTGCTGCTCCCAGACATCTTTGCCTTCTAAGAGTTTGTTGATTCTAAGTTATCCATCCCTCATTTCAGCATGATCATGTTTGTCTCGCAAGGACACGAACTTACAATAACAGATGTGCAATCATCTGATTAGTTTTCATGAAGGCCACGAGGTTAAGACTTTTGGCACCCAGGAAAACAGCTCTCCCACTTTTCCACTGATTTTTGAAGTAAAATCATGTGAGTTAGCCACAACAAACTTCAGGATGGATGTCCTTCGTCTCTCTTTCCTGCTGCCACACTTTGAAGACTTCTCATTTGTCTCTTCATTGCTGTTGTTTATGCTACCAGTCTTAGAAGAGGCACTGGGAAATAAGTCGCTGCCACGGTCTCATCAGCTCCAGAGAGGAGCAGAATAGGTATCTCACTGCAAATTTGCTTCTCTGACTCCAAGCTGTTATGTTCTTCATCAGTTTTAATTTTTCATTCTGCAGCACCAGAAGCAGTTGGTTCAGCAAGATGATACTTCGGTAATGCATGGAGAAGAAAGCCAAATGTCTCTTAACGTCTACTTGCTTGCAGTGTCATCAGATCTTTCCTAGTGACAACAAATACATTTCTTAAAAAGCATTTACATTGGAAGCACCTCCTGTTTCAGGAAAATGCTTTGCCACCATTAGAATTAGCCATTATTTTAATAAGAAGGTAAGAATTTCATTCAGAATATGGTCAGGATTAATAGTAACAGCCATTTTTCTGCTCACCAATACAACCAGCATGCTCAGTCACCTGCCCTGACAGTGAGACCTCTAACAGTCTCACAGGGAAGTAACCCTTGCTGACTCCAGAAGAGTCTGTCATGATAGGGGGCTTAGAGAATTTCCTATGGATAGACAATTGTATTTTTTGGAATCCCTGTCTGGGCTGTTGATGGCTGGTTCTGTGGCAATGGGACAAATGCAGCTCTTAAGAAAGCTGGTAGGGAGCTGTTTTTGCCTAGGGAGACATGCAGATTTCCACACAAGAAAGCTGCACAGATTCAGATTATTTAGCCCTGATGGAAAACTTTGGGGTTTTATAAAGGCTCATCTGCTATATTCACACAAGCCAGAGCCCTGTGAAAAACTGTGATTTATTTAGCTAGCTATAGGCTGTTTGGTAGGTATTTATTCCTCAGTGCCTCCAGGGTGCACTTGCTTGTAAACAGCAGTTGGCTCCATGTAGAAATAGGAGATTGTAATCTGCCACCTCCCATATTACATCCTTCCTGAGAGAAGTTCTACAAACCTCAGTAAGAAAAAAAGAAACAAGCTATAATGGGAACAGCCCTCTTCTCCTGGTTGCCAGTAAAATACTCATATACATTAGTCAAGTGTTTGGCAGGAGGAGGTTCAGCTCCTTCCTTTCTCTCTGCTTCAGCAAATCTTCACTCTCTCAGTCTGTGGCAAAGAAAAGCTTTTTAAGTGCAGGTTGTAACCCATCTAACTTTAGCCACAATGAAATCCACATCTGGAAGATATTAGAGCACACTGCAATTTCTAATGGACTGTTGTTAGGACTCACTCTTTTACATTTCGTTTTTTAAGGTAATATGCATGCTGTGTTCCAGAACTCTCCTGGTGCTTTGTGCTTAAATTTGTATTTTAATTTGTGTTCCATTATGTTGCCTTTTTCTTCTGGGGATGATTTTATGATGGCCTCTGATCTGCTTCATAATTCAAGTGAGAAGCTTCTGAAAATACTAAAAAAAAAGGCTTTAATGCAAGACAAAATCTATTTGTATGTTTTAAACAATATAAAGGAAAAATATATTTCTCTGAAGTGCCTTGATTTATAAGCTTCTGAGCGATGAGTGAGTTAGAAGGTGGGATGACTCTTAGAAACTGCCCTGTGGTCTTCTAATACCCTCATAAGCATATATCTGGAAGATGTGAAGCTGAGACCTAGGTCATTATTTACTTACAGAGGAAAAACATCTGAGGGCAACTTCTGACAGATCATTATATCGAGGAGATGCGACTTCCACATACATCTGGCCACTGGATTGCCAGTCTGAGGATGAATATGCCATTGTTAAATAGTATGCCCAGAATGACAGGGCTGTATTTTTCACTGTCATAGGCTATGGTGAAGAGATCTGTGGATGGGGACAAATTATGCTGTTGCAGTAGTTTCCAGGAGGTATTCTACACTATGTGGGGTTTTCTGACTGCATCCCAATTCAGTAAAGTGAGACAGCCCTCATTCCTCTCCCAAGCCCCTATAATCTACAAAAAAAAAAGAAAAAAAAAAAAAGAAAATACACAGCCCAAAGAGAGCTACTGTGTACTTTGTGCAAATATCAAATATGTATAATTGACAGACTAAGATTGGAGAATGCTACACAGTGCCTCTACTGCACAGTCTATAGGTGGTCTTAAGCATTTTTAGCTCCAATTAAATTTTAAGTATAAAGTAGGAACCTAAAAAAAACGTGGCTTCTAAAGGAAAGTAACAGAGAGGAAGGGCCACAACTGAGTGTACAGAGGGTACCAGAGCAAGAAAATGGGGAAGGTAATTGTGAATGCCTGGGGGAGTGTCCTTTTTTGAATATGGGGCCATGTTAATCCACCACAACAGAACAGAATCATAAAAGAAATATTCTTATATCTAGAAAATTGCTTGTCATCATTTCCAACCAGATCAGTTATTTTCACTGTCTTGGATGAGGACTGTGAGTTAGAATCCTTCTAAAGTCAGAAAACAACAGGGAAAAGAGCTTCAGAAATTACATCCTCCCAAGATGAGTGAGAGTGCTGTGTTTTAAATCGTTTAATACTGGGTGAACTTAAAAGGAAAGACCATTTCCATTGTTCCTGAGGCAAGAATCATTGGTGGTTTCCTTTGAGCATGGTCCCTTTGCACAGAGCGTGCAAAGCAGCTGAAAGTGTTTCTGCATGACCTCAGTCAGCCTCTGAGCAGACTAAGCAGGATGCGTAAGAAGAAGCCACCACTGGGTGTGTCTTGCCTGTAAGACATTCATAAGACTAAATATGTCTTAGAACAGCCTTTAACCTCATTGTCAGAAGCTACTGTATATTGTTTGGCAGGCCCCTCATCAAGTGCTAATTACCTCTCTTTTAGGAGCACGCAGGCAGAAAGCACAGTCCTACTCTTGTTACAGCCAACGGCAAAACTCCTGTTGAATTCAGCAGGAGCTGCAGCAGTGGATGCTGGCATCCTCCAGGCTGCTCCAAGAAGGAAGAAGTAGTCTTCTCCAGCTGGAACTGAAGCCTGTTGAAACCGAAAGTGCAGGTTGGTGAGACAGTTCCCTTGTAAGAAACCAACTATATCCTTTTTTTTTTTTTTTTCCTTTAAAGTTGACTGATTTAAATACCCTTCCTTTCCCTAAACTTCTCCTTTGGTTATAGAATATGCATGCAAAGACATGGACAACTGGCTAAATCAGAAGCTCATCTCTACTGTTGAAACACTGATGCTTCTAATTCTGTGAAATATACAATGTGTTGTGATTTCAGCTTCTTCTCTTTTTTAACTTTTACCTTTAATTAATATTTGTCTGAAGGGCCTGTTCTTGTTACTCAGATGTATGTCTCAGTGGTGCTAATGTTCAGCTGAGTGACCTCAAGTCGGTTAACAATTATCAACCTATATTTTTCCAGCCAATTATCTTCAGAGGTACTAGAAGGGATTATTTATTATCCCTGTCTCACTTGGTTTAAAGAAAAAAAAAACGTATCACTGAAAATTAATTTAGTTTCCTTAGGGAAGATTATAAATCTATGATATAGCGTTATGAAAAGGCTGTGAATTTTAGACATGTTTTTAATCCATCTGGATATTCATACAGCCTCACTAGTGTAATAAACAATGTATAGTCACAAAGTCTTTTGGGTTGAGTTGGTTTCTTTGCTGTATGAAAGGTGTTGATAGTGGGTACTGAAAGTGCTTTGGATGAATTAATTTTATTCTAACTAGACATCATGGTGAACTATAGGGATAAGTAAATCACAGCTTATTACACTGGTAAATATTCTTCTTTGCATTGCTTCAGCACCTTCAAAGCCACCTAAAACTCAGACTTTGTTGTGTGTGGTGCTGAACAGGGTCCAAAAACATAGTATCTGCCTGAGGAAACATGCACTTGAAATATGAAGCAAAAAGATCACTTGTAATGGCACAGGATGTCAGTGAGAGATGTAGATCAGTAAGACAACTGCAGCAGGAGATAACATGTATGTGCAAAACACCTGGATATTAAAGGAAATTGGTATATCACAGGGGTATTAAAGGAAAAAATACATTCTCCAATGCTTAAAATAGAGAAATAGCAGTGAACATTTGCTCCACATGACTAAGAAGTTTTGACTGCAGTTCTGTGAGGTAGCACAAATTGCTGTTACATCTGGAAAATAAATGGTTAAATAACACATCAATAGCCCTAGGCCTATGGGCCTGGGAAGTGTAGCAAAGACAGCAGTCCAAAGGGGAACTGGCACAGAGAAAGGGAGGCGGCAGAAAAAAAGGAGAGCTCTATCAGGGCCCTCTGCTTCCCCTGCCTTGAAAGAGGAACGACCCTTAGGAGAACACCTGCTTCTCCTAAGCAGGTGGGCTTAGGGAATAACTGCACTTTCTGTAAGTAATGGAAAAGACCAATACAAGCTTTTACAGTAACTTTGCCCCAGAGTCCTAATAGCTGAAACATCTGCCATGACTGTTTGGCATTCAGCACTACTCAACAGTATAATCCTGTCTACAAACAGACCCATCTTCCCAATGCACTGTTGTATTTGGTCATTGTATCTCAAAGAACAAAACAGGCCGCCTTCTTGGCCCCGTGCAACCTGAGGATCAGCAGCAGGATTAGCATATTTTAATATCCTTTTTTTTTTTTTTTTTTTCATTCTCACACTTCTCTGTTGGTCTGGGTTTTTCATCATTGGTGCAATCTAAACATTTTTTGTCAAGTTGCACAGCCCTGTAACTAAGGATTTAAAGCAGCTAAATGAATTCCTCTTTGTAGGAGGGATGTCCTTAAGGAACTAAGGCATGGTGGATGCAGCAAATGAGGAAGCTAACTTTGCTGCATGTCAACACAGTCTTTTCAAACCAGCCAATTTTCCCTATTACTGTATGAGAATATAATTTTGTTCTGGAGTATTACAAAACCTTGCTTTCTGATATAGATGGTTTTAATGGATCGTTTCTCTAGGAACAGTACACAGTACCACAGGGCACTTGACATTTATATCAAGGATATAAGGCAAAATTCTATTGTACTTTATAAATAGATGTGACTATGCTATTAGAAACCAAGGGCTAGATTACATCAACTGCCAGAGTATGTTGTCCCACAGTAGTTCACAAGATGTGACAACTAGGGGCAAAAGTGGCATCTGTAATGCCTGTAAAATCTATGAGATGTGTTTGATCTCCATGATAATGCTGTGGGTGCTTTGCTGGGTTGTAAACAACAATCTATGAGTATCAACCATGAAAGTATCTTCTCTTTAAAGCTTCAAAAAGGGAAGCCAATAGCTTTGGGGCCTAGGCCATTATTTTTCCTGAGAATTTTTCAGTCTACCCTTCATATATTTAACAGCTTATAAATCGGATTTGGGATGATTGTCCTGGAAAATAGATTCTCTTGTATTTATGTTCTTATCTCACCATCCTTGTCTGCTAGAAGAGCCTAAAGCAATACAATTAATAGTCTGTTCCTAAAACGTCTGGTCTACAGTGCTTTTGAATTTGTAGTCCTATCCTTAAAAGAGCAGAAATGCTCTTGCTGTTACAGTCAAATACAGTTTTAAACAGACCTTGAATCTCTGTTGTCTAAAATGCTTTCTCTT
Source organism: Perdix hodgsoniae (assembly GCA_035772895.1). NCBI lineage: Eukaryota > Metazoa > Chordata > Aves > Galliformes > Phasianidae > Perdix > Perdix hodgsoniae. Next base: position 763,010 of record JAPSGF010000036.1, on the reverse strand, counting down.
ACCAAAAGTGGAAGAGTGGTATCTTTGATGTATGTGGAAGATGCACTATCTGATGTGAATCTTCACCTAACATGCTTATAAACCTCACCACAGTAAAGGCTAATCACAGTTAAGCATGAGGAGTGTGGGAGAGACAAACTAAAAATAAACTGGCAGACAGTAAACTCCTCAAATTGCAGAACACTCTTGAAGAGCTGATGCAAACATCCCTAGACTCCTAATTTAACTGGCTTCTCCTATTTTATTCACTTTCATGCTTCTTATAAATATCTGCCACATATCTACTTAGCTGCATTAAGCCACTGTAGAAGGAAGAATTTGAAAGAGAGAATTTTAAATGTCGAACAGACCAGTGATCACAGGACTATGTAATTAGCCAAAACAAGTAATTCTCCTCTAAGGCATTACATATTAAATATTTCACCAGTGGTGTTAAAAAAATATATTGGAATATCAGCAAATGAAAACAAGGCTCCAAGCCCTCCAAATTATATAGAAAAAAATACTATTTCCTATCCCAGAGAACTGTGTTCTGTGGTTCAGACCAAGTATCATAAATAAAATCTTGTGAGAAAGGCATCATCTATAACATCACACCTTTGGACTGAAATGTGAAATGGAAGCTGATAGTGTGTCAGGCAGTTCTTCTTACCAATGTCACACTTATATAAATTACTTTGGCATTATTTCTTCTAAGATAACTTATATAACTTCTCATTAAGTTCAATAAGAATGGGACTAAGTCACAGACTTGGTGCTGGCATCCCATGGTGAATTTGATCATTGGTGTTGCACCAGACATTTGCCATTACCCTTAACAACTCCTGTTGCTTTGAACCCTCTGAACTTCTTCATTGCCATAATTTTCCCACTTCCATTCTGCGGATGACCAGCTCTAATCACCCAGCTGCTGAGCCAGTAGTGTGCCCAGGTTGCCAAGAAGGCCAATGGCATCCTGACTTATATCAGTAATAGCACAGTCAGCAGGACTGGGGAGGTGATCATCCCCCTGAACTTCGCACCGGTGAGGCTGCACTTTAGGTACTCTGTTCAGTTTTGAGCCCCTCACTACAAGAAAGATATTGAGGTTCTAGAGCGTGTCCAGAGAAGGACAGTGAAGGGCTGTGAAGGGTATAGAGTACAAGTCTTATGGAGAGAAGGTGAGGGAACTGGGATTATTCAGACTGAAGAAGAGGCTCAGAGGAGACATTGCTGCCTACAACCACGAGAAAGGAGGTTGTGGTGAGGTGAGGATTGGCCTCTTCTCCCAGGTAACAGCTATAGGAAGAGAGGTAATGTCCTCAGGTTGAGTATTAGGAACAATTTCTTCTCAGAAAGAGTGGTGGGGCAGTGGCACAGGCTGGCCAGGGAGGTGGTAGAGTCACCATCCCTGGAGGTGTTCAAGAAACATGGAGATATGGCACTGAGGGACGTGGGCAGTGGGCATGGGCTGACGCCTGGACTTGGTGATCTTAGAGGGTTTTTTCAACCTTTATGACTCTATGATTCCAAGGCAGTGACTATTAGGGAACCCAGGCAGAAAACTACAATTTTGAAAGGGGGCATTAATTTTAAGTTTTTGAATTTTTCTTCAGTTTCCTGAAAGGACACAGTAAGCTTGAGCCTGGTCATTAGCAGTCCTTTCCAGCTAGGCTTTAATACTCATCTCAGCTTCTATAAGAATGGACGTGAGCAAAGCCACTAGATTTGTCATTTAACACATTTGTGTGACAGTCTCGTCCCTTTTTTAACTCCTACCACATCATTTCCTGATATTAAAAGCACTGAGAACTGGCTAAACAATTAGGGTGACTTGATGACTGAAAAATGTTGGTGAGAGACAGAATGACACACAGTGTCTATATTACCATCACCATTATTTAGTGCTCCACCTAACTAATCTCTGACATTGAGCCCAGGGACAACTGTCTGCCTCCCCAGAGCTGGTGTCAATAATATGAAATGTGGATAGTACCTTTGAAGATTTTATCTTCTTTCTATCTCCAAACAGAGCTTTCTGAGGCATCTGCACAGAGACAGGAGATAAGAGGTGTTGTGTGTTTTTTTTTTAACTCCATATACTGGGTCTCCCTACTCAAGGCAGAGAACAGAGTCCTGCCCAGCTTGATGGGGGAGGAAAGCAAGGATCACTTGTATTTGATTTCCCAAAAGATTAATTTCTCACGCAGATAGACTCAATCAAGGGTCTGCAGTGGCAGATACAGTTTCTAGGTGAAAATGTATGCTTTGAGCCTTTCTTTTCTTTGAGAGAGGATAGTATTGTGCTTGCAAACTTTTCATAAGGATTTTTTTAAGGGTCTTTTTAATGGAAGATAGTGCTGTTTTAACCTTTCCTCTTGTACTTTAGGACAGTGTCAGAAAAAAATGAAAAAAAAAAAAAAGAAAGAAATCCACTGACATTACATATCAAAGTGTAGCATATTCCATGACAGTATTGAATTCCAGATACACACAGACTCAGTGAAAAATGTTTGACAAAGGTGGTGACCGCTGCCACCTTTTATCTGCTTCACCAATCTCTCTAGCTAGCCAAACTGTAACTGCATAATGTTGGTCTGTTAATCAGTTGCATTGAGCTAGATGTCTTCTGGACTGAAGTTGTTACTGAATTTATAGGGTGAGTCTGCTAAGAATGGGAAATCTTTCACCCTAGACAGATTTCGAAATGATCAGAGTAGAGGATTGGAAGCACATTAAAATGTCAAAATGATGTTTCCTAACTTTCCGTTCTAAAATATTTTATGAATCCTTGGTAATGAAGCCCAACAGCATGTAGTTTCATAAGGAATAGTAATTCTTCATTTTACATAAGGGAAAAGCATTCATCCTGGACATAGAAAGAGCCAGTGTCAGAATTAGAGCCTACAACTAGCAGCCCGAGAGCAGCCCATTAGGTTTTGCCTAATTGCCAGTCTAAATTAGCTGTTAACGACATCTCCAGCTCCCATTTGCTTTATCCTGCTTTGCAGCAGGATAAAAATTAGAATGTGAAAGTCAAGAAGGTGCCCGTGCTGGGACTCACAACATCTGAAAAAAAAGTTATTTTCAAAAGCTGTTTTTCTTCTTAGATGTGATGGCGACAGCTTCCCTTAGAAAAATACGCACAGACAGATGGATGAGGAATACTTGTGCCATGAGCTTAATTCTTGTATCTGAACTGTCTTTAGTCAGGTGGTAGTCTCCCATAGCAGAAGAAGCAAAACAAAACAGGACAAGGTAATGAAATAAGATCTTCTTGAGGGGCAGGGAAGAATATGCTGCAAGGATGTCTTTCTCTGCTCAGTTGCTCTTCAAGGAGACTTCTAGTGACAATAACATCCTCTAAAGCATCTGTTTGAGTATCCAGAGGGCATGGAAAAATGGTGCCATGAGTCAGAGCCAGAGCACAGTAACAGTTTTTCCTACCCTGCTGCCAGCTGCAAGTCATGCTTGCCCCATGGTAAACAAGAGACTAGGAATGGGAGATCTGCTTTCCCACAGAGAAAGGGGAATATCTGGCCACAGATCTCTTCATAACAGAGAAGGTATCGAGGTCTGCAGCTAGATTCACTTAAAGGCTAATTAGACTGGAAACTCTTGACAGATCTTTACAGGGATGATGCTGCAGGGACTGTTCAGTCATTTCAGTGTTTCTAATAATGAAGCTTGGCATACAGTACCAGCAAAATGCTTTATGCCATTTCTCTGGATCCTTTTCCTCTCTGCTTGCATGGCAATGTCACTGTTGCATACAACATAAATTTTTTTCTTCAGACTTATGCTGCACCTTAGCACAAAGGAAGGCAGATCTGCCTTCATACCTTTGCTGTTTTGTGGCTGTGCTACTGGGAAGCTCAGAAGAGCGTGGCTTAATTCATATGTGCTCCCAGAACAATCAAAAGGTAAGCTGAAACAAAATTTCTCAGCTCTTGTGCCGGGCACAAGATGTTACTGCAGCAGATTTTTAGGGTGACAGTATCCACGTATGCTGGCTCCCAAAGCACTGCTGACTTGACAGACTGGCTCTTCAAGAACTGCTACTGCAGTGAGTAATAATACAGCCACACACTGAAACTGCTGCCACTCTGAGCTCCTCCACAGACGTTTGATTTCTTGAACTATCAGTGGAAGTGCTCCATCTGTGCCTTTCCATCTGTAGCACACGTTTTGGCAAGACAGCATGCCAAAATTTCTCCTTTCCTTTACATATCCTTCTTCCCTACAGGCCCTTATCCCCCCTCCCACTCCAGTTCTTCTCTTTCTTCAGAAACACTGGGGGACAAAACAACATCTAATTATAGAGTAGAATAATAGAATCATTAAGGTTGGAAAAGACTGCTAAGACCATCTAATCCAACACCAGCCCACCCCCACCATGCCCACTGCCCATGTCCTTCAGTGCCACCTCCACATGGCTCTTGAATGCCTCCAGAGTTACCTTTGATTACTCCAGATGGAGAAGATAAACTTTTCACTCTGCCCTGCAAGGCCTACGGGTGCTACAAAATTCAGAGGCTCCAGATCTGAGTGAAAACTGTGATGGAGAAAGGATGATTCCCAGAGAGAAATATTACGTTGTCTTTAGGCTTCAGGGTTCCACTGGGAAGAAAGCCAAAGTTACAGTAGGGTGCAACTCCCAAGGGAGTGGGGAAGCAGCATGAGGAAGCCATGCAGGGTCTCTTGCTGCAGAGAGGAGCGATGGGGTCAGAAGTACTGCCGCTGGCATCCCCAGGCACTCTGACCCTAGCATACTCACAGCAGCACCCACAGCAGCCTGGGCATGCATGGCTGTGCTGCAGGCAGGGACAAACTGCAGCTGGCCTGGCGCTCCTAAATTCTGCTGCTGCAGGCACTGCCTGCCCTGCCCTTGTGGCCAGCTGTCAGAACGAATTCCCTTGGTTTGCATACTTACAGAGTCGCTGTGGGCTGTGTTCTTGTGTAGTCTGCTGGCTCTTGCATACAGCCTGGTATCTCTGCTAGCCAAAGGGCCACCACTTCATTTATCACAGGGGGACTCATTTGCCTGGATTCATTTGCCCTAGCAAGGGTGGTAAGAGTGAGTCTTCTGAACATTTATAAGTATTTGTTGCTTTTTTTAAGTAGCAGAAATGTGAAGGGTTTCTATTTTTTGTTTGTACGTGTCTCAGACATGGGGTGAGGGAGTATTACTGAAAAAAAAAGAAAAAGAAAAAAAAAAAAAGAGACTTTCTTGACACAGACATCAAACAAATAATAAACAATCAAAGCAAAGCAATTACAAGCAACCCAGAGGCAGAAAACAATGCAGCAGAGCAGCTCAGACGAGCTGTCAGAAGCAAGGAGAGCTGTCACAGTCAAAGCACCAAACTGTTGGAAATGACCCAGCTGCACACAACAGGTAGTCCTGAAGGGAGTATGACCTGTAAGAGCTTTTAAAGCTCTATTTTCTACTAGATCCCAGCCCAATAAATCTTTCCAGAACATGTGCTGTGTAGTAGCTGCAATGAAAACTCCCCTGTGTCTGCAGTGCTCACATACTTTTCCATACCAATGTGAACGTGATTTAGTATTTTGCCGAAGGTAGCTGTAAGCAGGAAGATGGGCAAGAGGCACAGAACCTTTTTCTTGCGTTTTCTGGAGCACACATGGTATTTAATTGATGGTTATATTTTCTCATTCCTACTTTTCCCTCCCTATTCCTCTACAAGTATGAAAAATTCTCTCTCTTTTTCACACACAGACCATTTCACAGTGTCCTGATCTGACCCCACCACTAGAAACAACATGAGACAGCATTTAGCTATGAAAAAAGAAAACCAAACCCATTTGAAACCAACTTTAGCAGGCTTTTATTGACAATGAGCATAGCTTCCACTTGGAAGAGCCAGCTAATTGTGTTAGCACTGCTCTGGTGGCACACCTTGGCCTACCTGCATCCCTGCTCATGAGTAAGAGCAGCATTCACATCCCAGTGGATCTTATGCCTGTCAGAAGATGCTCAGGTCCTCCCCCCAACAGCTGCCTGCCCCAGGGTTATTACTGAGCAGCAATCCGTGTAGCATAAGGTGTCGTTTTCATGCATGAGTAAGTAACAAGTCACTAGTCAGGCTTATTACACTAGTGCTTAGCAGCCTGTGCTGCTATGAATAGGTTCCTCGCTCCCAGTTGCTCTCTGGCGTGTTCACACCCTAATCAAGATTCTAGCATCCAACGGTATCACTTAGCTCAGTTCAAGATCTCTGAACTTAGCAATTTTTGAGGCTGGCACAGCAGGCCATTTATCATCCTAAATCTGGAAGAAAGAAGAAATGATGGTGTTTGCTCAGGGCTAGGTCGTGCATGTATTCAGTGCACTAAGTCTCTCAGACATGGTGCTCTGGCAGACATCTGGCACATGATCCAACCATGTTTCACAGCCAGCTTTTCACTCCAATAACCCTCCCATTTGCATGAAGTGCTCATTGAGCTTTTAAGGCAGTGCCCTTTGCTTCTAAGAGTTATTGATTCTCCAAATGCATGGGAATGTGGATTCAATTATCTGGTCTACATTGTAGTTCATGGCTTGTCAGCATTTCCAATCTATAAACTAATGTTTTCAAGGTTTATACAGCATAGCCATAGAAACTCAGCCTGCATTAAATTTGGCGTTCAAGGTCCTTTTACAGATGATTACTTTATAACATGTCCTGATTAGTTTTATTATTTTATTTGTACTTTCCTTAGTTTAGAACCAACACTGGCTGCATACATATAGTGAATTTCCAACAAAAGTTTCTTAAAGATGGCACTTCTGCCATCTCAGAGCACAGACCTTCCCCCTTCCACAGAATGGAAATAATCTAAGAGCCCCTGAAATCAATATCCCTTTAATGTAGGTCATGATTGGAGTCTGGAGAAGAGGAGCTCAGGGGAGACCTCACTGCACTCTATAAGTTTCTGAAGGGAGGTTGTGATGAAGAGGTGTTTGGCCTCTTCTCCCAGACAACAAACAGGATCTGAGGAAATGGCTGCAAGTTGTACCAGCAGAGGTTTAGATTAGACATAAGGAAAAACTTTATCTCTCAGAGAGTGGTCAGGCACTGGAATGGCCTGCCCAGGGAGGTGGTGCAGTCACTGTCCCTGGCAGTGTTCAAGAGGCGTCTGGATGAGGAGCTACAAGATACGGTTTAGTGCTTGTGGTAGCAATGGGGATGGGAGGACAGTTGGACTAGATGGTCTTGTAGGTCCTTTCCAACCTTGTGATTCTATGATTCTATGGCATACCCCAGTCTTTTTGGTCAAGATAATAACTACTGTGTCTTTTCTCAGTGAATATTAACCTCTCTGATTTTCCTCTTTATTCTCCAACAGAAGTTGGGCAGTTGTGCTCTAGCATGATTTCCAGGTAGTGATTATTCACATCCCTACTTTAGCTTTAAAATCTGGGACTTCTTCCCCAAAAAAGGGAGAGCTCCCAGTCATACACCATGAGGCTGAAGCTGCACCTATGCTAGCTCACTGCTGGCTCTGTGGTGCCCCCACCTCTTTCTCCACAAGCTGTGTGTTCTGTCACCCTTTGCACCCTCTCCAGCATCACAGAATCACAGAATCATAATGGCTGAAAGGGATTTCTGGACATCATCAAGTCCAACTCCCTGCTAAAGCAGGTTCCCTACAGTAGCATACACTCCAGGAAAGAGCCCAGACAGGTTTTGAAAATCTCCAGAGAAGGAGACTCCGCAACCTATCTGGGCAATCTGCTTTAGTGCTGTCATCCTTATGGTAAAGAAATCAGACACTTCTCCCAGCTTCGTATCATCAGCAAACTTGCTGAGGGTGCATTCTATCCCTTTATCCAGGTGGTGAAAATGCTGAAAAAGACCAGACCCACTATGCAGTCCAGTCTGGAGAAGGGTCAGGCCTGTAGCTGCTGACAGCTACAGTGGCTAAGGTATTGGTTCCCTCCATGGCAATAATGCACCAGTCCAAAAAGCCAGCATTACTTAACATACTCACATTTGCAAGGCTGCATGGATCTCAGCTGTACCTTGACAGATAAAGCAAGGACCTCCTGGATGGAAGTTCCTACTGAATTTAGGACTCAGCAGTAGCAGGGAGATATTGGTAATCACAACAACATTTACCCCGGAATTCACCAGTGGCTGTAGTTCAAAAGCCTTTGGCTCTCAGCAAGACAAGACTGCCAATCAGCTGATTGGAGATATCTCAGTGCTAAGAGAGCCAGGCAGTTTGGTTTCCTTGCTCCAGCAGTACTGAAAGCTCAGCAGAGCCACTGCTTCTTACTGTGGCAGGTCATGCTCTTATAGGAGACACAGTTGGTTTCTCCCTGCTGCTGTGGCACCAGGACAGAGCAGGCAGGATCCCGTGTCTCACCATGGTTGGCACAGCTGCTCTTAGCTCCCAGCTCCTATGGAGCTCAGTGGAAGTTTGGTGAGTCTGAATTTATAGCCGCAGCCTTTTCTCTTCCTTCTCTTCAAGGTTTAAATGAGTCAAAATATGAAAATGAGGAGTTCCTGCTATCTTCTAGAAATTACCCAGTCCTTTAACTGTAGCTTTTGTGTCTTCTAGCTCTAAACCTTTCTCATTCTATCCTCATTTGCCTTATGTCACCAGAGCAGTACTTCCAACTGTTTTCACTCACTGTAAGGGCAGCCTGTGTTGCAGCTGGTCCTCTGAGCTGAACAGAGCTGCAAGAGGGTGGGAACTCCCTCAGTGCCCTTCAGATACATGCAGCCTGGATATCTGTTTTAAGATGTTCAGTTTATTTGTTACATTTCTCTTTCTACAATCCAGTCTGGCTTTTCTAGCTGCAGTAGTTCTGCTATTGAGTATTGCTGAAACATAACAACTTCTAAAATGCCTAAAATAGCACGGATGTTTATCATATACTTGCTACAAGGCTGGCATATTAAAATGTATTTACATCTCCAAAATTTTAACCTGGAGCAGACTTGATATTATCTAAATAATTTGTTTAAGAGAATGTAAAATAATTTCCTCCTCTTCCAGGGGAGATATAATATTTACGAAATCTTATCTTCACAAACAGAATTTGTATTTTAAGCTTGCAAATTAGAAATTGCAATCTAAAGAGAGTCAGGCTAAAAAGGAATCAGGAATATGTGATCAGCAAAGGTAGAAAAAATTGCTGAAATGTATCACCATTACTGCATTAATATATGGCAATCTTATGACAGGTAAATGTATAAGGACTTATTTGCCAACTCAGAACACTCTCTATGGAACATTGATTTAAATATAGCTGTGCTTTCCTCTCTTCAGTAGGTCATAATGTAATAGTAGCAGTACTTCTTCTGATGTCCTCTACTTTTATGCTTGACACAGGGACCCAGCTAGAAAGATTACAGAAAATTGGGGAAAGTATAGCAGCAGACTGCAGCCATTGCCTTGATATATTCAGTACCATGGGACCAGTGCATTTCTGGAAGTGGTAAGAATTGCTATTAACAATGCTAGGAATATGCATCCCTGTAGTCATTCATGCTAAGAATTAAGGTGACTTGCATTTCTGCAATACAAATTGTACTGGCACAATTAGATTTGAGATGACATTTCTATGCCACAAATAGTAGCTTCTCTGTCCTTTCCTTGTAGGTGTATATGCACTGATAGTACCATAATGACAAGTATGTATTCAGATTGCCACAATATGAGCAAAATTAATGGCTGTAAAGGGGCTATAATGCTGTGTCAATTAAATAATATGCATTTTAGAAGTGCTTAAGTATGAGGCCACATAATAGCTTGTAGTCATTCAGAAGAGCTTCTAATGGCATGTAACTTAAATCAATCTGTGTCAGCTGTCCTCAGCCCACTGTAGGGTGAAGGTCCTTTTCGCAGTTCTCCTGGCTGGATATGTACCCTAGTTAGTTATTTCAGGTTGGCAAGAGCATGATGAATTTATCCTCCAGACCTTCCTCTGAATGCTCTATGCCATTTGAAATGTACACTTGTCTATGTCCCTTTGCATGGCACCCTAACCCTCAGGCATGTTGACCACACCACATAGCTTGGCATCATCTGCAAACTTGCTGAGCATGCACTAGATCCTCCTGTCAATGTAATTGATAATGAAGAGCATCAGTCCCAGTACTGACCCCTGAGGACACCACGTGTCACGGATCTCCATTCAGACATTGATCCGTTGACCATCAGTCTCTGCGTACAATCTTGCAACCATTTTCTCATTCACTGAGCCGTCTACCTGTCAAATCCATTTCTTTCCAGTTTGAAGAGAAGGATTTGTGGGGAACAGTGTGAAAGACCTTACTGAAGTCCAAATAAATGACATCAGTGGCTCTTCCTTCATCCACTGATGCAGCTACACTATCATAGAAGGCCACCTGGTTGATCAGGCAGGACCTGCCCTTGGTGAAGCCATGCTGGTTATAGCATATCACCTCCTTCTCTTCAATGTGACTTAGCATAGTTTTCAGGAGCATCTATTCAATGATCTTCCCCTGCACAAAGCTGAGACTAACAAGTAAACAGTTCCCTGGGTTATCCTCCCTACCCTTCTTAAAAAAGAATGTGACATTTCCTTTATTCCAGTCACTAGGGACTAGTCCTGACTGCCATGACTTCAGGTATCATTGAAAGTGGCTTGGTGAATATGTCATCCAATTTCCTGAGGATTCTGGGATGCATCTCATCAGGATCAATAAACTTACGAATGTTCAGCTTCCTCGGGTGTTGCAAACCTGATCTTCACTTTTAGTGGAAGAGGCAGCACTCCTCCAGGCCCCACCTTCTGATCCATCAGCTTGAGGGCTGTGTGAAGAGCAGCTGCCTGAGAAGACTGAGGCAAAAATGTGTTGAGTTCTTCAGCCTTCCCCATATCCACTGCTACCAGCCTAAACGGGACTGTAAACCCATTAGCACTTCTAGATAGTTATGGAAGGAAGCTATGCTGTACGATGGCTTTTCCCCTTCCCTTGATCACTGGCTTCCAAACCCTCTGATGTGTGAGGGCATGGACCTTGCAAAGAAGCAGCTTCTCCTGCTGTTCCAAAGTAGCCATGAAGGCTGTGGGGTTTCATCTTTTTTTTTTTTTTTTTCACCCCACTACATTTTGTTGAGATGATGATGGGGATGATGGGGAGGCATCAGACTTTTCTGAATGCTTGGGAAAAGCTCTTCTCTGGATCTTCTGCCTAGATAGCTTGTCACTTTAAGGCTTTATGTTACTGAAGAGGTGAGAAGAGACAGGAGCAGCTGTCATATGGAGTTGATAGCATTTCATGAGGTCACTGACTGTGAAAGCACCTAGTATGATTAAATTTGAGCTCTCCTACTGACATGCTGTCTTCAGGCACAGAGACAGCAGCAGCTCTGTCGCAACTTCCGCTGTGCTTGGGTCACGGCTCTTCTCACCCTTCCTGGAGACCATATGTCCCTCTGATAGTAAATACTGGCCAGCTCATAGCAGGGAGGGGATTTGGTAGCATCTTGGATAAGGAGCCACGCCAAGCCTAATTTTCCTTTCTGTTGTTTTTCTCTCTCCATGTATGGACTACACAGTTAACTTTGCAGAAACTCCAGAGGAGATTTGGCATTCACATGGCTCAGAATGAACCGAAGCTGACCCATGAAACATCCGAGAGGGGCTGATGATGAAGTGTTTCCAAGCACTGCTCGTGAAATCCATAGAAAAGCACCGCTGTCATTTTCAGTCAAGCTCTTGTGTTGCAATCTGTGTTGCAGCCAGCCAGGCAGCTGCTCTCAAAACACTGAGAGATGAAGAGTATGTGGGCATCTGAAAGTGCAGCCCAAACTGTGAGTTGCTCAATATCCGTTGTGCTTTTTATAATTGCTCCAGTGTGAAAAGTAACCACTAGAGCCATAAAAAAAATGGATATTTGGATGAGAAATAAGAAGATTGTATGGATAGTGTGCGTTTCAAAAGTTCTAGATTTGAAAGATTGTGATGAACATTGGTCTGATTCTGATTGTGCCAGGAGATAGGTCCCTGACCTTCCATTTCTTTAACACTGGGACTCAAACAATACTGTCCCTGATTTAGGAATTGCAAAGACTAAAGACTTTACACCAGATGAAGGGGAGTCTGATGACCATTTCAATTCACAGAATCATAGAATGGCCTGGGTTGAAAAGGACCATAGTGATCATCTAGTTTCAGCCCCCTGTTGTGTTGTGTGCAGGATCAATAGACCATGCTGCCCAGAGCCATTCCTTTCCTGTATCTCAATAGGAATATTTTCTTAACCTTCATTCATGCTACCATTTATTTATTTTTATTTTCTACCTCTCTGGATTCTTTCCACAATGTATTTTTCTGCATTTTCAGCTGTTTATTGCCTCCCATCTTCTCTTTCAAATTATTTCCCAGCATTCTTTAAATTTGCTATTGTAAACCTTTATCTGGCAAATCCTGCTCTCCATTTTGTTACCCCAAAGGCACATTTATACACTAAGTGTATTCAATCCTTCTACAGAAAATGAGAGTTCATGCACAGAGGGATGTGAAAGACATCATCTAGCACATGGCTCAGTGCCATCCCCTGTCCCACAGTGCAAATGCAGAGGGTGAAGCAGTCATCACAGGAGTGTGCCATGGAGAGGTAGAGGTACTGCTATAAGGTGCGTCCTCAGCTTACACTGGTCCAAGTAACAGCTGGAGGAAGAGAAATCTCTCACCTGACATATGCGGGTCGCCTGCTAGCATCCAAACAGAGCGCTGGCATTGAGGGAACCAGGATTTTCCTTCACATGCACCAGTTAGATGCCACTTAGATACAGTAGCATGGCAACAGCTGCTTGGTAGCTGTGTTAGAAATGAAGTACTAACCATTTCTCTGTGTTGTTGTCTCCAAGGAGAAGTTCAATATAAGTCAGTCCCTTAACATCAGTTTGACATCAGCCTATATCTTTGCCACATTAATTCAATTTATTACCCATTTTGATCCACACTTCGCATCCTATTTAGAATGCCAAGGGACCTGTTTATCCCTAATGATTGAGGAAGCATTTGTATTTTATAAGCTATTTGGGACACACCATAAGGAACTTAAAGTGTCTGGTTTATTTTCACTGTTAAATTTACCATGTGCCCAATTCTGACGCTGTTGAAAATGATAGCAAAGTTAGCAGGGACCACTGCAACTGGAACTCTTTCTGAAATTTAAGGAGCTCCATCAAAGATGCATCTAACTTATTCTTCCCAGTAAAACAGGCCTACTGGTCTCTTCATAAATAATACACAGGAAATGTTATCAGGGTGGGGAGAAAAGTACAAAACGTTAGTTTGTTGTTCTGTCTTTTATCTGTAGCTAAACTTTGATCTCTAGAAAGTGTTTCTACTGTCATCTGTAAGAGTTCCCTTGTCTTCACTCAGTAACATATTAAAATTCAGCTGACTAATTTCACTGTTTTTCTTTGATCTTTTTCCTTCAATGTGAATTACTGTAGCTGAAATGTTCATATTTGCTAGATCAGAATTCATTTTCCTTTCTCACATATTCAGACACGTGGAAGTTTCCCTGTGCTGCATTTTTGCCTAATCGTCATTGCTAATTCAAGTATAGTGTTCTTCCTTTTCTTTACTGGTGCTCTTCTTTCCAGGTGGTCTTTAGCTATCTGAAGACTTCAGATTGCTACAAGTGATGGATCTCTGGAGAACTCCCAGGCCCTGTCTGCCCATACAATTTACTAAGACATAGAAGGCTGTTTAACCTCTGAAGTGGCTATCAGTAGACCATCAGTGCTTTTTAAAAAAGAATTAATTAATTTGCGAGTGAAAGAGTCAGTGCATTGTGGATTTGGGTGTGTGAGGTAGGGAGGTCAGTAGTGTGTTAGAGTGAAATAGTAAAAAACAATTAGAAACAAATCAGGAGAAGTGTATCATGTCATCTTCCTTGCTTGCTTCTGCTTTTGAGCCTGTATCATCGCAGTGCTTGTAATTATGTAGGTGCCTAAAGCATGCACTTTGCGCAGCCTCAACCTGGGAAAATGGAACAAGATGTGGCAGGATGCATGCTGGGGGCTCTTTGCCTCGCATGTGCAGCACAATGTATGAATATCAGGCCATGGAAGCAGTAGCATCCCTGTCAACATACTCCCTCAGCCACCCAGCACATCAATGATTAGAGACACATGCACTCCCTACATCTCCCACCCACTCACTGCTCATTTGCTCCCGAAGGTACCAACGGAAACATATTTTCCTTGTCCCCAAATAAACAGATGCATCGCTGTTAGCTCCCAAACCTATGAGCATCATGAGCATATGCCTGTGCATACACGCTCAGGCTCCACCTGCTTCTTTCCACACAGGATCCTTGTTAACTCTCTACAGAACAAAAAGCATTTTAAGAAATACCCAGATGAAACAAGGATTAAGTGTTGCTCTGTTTACTCGTCATTCAGGATTTCACAGTTGAGAAATCGAAATATGTATGGTCCATGCTGTTTTTCATGTAAGGAGTGTACTACCCATCCTCAGGATAAAAAAGATTTTTTTTTTTTTCAGGTGCCAGTGCAGAAATTGGGTAGATTTGGCACTGAGGGACATGATCAGTTGGCATGGTGGTAATGAGTTAGTGACTGGATTAGAAGAATTTAGGGGCCTTATCCAGCCTAAACGATTCCATGGTTCTGTGGTGCTTTATCTATACGTGTGTTCATACAAGGTAGTTTCACCTGACATGTCTTCCAGTTGATACTTCAAGCTTAGCTAGAATTGTCTGTTAAGAGTTGAAGACTATCCTTTCTCAGAAAAGCAGTTGTTAGCATTATATCCTAGTAAGGTGCTCCTTGTGATTACACATAAGATTTGTACAAATTAAAAGAGGAATGAACCTGCAGGGTTCTATGCTGGTGATATGATGGGCTGGAGGGAAAAATGTCTTGAGACAGAGTCACTAAATGGCACCGTACCACCGAAGTTATTTTCATACAGCTCTAGTTTTTTGTCCAAAACCCAAAAACTATTACAAAAAACTGTGGGTAACAGATGGAGCCTTATTCACAGAAGAGAGTTATCCCAACTGATTTTTTGAGACACACTTGCCCACGGTATTTGTTTAGGTGGGAAGAGGGTTTTTCCCCTCAATGTGCCCCATCTGTCCAGTACTTACTTAATGTGCCAGCTCACCACTGCCCATGGTACATAGTTATTAGGGCGGCCTGTTGTTGATCTTAAAAGACACAATCACAGAATCATAGAATCATTAAAGTTGGAAAAGACTGCTAAGATCATCTAGTGCAACCACCAACCCATTAACCCATAATGCTGTGCTCTGCAACACTTTGGATTAGCTATACTGCATAATGTGGCAGTTTCTGTGTGTTGATGGTTTAATTCTACAGATCATCATGTTAGGATTTGCTCTGTTCCTTCTTTTCTCCTTTTCCAGCCCAGAACATCTCTGTCCATACTGGATTCCAGCCTGAGTTAGAATGATTTTCTCTCCCCAAGTGACACGGGGGACAGAAATGTCTCAGACAGGTGCAGTGTATGAGAGCACAACAGCTCTCATCCACATGGTTATTCTGAGCTCAGCAAATCAATGCTGTCTGTTGAGAAGTGGGAAGAAAAGTCTTCACCAGTAGAGGAGGGGTAAACCCCTCCTAACTTGTCAGATCACGTTGTCTCATGGATGCATCATACAAGGCAGCCCCTCAGAAAAAGCAGTTTAGCTCTGCTTTGCTGATGAGATGGTAATCTAGCATTCTGTACCTGCATTCTGTCCCTGTCCTAGCTGTGAGTCCTTTGGACCAGATGTAGCTAACTGTCAGCTGGCATCATTTCATGATTTACCATATACTTGACAGGCATTTAACTGTAGTTACCTTGTGCTGTGTCTTTCCTCTTGATGCATTTCAGAGTGAAAGTGCAGCTGTATTGGTTTTTCCATCACCAGGCAGACACAGCAATCCAGGACACAGACTGCTGTAGGACAAATGTGGGAAGAAATGATAATTCTTTTTGCTACAACTCCCAGCATGCATGCATGATGGGAACTGCAGCCAGAAGACATCAGCCCTCTCTGCCTCAAATATGCCTTCTCATTTCCATATATTTCCTCTTAGTTCTGACATCCATCCCCATACTCCAACTTTGCTTCTGGAGATTATGAATGCTCTAAAGATTAGCACTATTTCACATTTCCATAGGTATTGACAACTGCTTTCTCCCTTTGAATGCAAAAGTTGTTTGCATCCAAAATCTTTTATTTACAAGAAAGCTTCTTATTCAGTAGCCAGGAAAACCCATTGAGGACAATCTGAAAAGTGGAATATTGCTCTCCTAAAGCTTCCTGATATGCTCTCAGGTCATGGAGAGTATACTCACAAGTATTTATAGAATGTTGTTAATATCTGGGAGTGAAATACAAAAATAGGCAAAGGAGATATAAGAGGGAAGAAAGTGTTTTATGCAAATGCAGTAGGAAAGTCTTAAGTGCTAATTGCTTGAGCTTGCTGGAAATGCTGATGGTCCAACTGCTGTTTAGGCTTCCTGCTTTCTTCTCAATGGAAAGCACTGATTCGTTGGGCATAGTAAAGTCCCATGCCTGACAAGCAGGTAAAAAATTGTTGCTAGCCGTAGAAATCACCTCTGCGTAGACACTCTGAGTATGCAATAAACTACATGAAGTGGTGCAGTTTAACATACTTAAGATGAGCGTGGGCTCAACTGCTGTACAGTGTGTCAGTCCCGATGTAACCATGACACATTATGAGAAGGATATAATTTAATATATTTTCCCTCTGTCTGGTAGCGCATGTTTGGCTCTGTGATTCACATGCGCCTGAATTAGAGGGAAACCGTCCGCTGTAATCTACTGTGCTGCAAGAGGGGGGAAAAGAGCAAGTTTGCAATGGCATGAACTAGTGTATGTAGCATCATATATTCGCAAGGGAATGTGAGTGGTGGAAGGTCCATAGTAGAGACCCGGGGAGAGGTCGTTTAGCAGTGAGGCTGGCTCCTCCAATCTTGGATTCACCTGCAGTTGTTGCAGCTGCCCTGCACTGGCTGTAAATCCTGCCCCATGGCAGCTGAGAGACTCCCTCCATCAGCAAGGCCATCTGGAATAATTCACTAACTGATGCTCCTTACATGTAGCTGTCAAAGGTGCTGCAAATCATGGGCAGGGAAACTGGTGATGCTTTTCTCCCACCTCCTGCTCCCCCAGACATTACCTGGCTGCTGCTTTGTTAAGAAGCTCATAGCCTTTGCTTGTCATCTTTTGCTTTAATGTATCACAGGAGTCTGTCTGCAGGGCAGGGCTGGGCTCCCTTGTTTTCAAACATCATCATGTGAACCTGTCCGTGTCTGGCTAGACAGCACACAGCTGCTTTCAAACTCACAGAAATAGGAGAAGTCATATATGTAAGTCAGTTTCCAGGGGAAAGCAGAGACTCCTCATCTGGAGTGGCCACGTGCACATCTGCCTGTGCACCAAGGAGGTCTGTCTTTGCTGGAGGTCAGTGAGTTTCACGGCACCAGTAAAAAAGCAGCCTTCTGCCTCTGCCGGCACATCCTGCCTCATGAGAAATGCTGATACTGAGCCCAGAAACAAAGTGTGCCCAAGGCCCCCTGCATGCTTGGCCAGCCCTGAGGGCCAGTGTCAGTCAACAGAAATCAAAGCAGCCTCCAGCTCTGCATGGAGCCAGGCCACTTCCGTGCCTGGGACTGGGAGAGGGAGAGAGTAAAAGCAGCAGGATGCTTGTTCATTACGTGTTTCATGCTCTGTGCCAAGCACTGTGCTGAAACCACAACCAGGGAGCTGTCTTGCTTTCCTCGCTTTTGTCATGCTGCTACTTGATTCAGGACCGACGTTGCTCACCTATGAAAGATGGTCCATAGCAGAAAAAGAAAGGGAAAACACACCAAAGTAATATGTTATTGCCATTGTTGGGGGCTTTCAAAAACCAGTGTCCCAGGTTACAGGCAACCCTTTCAAAGTACTTAAAATGTTCTGTTATCAAAATGGCTACATACTGCTTTCAAGACGACATAACAAAAAAGTTCCAGTGCAGGACAGGAAAAAAACCCACCGCACTGAGCTTCTGATATGTTAGGCTTAAAGCAGAAAGGTTCACTTTGACTTGTAAGTAGTGTCATACATGAAGGGAAACTGCAGTTTCATTGCATCCGTACTTTGTGTGAAGATCATACACCCATACAAGGGAACAATCACAGATAGGTACAAGATTTACATCATTCACATGAAGCATTTCAAGATGCTGCAGACCTTTACATGCCAGCGTAGTTAATCTCCTTTTTAACAGAAATGGGATCTCAAGGAAGAAACATAAATCAGCAGCTTTACTAGCCAGACTGAACAGATGACAAGGATTAGGGAATTTTACCTCTGCTCCCTCTTCGAAGACAGATCCTTTCTGTAATGGTAGCCAAAGCAGACACCTTCCCTCTGCTGTTCCATCTGTGACCAAGGATATTACCTACCCCCTTAAAAGTACAACTGGAAAACCGTGTGAAACAACAGAGATAACAACACATAAAAACATCTCAGAGGCAGAAGCTGTGCCTCAAGCAGTACTCACTGTAATTTGCTTCTGCTGATGTAATATTTCCCCAAGAAAGTCATGCCTGCTACTTAGGCGAGCCTTGTCATAGGGTGTGGTGAAATAAGCAGCACAGAGCACCCCAGTCTCACCAGCACCCACAGATAAAAGAGAGCTTTTGCTGTGGAAACTTGGAGGTGAATTTCTTGCTTCTTGTGGAAGTAAGGGTAGCATTTTATTTTATCTTTGGCCATTAAAAGTCAGAAGATAGTGAATTTCCAGGAAGCAATCCTTCACTGGCCAGAGTGATTTTGGGGGCATATTTTTTCTTTCCATTGGCTGTAAACAAATGTTAATGCTTATGTATGTGCCTATAGTTAGGTGGAGTAAATCTAGATTCTGGGTTCTGGTTAATAAGGAGCTTCACATAATAAAATCTTTCAAACCAGTTCAGAGCACGCGAACACAAACGCAGGTCTCTTCTGTATTGGTTTAGAGCCTCGCTAGTGAGAGCTCTCCCTTTAAATATGCTTCCTCATCTCCTGTGAGAAGCAGAGCCAATTTTAGGCTTTCCTTCCCCTGCTTTAGTAGGAGCCAGCAGCTGTGGCATCACATGATGTGGTAAAACAGTAAGATGGGACTAATCAGGTGACTTCATTAAATGAGTGTTAAAATAACTCTGCTGAGACTTCTGCTATCTTCACCAATACCAGACAAGTCATATTTGGCTTTTAATTCTTAAAGTAGCATTTGTCTTTTAAGGAAGCCCAGATGGTATATAAAAGCCTACGATAAGAAAACCCTCTGGTGGGAGGAAAGACCCATATCTGTTGCTTTGTAACTCCTGCTGATTTTTACTGTGAAGCTACACTGACTATCCACAAGCCACATGGTTCCCACACTCTGCTTCAGAAGAGGGAAACAAACTCGAGTTCTGCTTCTCTCTTTCACACAATTGCCACAGCACACCACTAGAAAATGTTCCACCAAATTATTTGCCTTCTTTAGGAGGAAAACCACTGGAGGTTGCACTCATAGAGTCATAGAATCATAGAACTGTTTGAGTTAAAAAGGACCCTTAAACGTCATCTGGTCCAATTCCCCTGTAATGAACAGGGACACCTACAGCCTGTAAGGCACAGGGAAGAGAAGATAACAGAAGAATCTTTGAGAATTCAGTGAAGCACAGATGCTGAATTACCCTCCATGAGAATATTTAATTCCTCAACTTTATATGCAGATTAGCATAACTAAATTATAAGAAGGTTAAAGCAAAGTTTGATGTAGGAAACACCAGCAAGGACATCCACATGTAAAACAAAGGCAACATCTTCAGCATCACCTTCTTGTAAGAAAATCATTCTGTGAACAGCATGTACAATCAAGCCTACTTGCAGGGATATGATCATAATACAAAGATCTCAGTTCCATGGTAGCTTTTATGTTATTTCTTATTACAGTCTCCACACAACAGACTGCATCACATTTCTGATATGAATTTGTCAGGACCAGAGGCAGCCAGCCTTGGCAGGTGCAGCCATAAAGCTGGACCTATCAGCAAGTGCTGCCTGGTTGCTGGGCTGCCACTCTTACTGCAGGGCAGACCCCACTGCTAGGTAATCGATGAAGTCACTTTCACAGGAAGCATTTCCACAGGAGGTCAAGACTTGGTTTCAAACTGAGTATCTCAATGTCTGTCCTTTTTTCTTCTGTCCAAAAGAATGGATTAACTTTTTATGATTCCATTTTGCCTTTTTCCTCCTTTTTTGAGAAGCAGAAGACTCCTTCATGGAAGTTAGTATCATACTCCACTGCTTTAGAAGAGCTTTTGTACTTCTGCTATATTATAAAAAAAAAAAAAGAGAGAGAGGGAAGGAAGGAAGGAAGGAAGGAAGGAAGGAAGGAAGGAAGGAAGGAAGGAAGGAAGGAAGGAAGGGAGGGAGGGAGGGAGGGAGGGAGGGAGGGGGGGAGGGAGGGAGGAAAAGAAAACACTACATTTACAAACTCTTTCTCCATGTACCTAATGCACTATTATGAAGTTTAACAAGGTAGAAAAATATGTTGATTTGCAAAAACTCTGAAGTGCAAATAGAAGAACAATTCTGCGGCTGTTATAGACTGTGATCAATAAGAGGAGGCAACACAAAATCAAACCTTTGGAGAGACTGACTCAAAAATCTGAATGCAAATCACTACAGTCACAAGACGATACCTGCCTTATCAGCATTCTTTGGACAGAGGCAGCCATGTGTTATACTGATAATATGATGTAGGCAGTCTAGAGCATAACTTTATTGTTTAACACATAAACAAAGCTTTAAATAACTCAATTCTTGTCCGGTCTTTTATGATTTGTTGTAAAGAATCGTCTATAGCTAGACGAGTTTGACTATGATCCCACCAGATCTGAGACACCAAGCAGCTGTGTTGCAAGAGAAGCAGAGGGATGCCAGGAAGGAAGAGGCCCAGACACTGTAGAAAGTCTGTTGTCAGTTTAGCATGTGTCTTGACTCCTTTGAGGAAAAACTGTCTTGATGCAAAATATAAAGCTTAAGGACAATCCTCAGTACCTGAAGATGCACAAACACTGTTTTTAAGAGAAATACAGCCATTGTGGTCAATACTGGTTGTCGTTTAAATATGTTAAATGTAATCATTTCAACATATCACCTGAGAAATCAAAATTCTGTGGTGGCTGTGTTGTGGTGTCTCCAAAGAATACCACTGGAGTGGCTGGAGGTGGGTTGCATCTGCCATCATATGAACTCACTGTGTTGGAATATCATTCACACGCAGTCTTTGGTATAGCATGATTGTGGCCCTGAATGCCACCTCTGGTTGTGGAATCACTAACTGTATGGCTGTACAAGCATAAGAAGGGCAAACACAACCTATGCTGTTATTCTGACTTCCACAGAGAGAACAGTTGCAGTTCTGCTAAAGCCATACCACTTTTCAACACACCTGACCCCAGTCTTCCCTTGCTTCTTGGAGCAATATCTTTTACCCTTAAAGATCTAATAGTGTGGAAATTTCATAACTGTGCAGAAAGCAAGGCTTTCCATCTCTGCTGTGCCATGATTCACGCCTTTCTAGAGAATGTGTGTCATTTCTTCCCACAAAGACATCTGCAAGTGATTTACAAGCAATCACTTGGCAGAATGGGACCTGAAAATGCAGTACAACACAAATAAGGGGTAATAAATGACAGTCTTCCTAACTTGTCCTAAAGCATGCAGATACAACCTAGTCATCTTAAACTTTAGACCAGATTGTCAACTTGGACAAATTGATCTGCCTGTACCCAGTCCTTTAAAAGCATGGCTAGGAAGGAAAGAAAGATAATCCTGTGATTCATCTCAATAAATGGGTTCAAGGGGAATCTCGGGCCAGTGATAGAGCTGGAGATTGGCTTACTCAGTAACTGTCAGTTAATATGGCTTAACCTGTCAGTGCTTCCATTCTCTGTCAATGAAGCACAAACAAGAATTCACATCTCTTTGGTCCTGTCTGTCTTAAATCTTTCACATTTTTGAAGGGTTTTGAGGCTGTTAGATGGAGACTCTAATAGCACAGTCTGTACAGCCCTTATTATTGTGGTTTACTTGAAGCTTAAATGATCCCTTTGGAGATCACAACCTTTGGAGTGCCACTTTGTAGAGATACAGAAAAAACAGGCTGTTCCAGGGACATGTGAAGGGAACATACAGCAAATATTCCTTAAGTAAAATATTTGACCTATACAAAAATCAAAATAATCTTTTTCTGTGGATGGATTCTCAGTATTTCCGTGATCATTTGAAAATGGAAAACTTTTGTTTTTACACTGGTATAGCTTACTTTTTTCCTTTATTCCTAGAGAAAGGCAACAAGGGCTGTTTTCCAAAGTCATCAAGGAAAATTGTTCTGAGAAACACCAAATCACGTCAAGGAGAATTGCAAAGCTAAACCCCCAGACACTGCAAAGTTCTGAAAACCTATTTTAGTTACATGCATTAAAAATAATAGCTTTAAAGGAAAACCTTGTTAAATGCAGTAGCATGTACATACAACTAAATAATATGATATATATGGAAATTAAATAGAGAAAGTGCCTGTCATTTTGTAGGCAGACTGTTTTCATAGCTAAACCTGCTTGTGCATGCTGCATTATAAATGCCTCATACTTTCAAGGAGGCCTTAAAAAGAAAAAAAAAAAAAAGGAGAATCTTTGAGAGATGCCTACCTATTCTGTTGCTATGGCAGCTGAAAGCATCAGGGATAACCCAGGGTGTCTAGGTTATGATGTGCTGGCAACCCTATTAGCAAGTCCTGCAAAGTGCTCCACACTAGGGATAAATGAGTTGTCTGATGGCCAAAATTCAAAACTTGGAGCTCAATCAGAAGACTGAGATCCAAGAAGGTCTGCTTCTGATGCATTATAGTTCCACATCTTATTGATACTCAACTCTTAAAGATATGTAATACTTTTCAGATAAAGTTATTACCTAAAGCTTGCAAGCTATCTGTACATTCAGCTGCTATACTTGCAAGTTAGGAAAGTTAAACACGGAGAAACCAAAAAGTCGGGCACAGATAACTCAAGATCACATGGCAGGAGTCAAAAATAAATACTGTTCTTTTACTGTCCCTTATCTGGGTAAATTTTGTTTTTCTTACTGAGGCGTCAGCTCTTCTAAAAAAATATCACTGACAAATTCTTGTTTCCCTTCACTTTAAATCTGGGGCATGCCCATCCTTTTTAAGGTTTGTCTGTAAGCAAACGAGACAAGGACAAAGCAAAATTTCTTCTTTTTTCCTACTGCTTAGCTTCATATTCACCACTGTGAGAGAATTTTATATTGGCCACTGATGTCTATGTTACTAAGTACTAAATAAAAGGTACATGTGTCTCTCTGCTTGCTACTGCTTATCTCCTGCTGAAACACTGCAGATCATCTGGCATTGTCTCCAGGAGCAATGGTGACCCTGGAGAAAAGGGACTACCATCCTGCCTCAAGACATGTCAGGCCCAAATACTCAAATTTCCTGTTGTCTTGTCTCTGTATTACCCCTTCCTGTTCTGAAGAGAGAGATTATGCCTCCACTTTTCCCCTGTCTATATGTTTCCTGCCCATGGATTGCCATCTCCTTCAAGCAGGAGCTCTATGCACTGATGTGTATGTATGTCATTGAGCACAATCAGTTGAGGCTTCTCCTTGCTGTGACTGTGATACAACACCAATAATAATTACATGAAGCTATTACCTCCCACTTCCGCGAGATTCAGTCTTCCTTCCCCTCACAGACCTCAGTGAAGGAGAGAATTTTTGCCAGAGAGAAAATGAGTTCTTTTTTCTGACTAGGGTTATTAGTATACCATATGTGCAGATTCTCTTTATGTCTAGGTGGTTTTGTTTTTCTGTTGCTCCCCAAGTCCATCACATTTGTACATATTTTCACACCAAGGAAGTAACGTATTCTTCTGTCAGACTGCTTTAAAGTAAATGAAAGCATTAATATGCCACTATATATTACCTCTTCTCTTGTTTAAAGCACCTAGAGATAAATGCTCAGATTGTTTGAGGGAGGGAGAAGAGTTCCCACTCAAAGGAAACTCAAATATCTTGAAATATGTACCACTGGAATCCATTGAAACTTTCAGTATCTATGAATACAATTTTCACCTTCTCATAGCGCAAATTTCTGCAAATTGATTTGATCCTAACTACTAGCCTGGAGAGAGAAATTTTCATTTTACAGATTGCATTATTCCATCACTTTCATTTCAGAGCTTCATGTTGAAACGTGACAGAGAAATCTGTTAATATTACAAGCAATGGAATCTAATTCATGATTTATCGAACCTAAACTAGTCAATTTTGCTTTTCGACGGTCTCTCTTGATGACTAAGCAGTTGTTCATCTTTATTCCAGAAGACTCTAATTACTGGTATGTCCTGTTATTGATATATTGCACTGATAATAAGCAGCGCACTTTTTATTTTTTGAATCTATGGTGGTACAGTCCTACTATCATTACTGCTGGATCCTTGCACTTTTAGATTTTCCAGGACTACAAATTGGATCTTAGTCAGGCTTGGGTATGCAACTAAGTCTCTGTCCCCTTAACCACAGTATACAGATACATTTCTGCTTTTTTTGTGCTAGCTGTGACACACAGATGATATCTGGTTTCTTATAAGACTTCCTCTACAAAATTAACCCATAAAACTAACCTTTTGTGCAAATCTGAAGAAGGAGAGAGAGTTTTATCCAGATCAGTGCTTTATGAGATTGCATCTTTTTTGATTTTATATTAGAAGCCTTAGAGTTGAAGTTACTGAATTATCCAACGTCAGCCCGAAAACTTTTAAATTCATTCACAGTCTTAATAACATACATCTTACCCTCAATGATCTTACTAATAGGAAACAAACCTATAATAAAAAAAACACATAGTGCATGCAGAGATGCAAAGGCATGCCAGCACTTATCAGAAATGGAGCCAAGATTCCATTTTGGTTAAGATGAGAGGTAGAAACTTCAGTTATTCAGCATTACCGTAAAGCAGAACAAAGGGGGGGGGGGGAGAGGGGGAAGGAAGGTGCTGTGTGTGTGCAAAAATGCACAAGAGGCAATGACGATTTCAGTTCCTCAAATAGCTACATTACACAGGATAAAGATAGAGCACTCTGAGATCCCATAGCAAAAGGTATTATTGGTGGGCTGAGTGTTCTAATTGCTTTTATATTGTTGATTTCAAGCCTGAAACTGCTGAAGCTGCATCACTCTCAACATGAGAGAAGATTCCTGTAAGGGAGAGGGGAGCAGAAAGAATGCTCAGTCATTTTCATTTCTTTCTCCTTAACACTCTTCCATCCTGATGCTATTCTCCTTGGCCCTTTTTCCATTAAGTAAACTAAAAAAAAAAAAAAAAAAAAAAAAAAAAAAAAAAAAAAAAAAAAAA
>JAPSGF010000036.1:682706-737473 GCA_035772895.1 Perdix hodgsoniae | reverse complement strand
AAAAAAAAAAAAAAAAAAAAAAAAAAAAAAAAAAAAAGGAAAAATTACTTAAAACTTCGCAAATAACATGAGTAAAACAGGTTCAAGGCAAAATAAATACCCCAATGGACCTTCTTTTATTTTTCCCTTATGATTTCTTTTGTGTTGAGTTCACTGAGGTGAAGAGCACAAGATTTCAATGAGCTCCAGTACTCTTCTGTAGAACAGACAGTATGTTTTATGCAGGTAACAGACCTTAAGTACTCTTTTCAAGAAGACTGAATAGATGTTTCTGGAAGAGTTTATGCATGTTTTCATTGGGTACCCTTTCTCTTCTACAGATAGAAGTTAGAAATCTTGGTCCTGCAGAATCACAGAATGGACAGGGTTGAAAGGGACCTCAAGGATCATGAATCTCCAACTCCCCTGCCACACGCAGGGCCACCAACCTCCCCATTTAATGCTAGACCAGGCTGCCCAGGGCCCCATCCAATCTGGCCTTGAATACTTCCAGGGGCATCCACAACCTCTCTGGGCAAATCTAGAATCCAAGGCTCTAAACTGTAAAACTTCTCCTTTTCTGCTCCTTCCTCAGAATAGGTAATCTAAACACATCCAAATTCCATCCTCAAAAGTACACTGAACACTGTTGTCTTCCAAATGCTGCTCACTAAAAATTACTTATAGTAGTAGGTTTTGACTTTAAATACCCCCCATGAAAACCCTGATTTATCATGTTCAGCTGTGTTTCTTTTTCTTCACTGCTCTCATTTTATTATTTAACCTGCATTTATCTTGGAGCAGCTTAAACCCATTATGTTGGGTTTTGCCTTTGATATCTAATGAGAATAATAGGTTTCCAATACGCAAGGAAGACAAGCCTGGTGTTGAGCAAGGCCTCAGGGCTGCCCCTGAGAGTACAGACACAGCTATTATCTTCCTTGTGAAGACATTACTGCTCTATAGCTCCAGGAAACATGCAGTAAAATGTTCAATTAAAGTGGATTACATGTTCTTAGTTGGTCAGCTGTAATACCTAGGCTTGAAAATGTATTAGGAGATCCAAAAAAGAATGCTGTTCCCTTATTAACCTCAGAGCTCTGCCCTCTATGCCTGTGGATGTATTTTGCTTTTATATTCCTTTGCAAACTTCCTTGGAAGTAATCCAGTTTTACAGAATGGCTGCTTTTACTAAAAAACTATATTCTGCCCCAAATCCAGTCTCAGTATGTTTACATTACCTCAACTTAAGCTGAGTAGGGGCATTTGTTTACTTCCAAATTCCTTTCTTACACTTCATTTTTATTAGCTGCTTCTAGTTCTTTCATTGCTTGCCAGTACTGCTCTTGCAAATAATCCAAAAGCTTTTGAGAATGAATTATCCAGGTAGCTCCATTTCCTTTGTTCTTATGCAAGATTGCTTCACTTCTGATGCCACATAAGAAAGTCATAAGCTAACTAAATGCCACTGCAGCAGATGCCTTTGTTTCCTGCTGTGGCCATGTGACAGTGGTCGGGGTTGCAAATGTACCCTGTTTTATGGGAAGGATTGCTCTCTATTGGTTCCAATAGCTATTATTACTGGAAGGGAAGACCATGGTGACTGTTAGAGAGGAAGAAATAAAGCTCTACTGGGGCAAGTCCCTGAGGGCCTTTCTATTTACTCAAGTTCAGTGTCTTAGGAAGTCATTAGAATGAGCTATCCTGAAAAACAGCTCAGCAGAAAAAATGTATTTAAATGAAAGCCATTGTATTCAGATCTCAGGGCAGGCAGTGTACATGGTGTTAATTCATGAATTGCTGCTATTTGTTTAATCCCCTTATTCCTTCCTTTCAGCCTGGTATCATTCTTTCCCTTGCTCCCAGGCACTCAGGACTGGGCAAGTCCATTATAT
This sequence comes from Perdix hodgsoniae, assembly GCA_035772895.1. Lineage (NCBI taxonomy): Eukaryota > Metazoa > Chordata > Aves > Galliformes > Phasianidae > Perdix > Perdix hodgsoniae. The sequence goes on along the minus strand of JAPSGF010000036.1, from coordinate 735,599 downwards.
TCACCATCAAGGCCCAGCAGCAGTCTGCCAGCACATCTCAGCTTTACCCTTCCATTGCCCCAAGCCTTCTAAATGCAACGAGTGTCTGCAGCTCTTGCCTCTAGAGTAAATGGTTAGAAAAACTGTTCCTCGCTTTGCTTTATCACCATCCAGAAAGCCCTTCCTGATTCTGAAGCTGACATGGAATTTCAACTGAATTCTTACCCAATCTCTCTTTTCTCAGCATCTCTCATTTTTAGCAGCAGCAGCAGCAACAACAAAACCCTCAAGAGTAAGTATCTTCACACTGAAGTAAATCTATCAGCCAGCGTTGCTGTGTCTCTGCATGGAGTGATATGCAGAGCTGGCTCAATTTCCTCCTCCTCCAGATTGGAGTCTCAGCTGGATACAGGAAGACTTGAGCTTCCTTAAAATCCCCTCAGCATCACCTTCATTACAAAGCTGGCAGCTGTTCCTCTATGAGTACTCACACATTTTAAGGTATCTTTTGAATAGTACAGAAGATTGGGGAAAACAAAAAACAAACACACAAACAAAACAAACACACAAACAAACAAAAACAAACAAACAAAAACAAAAAACCCACAAAAAAAAAACAAAAAAAAAAACACCACCATAAATAATCCAGGGTCTCTCAAGACACTCATTACAACTTGTCAACCAGTGTCTTTTCAAATGAGTGCACCACCTTCCATGGTAAACCTGCACTTCAAGGCTAGAGGACAAAGCTTGAAAGAGCAGCAAGCATAATCAATTATGCTTAATGGAATGGTGGCTACACATAGCTCAGTGCTGGAGATACAAGTTGACTGAATACTGTGTGTGTAGGAAAGGAGGGGAATACTTTCATGAGAGGAAAATGATTGTAAGAATGTATTTTTAAATTTTGTTTATATGGGTAAGAATTCTTGAGATGTTTAGAATTATTTTACCCAAGCCCAATGACATGTAAATGAAATACTTTCCTTTGTAAATATTTCTCATATCCAAGGATTTCACTCAATCTTCCAGACTTTCTGTATATGTAAAAGTGGCAAGTAACTGAATTTTGTACTCTGTAGTGATCAATAGTTGACACAGCCATTTTCTGTTGAGGGAGAATGTATGTTAACCCTCAGTGTTAACCCTGATTAGCATCTTGAAAAGAATGAATTGTGAAAATTGGTAGCACAATCCATAAAGTCAGAAAATGTTATCACACTTAGGAAAAGAATCGACAGCTGTTGAAGGGAATTTCTTCTGCATTCTTCAGCAGAAGTGAGTTTGTCAGAGCTATAAATGTTTGCACTGATGAAACCATGGTAATAGTATTACATAGCCAGCAAAACTCTCTGATAATGATATGGCTGAGCACAGTTTTCAATGCTGTGACTTAGACTGAGTTTGTGGAGCTTTGGATGCCCTGGATTTGTGGAAGATGGAGGAAAAAATTATACTACATTCATAACATTGGTTCAAGCTAATAAAATATCTTTTATAGATCCTGCTACTTTCCAGGAAAATATATCGGCTCGTGATTCCCAAAGTTGCTATTTTGCAGGAGAATGATGTGATGCTGTCATTGCTGACCTTAATATGAGAGAAGAAATAGAGGACTAAGAAGTTATAGTGCCTGGGAGATGAACCAGGTTTTCTGAGGGCAGAGGTAGTGGGGACATGGGGCATAAACATTCAGAACAGTCTACATTTGCAGAAACTATGCTGGTATCTTATTCAGTAAGGAGTTCATTGTAATTCTACAATGTGATGTTATTGTAGCATTAGTTAAATACTGAAGTTTCTCTTACCATGAATTATCACATCATCAAGCCATTAGTATTAGTTAATGGAAACCAAGAAGCAACACAAGCTATGGTAACATTTCCTGGAAATACGTTCAGTATTTCCAGAAGGCATCCTAAACTACTCGTTTAACTGCTTTGCATTCCAGGAAAGTAGTGCAACAAACAATAAACCCTTGTAAATGTTCTTTAATAGCTATCATTTCAGAATTCAGAGAAGAAAAAAGAATAATAAAGAAAATAGTCTTAGTAGATGAGCTTTGCTTTTGAGCTGAATATGACTGGAAAGCACAAGATCCCTTAGAGCCCCAGAGAAATTCTGTCATTGCAAGTCACGTAGATTAAAGGTGGAACACTGGAGATGAGCAGAAGAGACTCTCGCTGGGTAGTCTGGAATTGCAGCATCTCTTTCTATTGCTCACTTTAAAGAGAGGGACTTTTTAGTTTTATAAACATAGAGCAGTTTCTAATTGTTATCCAGCACCTGGTGTTTCAAGATGCTGTCTGAAGACCCACAGGAGAGTAAGTGAGTAATAGGTGAATATGCTGATACTGGGAACAAAGTGAACAGGTGAGATGGTGGGTCTTGGACTGCCACAGGTGTTAGGTTTCCTGACAAATGAAAATATTCTCACAAACACAGAAGCATGAGAAAGGAGAATGGAAGAGTAGAAATATTAGGCTGAGGGTCTCTGTATTCGTTAATGTCTCATGGAAGACAAACACACAGGGATGAGGAACTGGAAATGACTGAGATATAGTTATCAGGAATATCTGGTGTATCACATGAGTTTCTCAAGGTAGCTGGTCACTCCTGACATGTTTACATAATGAATACCTTTAAAGATCTAAGTAGACCATTTGGCTTCCCCTTGGAAATAAATTTTATATGAATGCTATGAGCTCTCCTAAGACAAAGGCATGCCAGCAAAAGAGTCAGATTTCCCCTCCCTCTCTCTCTTAGAAGTAGAATGCTTTGGGGGGTATTTAGGAAGATCTGTTTAGAGTGCTGGTCTGGTGTGGTCCGGAAGGGAGAAATTTGCAGGGGAATAGGTAGATGGATGGTTGGACTGACAGACAGATGGACAGATGGATGGATGGATATTTATCCTATTTCAGTTGAGTAGTCCTGATTCTTTTGTTTGTCATAAAATTAAAGTCAGGATAGGAGATTCTGTCAGTCCATATCTATAGAGATTGAAACTGAGTCGAGTCTGTTTAGATAGTATAAGTACCCCTTATAGTTCCCAGAGACTAAAATATAGGCTAATACCTAGGGAAGCCTCCAGTTACATGAGATATTAAAACCTTGCTTACTGAAAGCATCATCATTATTACTCTGTAACATATGGTTCAAGCTTTCTAGATAGATCGCTGCAAAAAGGAGACTTGGCCCTGAGAAACGCTTCTGCATATCAGAGACACCTGGGGAAAGAACCAAGAGAAGTCAACAAGTCAACAGTGGTTAATTCTCCTGCCCTAATTATTGCCACTTGAAGCCGTGGTGGAGCATGGTGTTTAGACATTCTGAGGACTTTAAATCCTGGCAGAATAATGAACACTAGTCGAAAAGTGTGAGTGAGGCAGAAAGTAGATAACAAGGTTATGAGTTTGATGCCAAAACAACAACTTGCGCTCATAAAATGGGAGGTTGCTTTAAAAAGGATAGTTGTTACACAGCCACTGTGATGCATGAGGGTGATAAAGTCTTATCTGGAGTAGCAGGAAGAATTCAAATTCCTAGCAAGTGCATGGTGACATTGAAATAATTGAAGTTAGGAATGTGGACAGGCTGAACTGAAGCTGGGATCTCTAAATTAAAAAAGAATCTCAGCTGTCATCCGCACTTGATAGAGGATAGGTGCATAGCCTTTATGGAGGGCCAACAGAACATCATCCCAAAGACAAAAGATGATGCAATAGCAGTCCTTCATCCTGATCAGCCAGGAAATGATCGCAAAAAATGCAACACCAACAGAAATAGTTAAAGACAAGATACAGCAACCTGCACTGAACAGAGCAGGAGATGGTCTGCAAAAATAGTGTTCAGAGAAGGTACTGACAATGGAGTCTGCACAGTCCCAGCATTTCAATAAAGATTCCCTTTGCTTTCAAAATTCAATGTCAGTTCATGAGATAGTTTTATAGAGTGAAATAGATCTGTTTCTGATCTCTGATGCATCTCTGAGCAAGACCTTTGCCTTCTCCCTTCACCACATTTTGTCCATCTTTCCTGCACAGCTTGCAAGCTCCTTGGGCTTGAATTGTCTGTTCCTACACAACCAATGATGCCCTCGTAAAAACTGTTTTCAAGTCTCTTACAATCAGTGAGCACAGTACAGAACGGTGCATAGACAAAGTTGCTCTCCTTGCAAGGAGCTTATGCTAAGCTCTGTAATTAAGACATATGGAGCCCTGCTCACGGCTTAGAGAAGTCAGTGGAAACACTGTCTTGTAGGCTGGATGTGAAAATGGTGATGAAGCAGATGTTATTTTAAGAAATCAGTTTTTCTATTTGGGGCTTTGTGGCTATTTGAGGCTGCAGGGAAGAACAGTGCTTCTGAAAGGCAAAAATGAAAGAGGAAAATTAATAAAGTAGAATAAAATGTGTGTCAGTGTTGTAAATGGGTTTAACATGAGATCTGGAGAAAAAAAAATCACAAATGGTACAGATGAAATTTGAGTTATTGCTTCCTTTTTTTAAAATTTTGTCTTTAAAGAATCTACCCAAAATATAATTGGAAACTCTCCTCCTGTTTACACTGAGATGTAAATTATCTTTCAGAATAGAGGATATTAAACAATGTAAGAAATACAGAACCTGACTCCAGACAATTTAATTTAAGGAGATTATAGGAAATAATTAAAATATTGGAATAGGATGGGAGGTACTTTTTCATCAGCAATCTACAGTAGGTAGAAATGCCAGTATGCTTATGGAGGGAATAGCTGGCAGGGCTGCTCCATGCAGCTATTCAGTAGATTTGTTTGTGTGACAGTTTGCGTGTTAGCAGGAAAATATTGATTCCTTTGGCTTTGCAAATCAGTGCCCTTAAGTGCTCTGGCAAGAAATTCATAATGGCAATACAAAAATGAAGTTCTCAAGGAACAAATCTGGCCCTAAATATTTACTGGGCGGAGGAAACATTTTTCTTTCTCACAAAATTCAAGCTCCCAGTTTTCTGTCTTGTAAAGTATATAGTAAAGGCCTAGAAAATAAAACATACAGTAAGCATGGTCTGTTATAACCCAGACAATTATAGGCATCACAACAATGAATTTTTAAACAGTTAGGTAATATATAATAAATAAAAGATGAACAGGAAAGCACTCTCTGCTACTCCTCTAATGCATCTGGAAAGTAATTAACATTTTTTTCTCCTTTAAGAATGTAATGTATTATACCCTGTCAAAGGAGGAGGCTGAGCTTGCATTCCCAATGACATTTTTCTGGGGTCAGACTCTAAGGGAGCAGACCCACCATCCATCCAGCTGGAGAACGATGTATATTTGGCATCACATCACTGCAAGCTGACCTCTGGGAAATGGCATGAATAGGGCTCCATGGTGAGCAGTGTCCCACTAGGAAGCCCTTACCAGAGGGCAGGAGTGAACAGGGGAGAGTGAGCCTGTGTAAGGTCTTCTGAGGTGAGGCAGTGGCAGGCTGCTGGGTCATTACATATGTTCTCCAGTGGGAATGAGAAGAGCTCTTCAAGGATACATTACCAAAGCCAAGTTCAATGGAAACCCTTGAGGCTCCTTTTAAAGAAAGATGTTTGCCAATGCAGGAAATGCATTCTCTTTGGCATTTACAATAAATGGAAGAGAAATTCCGTGCCTTGAGGAGTATTGCAAAATCAATCGCTGCTGGGAAGTTTTGGAGAATGGAAAAGTTGCCAAGGGACAACTTTTAGGACAATATTAAATTTATACTAATTTATTTGTTTCTTAGATGTTCTCACGGGCTGACTTGCTTTTAGGACAATTCTAAGGCATATTGGAGTTTACGTTGGGCCACTACAATTTATGTGAGTAAAAAATGTAGTGCATTAGATTCAAAAGAAAGCACAAATTGGACAAAACTCCAGGAAATATTTTATAGTAGATACCCTTGAAAAACTAGTTATAAACGAATAGATTATTTGACGGGTATTTTATGAAGTCTTTTTTTGTGTGTGTGTGCGTGTGGTAAAAACAGAAAATATAGACTTTTTAGAATGAAGAACTTTACACAGATGTAGTCGCACATAGGAAATGCTGAGACTGATGTTCTGTGCTAGTGGTGTGAATTTCTGTGCCCTCTGGTCCAAGGTTCCTCGATCTCCTGTCTAAATCAGAAATCCTTGCATGTCATTTCATTTGTACTTAAAGAAATGAAGCCACAACCAGACACTTCTTTGGCTGATTAGTTCCTGAAAACATCTGTTAGAGCCAGTCTATTATTAGACATGAACTTCTGACATGATTTGCAGACACAGCTGTACACAGAGATTAACCTCTCTTCAATAAGCACAGTCCCGGTTTGCATCCTGAGCAAAATAGCATGACCCAGATGCCCAGCTGCAACTGAGCAGCAGTAGGCAGTGCAACTCCAAACAGGCTCAGCTCCCTGTGTGCCAGTCCAGTCCTGCTGCAGAAGTTAGAACAAATCATGCCAGCTGCCAACGGAGTGAGGTCCCAGCCATGATCCCTGCATTCAGCTGTGTTTTGGAAGTAGTCAGCATGAAAAGAGTTGGAAAAGGTGCAAAATCAAGTTTGAGCTCCTGGGATATGTTCCTTTTACTGCCTACGTGCACACTGCAGTCTCACTGTGTTTGCATTACACAGCTGAAGCTGTATGTCTGTCTGGTTTATAACAATGCAGATGGATGCAAGATAAAGTCTAATGTAGACAGGGCCCTTGCAAAATGCAGTGTCAGAGCATTCCTGTGTCTGCACATGAGGTATGCCTGTTTTTCTGTCTGTGCTGTTTTTTCCTGATGTTTGTTGTGCAACTAAAGCAAATATATAGAAGACAGTATCTTGATCCTGAAACTGGACGTTGTAGTTTAACCCAGCAAGTTGCTAAGTACCACACAGTCATTCACTCCCTCTCAATATTCCCAATGGGAATATTCCCCACCCCAGTGGGGAGGGGGAGAGAATGGAAAAAAAGCAAAGTAGAACTCGTGTGTTGAGATAAAAATATTTACCAAGGTAGAGAAAAGGAAAAGTATAATAGTTACGACTAATACATGCATGAATGTATATAACAAGCGGTGCACAGGCAATTGCTCTCCACCCCCTGACCGATGCCCAGCTAGCCTCTAAGCAGCAAAAGAGTGAGATGAACTCCCAGCCCCTTCAAAACACGTTCCACATGATATCCTATGGTATAGAATATCCTTTTGGCCAGTTTGAGTCAGCTGTCCTGATTCTGTTCCCTCCCAGCTCCTAGGGCCCTTAGCTGTAAATGGCCTTGGCTCTGTACAGCACTGCTTAGCAGCAACTATAAACATTGGCCTGTTATCAACAGTGTTTTTCTCCTAGAATCAAAACATAGCATCATGCCAGGCACTCTGAATAAAACAATTCTATCCCAGTTGAAACTAATACACTGGGTTTGCAGGATTCATCTCTACCCTTCCATCTAGCTCTGCATATCCAGCCTATGTATAAACACATTCCTAAGAAGAACACTGGTACGTCACAAAATTCACCCAATAAATCTATATTGAATACATCGCATCAACATTTCTGGCAGTGAAAAGCCTAACTGATGCACTTTAAGAAGTCTCAGATTACTCAGTACCCATTTATGGTGCTTACTACTGCTTTTAAAAATCAATCCCTAATCATGTCTAAGTGACACAGAGGAAGTCTGTGGCCATGGAGTCTCCACTGACTCCCCCACAAAGCCTTCCTACCGCTTCCTTCCCTTCTGCCTCTCAGCTCTTCTGCTGTGATGAAATGGTGGTTTTGTCTCTGGCTGATTTTCCCATTTGAGGAAGGCAAATGCAGCACTTTAAAAAATAAAAAGCAGGTGAAGTTCAGTAGCGTGTTGCATTATGCTGCTGTTTGTAATAGAATAACCCTTCTCCAAATAGCTTTTGCTAGAATGTATATATTTCTTTATATTTTAAAATTATTTCCTGATTTAAACTCCAAGCACCAATTCGATTGTAACTGAATATAAAATAATTAACATACAGTAACTGTTATCCCTACTATCACAGTGTCCCCTGGCACCAGTGAGAGCACCACCAAAGAGGTCTGACACTCTAAAAATCTTTTTATTTCCCAATGAAGAAAGGTATTTAGGCTATAATTAAATTTAGAATAGCCCACAATGGACTCCAGAGGCCACACTTACTCTTCATGTACATAGGTCTGCTCTCATTGACTAAAGTCTGCACTTAGATCACAGATTCATTGATTTGCAGCTTTGATCTGAGCCTGCATTGCCTTTTATTAGGAAGCAGGTTATTTTCAGTAAGTTTCATTTGCTACAGCTGTTGCAGATATCTTCTCTTTTGAAGCCCTTCCTGAAAAGCACTCATGATATGATCACTTCATGGAAAATCATCAGTTGTTATCTCTTTGAAACCTTTGAAATGTTTACTGTAGTTCTTAGGCAAGTTGGCATAGAGAAAATTATTACCAGAGTTCCAAATAATTTTCTCATAACTACATATTTCCCAATTAATTCTCTAGACTAATAGGAGGAATTTAAATTTTCCAGTTCCCTTCAAGCAACACTGGCAATCCTTTCCGTGTTGTATCAGATCACTTCCTCCTGAGATTTAACCAAATTCAGAAGTGATGCACAACTTTGTGGTAAATTCTGTTTGATCTGTTTATATTCAGATGTATTTCCCAAAGGCTCCTTTCCAAATACTTGCAGACTCTCCTGGAAGTGCTTAACTGCAATCTGCAATCTATGAAGAATAAAAGCAGGTCCTACAGAATGGTAAAATATGGAGGTAAGGAGAAAGTCTCCCCCAGTAGCGAGTGGATAAAAAAAGAGATTCTGAAGTCAAATTCCAATTCTAATGGCAATTTCATTTGCAAATTCGATTATAGAATTGTAGGGGTTAGAAGGGAGCTCAGGAGATCATTGAGTCTAGCCCCCTCTACAGCAGGTTCCCTATAGTAGATTGCACAGGAAAGTATCCAGGCAGGTTCTGAATATCTGCAGAGAAGGAAGCTCCACCACCTCTCTGGGCACCTATTCCAGTTCTTCATCACTCTCACAGTAAGAGAGTTAAGAAGTTTTTCCCTATGTTGATATGGAACTTCCTGTGCTTTAGTTTGTGCCCATTGCTCCTTGTCTTGTCACTGCACACCACTGAAAAGAGCCTAGCCCCATCTATATAACTCCTACCTTTAGATACTTATAAACAGTGATGTGATCTCCTCTCAGTCTTCTCCAGACTGAACAGGTCCAGACCTCGGATCCCTGTTTCATTGTATATCCAGTAAGACCATAAAAATTGTTATATTAGGCCAAACCAGGAATCTATCTATCTATGCTTATACCCTGTGACCGCTGTTGAACAGTAATAGTAATGGGAGGACAAAATACCAAAAGAATACAAATGTAAAATGAGGACTTTCAAGACCTGAGGTGGATTGACATCTTATGTTCAGTAACTGTGGTTGGAGTTTTCATCTGTGAGCTTGTCTAATTGCTTTCTTAACTAATTCGTACTCTTGGCTTCTGCAACACCATGTGGCAATAACCTCTGCTGTTTAATTATGAGCTGTGTGGAAAATTCTGACGCACTTTCCTTTTAAAACCTTCACTTGACAATTTCATTTAAAAGTCACTCCTTTTGCGACATGAGAAATAACAAAGAACCTTTCCTTATTCTTCCTTTCAGTAGCATTCAGGATTTAAGAAATCAGTCAAACCCCATCATTTTCTTCATGGATGGGAATTAGTTATGTGCTATCTCATTGTACAAATGTTGCACAACAGCAGGCCTCCCTGTTGCTCTTTCTGCCACTTTTGCTTACTCTTTTCTGCTTCCAGAGAAGACAAGACTAAAACAACAAAGTCAAGATGCATCACTACTTTATTTACTGAACTAAACCACACTTTGTTTTCTATTTGTCTTTTTTTTCTGTTCTCTTTTCTTTCCTTCTTTTCAATTATTTTGCTAGCAGCTTCCAGCACCCTGTTTGACTACTCCTGAACTATTTTCATGGAGCAGTGCACACTGACCCGAAGATCTCGTTCCCTGAATGACAGCATCCAATGCAAAGTTCATCACTTTGTATATAGGCAGGTTTTTGTTTTTTTTTTCTTTTTTGCATGTGCATCAGATTTTCATCTGATCAAAAGATAATTTCACCCACTGTTTTATTGCCTATCACTCAGCATCGTGCCCTTCTCCTCCAAATCTTCACAGTCAATTTCAGTTTTCATTACCCCTCAGCAAAGGTTTCGCTTTTCTTCCTTGTTCTTCTCTCTAGATCATTTGTAAACACATTGCAGAGCACAAGTTCCAGCACAGATCTCAGTGGTAGTCCCTTGCAGCATTTTCTGAACTGTGAGGACTGAGCATTTATACTCTGATTCGTCTCCTGTCTTTTAGTCATCTATCAACCCATGAGAAGAACTTGACCCTTCTACCTTCTTTCTTAGTGTATTTTTGGGGAGATAATTATTTGTGTGTTTTGTAAATGAGCTCATCACAGAGTCATTGATTCTTATTGATTTTAATGCTTACTTGCACCACAGTGGGGGTATAATAAGGAAATTCCTAAGATACAAGAAATCTAACATTTTTTAGTCTTCATAGTGATGTTCATTAGCTCCAGAAGTGCTAATTTATATGGAATATGGTGCTTTTAAGATGGATTAGCCTTGTTTCGTGCTACATATGCTTGGATGTGTATGTTGTAGTAATAAATGCATAGATCTCAAACTGTTTCCCATGCCAAACAGTTTTTGAAATTCTTGGCTTCATTCAAACAAATTTGTTGAAGAAGACAGGCTTAGAAAAAGAAAACTAAACAAACAGGGAAGGACATAAGAACAAAGGAGGGCTGCTTAAGTGTTGAGATCTCATAGTGCTGCCACTAGAGAGCAAGTTTAACATGAGAACATGTTGGAGAACCTTGGCAGACATCAGAGATTGAGAAATAGAGGAAGAAGGATAGAAGGAACAGATGGCATGAAAGCTTCAGCTGTAGGGAAAACCTTCAGTCAGATCTAGTGATGAATTAGACACTAGAGAATCCAAGTATCAGTCACAAAAGGCTTCCAAAACAAGGCTTCAGTCACTGTGGACCATCTTGTTTTGTGGTGATAATTGTTCTAAAGCCTCAAGTGTAAACAGATCAGCTCTACATATCCTATAGCAGCACAGACAGCTGGCAATCTGTACTCCTGAAGGAACAATAGGGAAGGGGGGGGGGACAGAGAAAGGGAAAGGGAAAGGGAAAGGGAAAGGGAAAGGGAAAGGGAAAGAAGTGCCAGGGAGATTTTAGTTTTTGTTGCTTTTAGCTTTGCTTTGTGAAAGAAACTGATGTATGGAAGTAAAACTGTCTGCAAAGCTAAATCACTATTGTGAGAGTGTGGATGACAAGAACAAGTGAATCATGAGAAATATATCAGTTCACTGCCTGGTCAGATCAACAGCTGTTTTCTTTGAGGAAAACTGAGCAATGTAGGCTGATCTAGTCAACAAAATTACTGGTATAATTGTAATGATAACTGTAAGCAAACTTATTGTAGCTAAATCCTTTTCACTCTGCTCTAGTTCTTTATCAAGTCTATCCACTTCATTCTTATTTCTCATGTAAGAAACTAAGTTTTCTACTGGCCTTTTATCTTTCATTTTAAATAACCATGTCAAAACCTTAGCCTGATGTTGTATTTCAAAATCCAGATCTATGTACACAAATATTTATCTCACTTCAATAAATCTCTATCAATAACATCCACTGAAAGCTGGAAGGAATTTGGCAAACTAGTATTTCTTAATGAAGTTTTATTTTGGTGAAAAAAATGCTAATTCTCTGACAAATGTTTAATCATTCTTCCCAGTTTCAGTAAAACATCTCCCTCTATAGCAAGGTCAAAATATTCTACTACTTTAGAACAAACCGTAAAGTATCACTTTTCACATAAGCAGCTTATCCTTTAGAAAGAACAATTCATTTTTAATTTAAACTTTTTAACAGATTTTAACTTCAAAATCGGTAGTTCCATTTTCAACCTGACAATATGTATATATATATGCATATTTGCTAAAAATATCACCAGTTGGAGATGGTATGTTTTACATTTGCCAGGAAAATGGGGGGGGGGGGGGGGAAATTACTTGCACATTTTAGAATTCAGAGCTCTTGAAAATTATGCCATTTTTGAAGTTCTCATCTGAATTTAGAAATTTTGCTTCAGACATCTCTAAGCAAAATAAGAAGATGCAGAGTCATTAAAATGCTCAGAATTTCCCAGATACCCACACAACACAGATTTTTCTAAGAAGGGATTTTCAGTGTACATCTAGAATTGGTTGGAGTGCACAGTAAACATGCTTCCTTACTCAACAAACAGCCCATGGTGTAAAGAAATGAATGTGCTTCTCAGCACACAAATGCAACTACAGTATTCTTGTATGAGTATTGCATTCTGTCTTCATAATATTGTCAAACATTTTCTATTCTCTGAGTAAGTCTGCAGCCCTGTCATGGGCACTGTAGAAAATCTCTTGCCCCACAGAATTAGTATTCTTTCATGGAACTGATCTTATTTCAGGCAGATTTTCCGTCACAGCTGGCTAGCTTTGCCCATAAGTGAGCTTTCTCCCAATTCCATATCCACCAGGCTGCCCCCCTATCTAGTCTTTATGTCACCAATATAGAAACTAGAATATTGATCAGGACAGTGTGAAATGCTTTACATGACTCTGGGTATATGATGTCAGTTTCTCTTCCAGTTCTGTAGCCCCACCATAGAAGGCCACCAAGTTTGCCAAGCATGATTTGCCTTTAGTGAAGCTATGTTGGCTGTCACCAATGATCTCTCTGATTTCTGTGTGCACAGTTACTGGGAGTTTCCATGAACCTTGGCATAGTTTTTCTTCCTCAGTAGAATTCAAAAGGCTTCAGTAGCACTGCACAGCATATCGCGGCAAACCCTGAATATTTGCGATCAGGAAAGGAAGCTGCGTTGATGACAGCAGTTGTATCTGGGCAATTACAACCATTGTTTTCAGTGTACTTGATGCACGCTACACAATTACAACTTCTCACCTTCTTTTAACTTCAGTTTTCACTTTACGTCATGGTGTTCTTAAAATTTCCACCTATTTTTTATTTGGCAGTGAGTTGGGAAACTGTTTTTAGAACACAACCAGAATAGTCTGTCCTCTGCCTGCTGCAGGTACTGAATAGCTTCTTACTGCTTTGGATGCTCTGTACTCCTCACTGTGTTTCTGTGTATTTTAGAAGTGTAATGAAAGGATTTTTCAAATATTCCTATGTATCTTAAAATGGCACCAGTAAAAGCTATATGCAAGTAATTAAACCTGTTACCACGTACATGGCAAAAGTGGGAAAAGGTAGACTTTGGATAGTGTTCACTTGTGCATTCTTTGCCACAAATAGATCTTAAGAACATTTCTGCCAATATACTAAGTGCTAATATAGCATCATCATGCTTTATGCTGACTCTGAGGAGACCTGTAGCAGCTTAAATACACTGAGAAGCTGCATATTCAGACTGACTGCACTCATCTATTTTACCGCAGACTTTTCCATCTCACACTCTTACAGATGGGTAAGATTAAGCTTTGCCTCCCCACCAGGCGCAATATGAAGGATTCTATAATTATCAATCTAGTGATGACATTTAAAAGCAAATGCATTATCATGCACAGAAATCATCTCATGTCCCCTACAGTGAGTTCCACAACATAGACTGTCACTTTGTTTTACTATAACTCTGGTTTTATTACATTTAAGCATCTTCCATCAGCAGATTCCTCCAACCAAAAAAATAAAATTCTTCTATTCATCAAATAGCATGTAGTCTGGAGTGGCTGCCAACATACCTAAAGGTCATATAATGTCAGAGTCATTATTTTCAAATCATCTACACTCATGAGCCCTACTTTGCAAAGCTAGATACCAAAACAGTAATAAACAGAGTGTGTGTGGCTCTGCATGACAATTTTTGCCCTATCATTTAAAAAGTGTGGAGAAGAAGAAGAAAAATTCCTCCCTATTTCTTCTCCTTCTCTCTTTATTACTCAACCACTGCATTCATCAGACCCTTATATTAAAAATAATTAATAGCCTGAGCCCCTCTTTATCAACAAGTTTTTCTCCTTGACTCCTTTGGAAATCCAAGACAATGCACTGACAAGCCAGATTATCTTTTACAAAGATATCAAAGCACCTGATATTCTACCCTGTCACAGATCAGAAAGATTAAAAACAACATTAAAAAGCGCATGTTATGATACTGAGTCCAGTAACTCTGTCTTGCTTTCTCAGTTCAGGCTTGGAAACAGAGCAAAGATGAATGTTTAGAATGGTATCTGAATTAATGCTTTGTTAACCAGCTGCAGGGATGGGGGTTGCTGTTTTCCATTTGTTTGTATGGGTTTGGTTTCAATAATCCAGGCAAGTTTCGATCACTGTTTGCAGCATCAGGAAGGCTGTGCTGAATCTGCAGTCCTGGGCTCTGTTAAAACGAATATTTCCAGCCTCACTCAAGGTGGGAGCCATGGGTCATTGGTTCAACAGGTTAACGTGACTGACATAGATCTCACTAACTCAAAGAATGATTACATTTATTTGCTGACCTAGATCTTTCGTAGATTAAGACATACTCCTTCCTTCACCTTCTTTACCCTCCCATTTCCTCTACCTTAAAAGAAATAAATTGGTTAACAGATGTAGGCAACTGGAAGGCTTCATGTTTCACCTCTGCTTTCTTTTTCTCAGTGACAAAAGCAGTGAAGGAGGAATAGGGCAGAAGAAACAACCATCCTGAGCATTCCTCAGCCAGCTGTACCATACATTATCCCCCTCTGTGTTGTTACTGACATCGGTGTAAACATACTGTATGTGACACCAGACCAGTGATAAAACAAGAAGACAGACTTTAGATTTGTGTATTTAAAAACTACCATGTTTACCAGGGCTGAGCTACATGCAATGCTCTGCATGAGCTCCAGTCAACTAAAAGCAATTTCTCCTTATATTACTGTAAATTATTTACTACAACATTTTGAACTGACATCCAGATTTTTCCCCTCTGTTGAGAGTTTTATTGCAATGAAAAGAAGAGAAATAAATGAATAGCAGGAGAGAGGAAATAAATCCCATTGAAATGCACTGGTTGATAAAATAAGTGCATTTGAAACAGTGCCTTATGCAAGAATAATTGTATCATTTGTTACAGTGCTGTACTGATGTACTTAGTTTCATGTCTGACTACGGCAGAGATATGGGAAGCAGAGCTCCAGCAAGAGCATGGGTCTGTTAGACTTTGTTTACAAGGCTGTTAGGGAAGCTATGCCCAAGTGGTCAGACCTGAAAATTAGGGGGGTTTGAATCCTTCCTGGTCAGGAAGGATAGCTCAGGAGTTTCCAGACCTATCAATGACTTAGTTTTTATCTTACGCAATGTCAAATGAAGTTCAGAAGCTGAGGATAAATCCCCAGATGTAATGCTTGGATCGGCTGATCCTTTCTCTTCCCAAACTTGTTCCCAATTCAAATTTTCTTTTGGGTCAGTTGTGAGGACCTTTTCCATGCCTCTGGCTCTTATTATTAATGCTATTTCTGAATGTCATGTGAATGTCTGTTGAATTTTTCCTTCGGTGTTGAGGAAGACAGCATTTAGATCCATAGCTATCATTCCCAGCTTTCAATTTGCTGCAAAGGAAGTTAAGGGAAACGTCTGTTTTCAATATTCTTGCACTAGATTCTGCCTGAATGAGTTACTAAATGAAAGGAGCATCCATGAATTTTTGACAGGATGAAAACTTATTTGGACAAGTCAGTAGAGATACAAAGCTGAAGTGGCAGAATAACAGAAATGAGAGGGCAGCAACAAGATGAAATGCTGGGTTCTGCGCATGTACAACTGAAAACAGCCAACTGACGAGCTGATAGAGCTATACTTGCCAAGTGTAATTCTGATGGAAGCAGAAAGAGAGCCTGGGAACACACCTTCTGCAGCTGTTTTGCCTGCCTTTGAGCATTAATCTCAAGGCACTGGCAAAGCAGGCAGGCAATGACTGATGGCAACAGTGACTTCACCACTAATTTCTCCTAACAGTGGTCAGAGTGCTTCCAGAGAAGATGTCAATGTCCAGGGTGGCAGCAAAGTGTGATGAGACAACCCCTCACATTAGCAGCAGGTCCCCTTCTTCCTGCAGCAAACAGCAGAAGCTTAATACCTGATTCTCTGTGGCTTTCTCCTGAACTCCAGTACTTTTCCAAAAAAGGTCACCTTCACCTTCGTCATCTAAGTCATAAGTATCCAACCTTTTGGCTTGTTTGGGTCGGTTTCAGTGAAGAGGAATGGTCTTGGGCTGCCTATACGTTAGTTGCTCCAAAAGTAATGCCTCCTAATTGTTTCCATAGAAACAAAAACAGATACAAAAAGCACAATAATACTGTTTGATAAAGCAAATTCTCAGCTACAAAATGATCAATTTCCACACAGTCATCACCATTATTTATGCATTTTCACCAGCAGTGAACAAGAGTATTCTATTCTACTCTATTAAGAGAGTGTTCCTCTCTGATAGGAGGGTTTATGAAAGTCTAGTAAAGAGACATGATCAGATTTTTAGTTGCTACCCTGTACATTCACAATTAAGGTATTTATGTCAAGTGAAAATGGAGTCACAAATAAACCAAAAAAATGATGATTTTTTCACCAGTCTTGGAACCCATTCTCCAATTCCTGTATCAAACCAGAAAGCACAGCCACATATTATTCACTCTTCACAGGACTGGGTTTAGCCAATATATCACAGAATCACAGAATGGCCGGGGTTGGAAGGGCCCTCAAGGATCATGAATCTCCAACTCCCCTGCCATATGCAAGGCCACCAACATCCCCATTTAATGATAGACCATCCAATCTGGCCTTGAATACTTCCAGGGTGTTGCAGCCCTCTGATCATCTTTGTGGCTCTCCTCTGGACCCTCTTCAACAGCTCTCTGTCTTTCTTGTACTGGGGGCTCCAGACCTGGACACAGTACTCCAGATGGGGCTTCACAAGAGCAGAGTAGAGGGGGACAATCACCTCCCTGTCCCTGCTGGCCACCCTTCATCTGATGGAGCCCAGGATACCATTTGCTTCCTGAGCTAATCAAAATCCATAAACTCATTTGCCATCACTTGAGCTGGCACTGCACCATGCCCTGTGTCCCAGTTTCAGCCCAGATGGGACTCATAAGACACTGATATTTGGTTGGTTCTGAGAGGCTGGCCTGGGCTGTACATCAGGACAGAACCACCGCCTTGATGACACTGGGCAGCAGATGGCTTCAATTGGAGCTGGGCTGTGCTGTTCCAGATTGCATGTGGCACACATGTTGGACATGCCTGGTCTAAGAGCTCGTGCTCTACACTCCCATTAAGTGCTTTTTCCATCTTGTAAGCCCAGGGTCCAAATCTAAGCCCTTTTTGTATCAGATTGGCTCTGACTTAATGCAGTGATCCCCTTAATGGAAAGCTACACACGTGTTTAGTCGCATGCCTATTCATTGAATTTACCTTTGAGCGTGGAGCAATAAGCAGAAGTACTAGAGTTTGGATGTTACAGATGCAGGCATGCCCAGTCCACGTGTTTTGCTTTGGCTAGCCAACAGTAAAGGAAGGAGTGAAGCTGTATCATTTCACAAAGGGAATGAAAACCTTCAACCACTTTTTAACAAGGTACCTATGAACAGGCATGCGAGCCTGCCTTGGGTTGCTTAGGTAAGCCAAGGTGAAAATGTAGTAAAAATGAAAAAGAATCATCAAGCTGTTAATTATGCCTTGACAATTTTATCCTTGTTGGAGAAATAGTCCTGGTGAAAAGCTATGAATGAGCTCCTACTCTCACTCTGAATTTCCATGTGTGTTATGGTGGACAATATGCAACCACATGGTTTTCTTGTTCAAATGGAGAAGGAATAATGTGCATATTTATTAATGTGCAGACCCAGATACTTCAATAGGCCTGGCCCATCTGAATGAGGACAGACTCTTTTCCTCCTGATAGAATCAGACACAGGGTGCAAAAGGCACTGACAGTCACCTCCCTGTGGGTTCCAGCTCCTCCACGAGCATCCATTGTTTGTCCAGAAATCTCACTTGATTTCTTAAGAGAAAAAAATAAAGATCTTCTTACACCATCACCCCATACAATATGAGGTGTGGGAGGTCTCAAGGAGAAAACACAGTAACTCTACACCTTAGATCAAGTGAAAACAAATCGGGCTGCTATTAGAAGGTCATCTCCTTTCTCCCTCTTCCTTTGCTTTAAATTGTTCCAGTTCGCAAGAATTCAGAAGTAAAATTCAAATAACTGTCTTCAGAGGCAGTAAAGTTAATGATCTGCTGTAAAGCCACGGATGTAGGAATATTTTCGTATGGTCAAAAGGTGGGGAATGAATAGGCAGAAATATAGCATTGTAGGTGCCATATGACTCTATATGTGTTATGAAGAACTTGAGTTCTTCTTTCAGCCTTTAGAAGGGATTGTGCTCAAATGTAAAGGCTGTAAAACAAAGGAGGTTAATGAATCAGTGCAGAGGTGCTCTGAAGCAGAACTGCCACAATAAGCAAAATCAACACTCTTTCTATCTCATTGAAATTTAAAGTACACAGCAGAATTGAGCTATAGTTAGCAAGGCTGCACCAAAGGAGGTGTGTTGTTACCTCCTCAACTGCTCCATGCACATTGAAAGGAGCACACACTTCCTTTTTGTTAGGGAACACAGACAATCCGTGCCTTCTGAAAGAAATGCTGCTGTTCCGTTCCAGATATGTTACTGGAACATCAAAAAGAATTAACATCCTGCCTCCACTTACACAAAGAGAGGGCTCTTGTTTGATGCCAAATGGCCATGTGCAGTGATACAGAAATAATGTCTTGGCAGCCAGTGGGAGGGAAAAGGAGCCAAATTACATCATTCACTCTCCTTTCAATGGGGACAGAAGACTCTATTTACTACTTTGGCAATAGCCAGCACCACAGCTGCCACCGGTCACAAGTAATGGGAACAGAGGGAAGGCAGCAACAAAAGATTGAATCTAGAGACCCTAAGGATCTCTGCAAAATGGTGCAATTCCTGGTGCAAGTCCTAAGGTGCTGATGTAGGACATAAGAAACCTCTGGCCTTGTCTTTCCACTGCCACTGATGTCTGTTGCATGATCTCGACCAGTCACTTGTCACTTCTCTCTTCTTTCCTCCAGGTCTTCGTCCTATTTATTTGTTTTGAAAGCTTTAGAGGGCAGAGAGTGACATATTGTGTAAACTGTACTCAGCCCTCTGCCAACTCTCACCTGGGTCCTATAAGCACTCTTTTAACAGAATAGAAACAGAAGGGGATATAGAATCATAAACTTGTAGAATCATTAGATTGGAAAAGACCATTAAGACCATCCAGTCCAGCCAGCAGCCCATCACACCATGCCCACTGCCCATGTCCCTCAGTGCCACATCCACACAGTTCTTGAACTCATCCAGAGACGGTCACCCCACCACCTCCATGGGAAGCCTGTGCCACTGCCTCCCTGCTCTTCCTGAGAAGAAGTTTTTCCTAACGTCCACCTGATAATGTATTTCTAATACAAAATAGAATACACTGAAAGGGAAAAAAGGGGCTGATTTCTGAATGTAAAGGATGAATACGTAAGGTAAATATTAGATGGAGAGTTCTGCCACACCAGAGCACGTTTAGCAGCACAAATGCTTGATGGAGTACAAGTGCAATGATGAGAAGTCACCAGTGTTTCTGGAGTGAGAAGCGGAAGCAGTTCAAATATTTTTTAAAAAGAAACTATCAGAGAGAACAACTGAGTTAATATGAAAAAGCAAGGATAAATGCCATTGTAAAGGTTGCCAGATTTCTCTTTATAGGAAGTAAAGTATAAAAAAAAGTATAAAATAAACCTATAGGGTATCACAAATCTAGAGCAAGTGTTGAACTTTGTAGCCTAGCCAGTTGTAAGCTTTGTCCAGTTTCCATCACAAAGAATCTTAAGCCTGTCTATCTGGCAGCATTTTTCTTTCATACATTTCGAGCAACTGATAATTATCAACAACAGAAGAGAGTGACCCCATCTTAATTTAAAAAGCACACTCAAGTGACACAACTCATTTCTTACTGCTTGAGCAAATCCCTGCAAATTGTTAAGTGAAAACTAAAATATACTCCCAAATTCGGGATGGAGAGCAGTGTCAATTTGTGAATATATGTACTTCTGAAATTAATCTTCATAGTCCAACAGGGAGGAGCTGAGGAGACACTCATCTGTGGGTTTTTGTTTGTTTGCTTTCCCTGCAGAATAGACCCACAACTTCATTAAGGGTACGTTGCATGTAAAAGAGGCTCTGTCTCACTGGCAGGCAGATCATGCTTACCTGCCAAAGCAGCCCCACACAGAAATGTTCTAAAGGGAGATGTCCTTAAGAAAGATAGCCATTGTAACACCACCAAACTGCAGAGTCTGACAGCATTTACGACTGTGGAAGAAAAGTGACTGATAGAAGTTAGGAAGCAAACTACATACACGTAACAGAATGTTCTCTCGACCTTTTTATTTTTCAGTTAATGTCTGTGAGTTTCTGCTCATTACAAAGCAATTGTTCTGCTATTTTCTTTCCCTGCATTCAAAAGTCACACTGCTGTTCTCCAACTTCTGCAACCCAGAACTGGGATTTTGTTCGAGATGGATTTCTTTTTGCTGGTATCTCACCATCACCCACAGCCCTGGGAATAAAGTATTCAGGGCCAACAAAGCTGAGAGGCTCATCGCCTAAAAGGCTTGTCCTCAGCTGCAAGCCTCACTGGGACCATTCGGTCTGAGATGAAGAACAAACCTGAAATCCAAACATGAAAAATCACATCAGTAAACCACAGAGGAATTCAAATTTATCCATATGTGAGAGTCAGCAAGGCTCTTGACCTGTTGGGAAATATTCAGACACTGATCTGTGTCCTGTGTTCTTGCTCAGAGGCTGACTAGGACAGGATAACAAGATCTCAAATCTGGCAAGGAATGGTAAATGCAGATGAGAAAAGGGGAAAAAAAAAAAAAAAAGCCACAAAAAAACAGTGAGCTGAGCTGAGGATGGAGAGAAGTGTCTGAGACCCAGAATAGTTCTACCTGTTTTACTTCTCCTCTTTAATATACCTGAAAATGAGATGAAAAGGAGATCTGGAGGTGAAGTCCCAAGTAGCATTTTTATGAAAGGCTTCTTTTTTCCCCATAATACATAGCAGACTGTTCAGCATTTTATTTGAATTGTCAATATATAAGAGCTGAAACTGTCTAAACTAGATGGTGAATGCTACTATAATAATATATTGTACAATAATTTTAAAGTGACAGGTTGACCTAAGACGACAAGTGCAGGCTAGGTGTTCTCATTCTTCATACTTAAGGGGACACCGTGAGGAATTCCTTCCAACTCCCCTGTATTGCTGTTCACTCAAAAGAAAACAGCTGAGGTGAAATGTTAAACTTTGATCCATGTGTACTTGGGGGAGATGAATCTCTGGAGGTCACTATCAGTTGGTACAATCACAGCCTGCTCTAACCCTGTGCCTTCATCACGTCTTGCAGACATGCAGCCTTGCCCCAACTCTCCTCAAATGCCTGTATTCTGGGAAGTGTTTACAGCATTTTTAGAAAGACTAGCTAACCTGATCTCTCTGAGCTCTGAAGAAAAACACTCCAGAATTAGAAATGTTTCTCAGAAAATCTCTTTTCCATGTCTGCCTTTTATATCAAAAGATTGTTGTTATGCTGATAACCTCAGTTGTGAGTATTTGATAGGAAAAGACAACAGCCTTCAGGCAGCGTAAAGGCAAATCTGTTGGGGATTTAATTCTGAGAGAAGACAATGGGTGTCTTCCTTCTTATTTTAGCTGGCTCTAGAAAGATTCCATGAACACAAAATCAATATTAAGCTGTGCTCAGAAGTCAGCTTGTAGCTTACACAGTCTGTAGCACTCTGGCTACATGATGTCAGCAGAAAACTCTGCTAGTAAATGGGCTGAGTCATCCTAAACAAGTTTCCTAGGATAGAAAGACATGTGGAACTTATGAATGGTTTAATCTGCAAGAAATAAAGGCATGGTTAAGCATAAAGGTATTCTTTCTTTACTATGACTGAGTGCCTTTCTGAAGGGATGGATGGTGCCCTCTGTTGCCCTTGGAGGTTGTGGATGCCCCATCACCAGAGAAATTCAAGGCCAGGCTGGATGTGGCTCTGGGCAGCTTGGTCTAGTGGTTGGCAACCCTGCATATAGCAGGGGCATTGAAACTAGATGATCTTTGAGGTACTTTTTAACCCAGGCCATTCTATGATTCTATGATTCTATGACTTATGGGCAAGTCCAGAACTTCATTAATCCAGTCAAAGATTTCATTTAGACTCTAGGTAGCATCATGCCCTAACAATTCCACTTTCTTTAGTCGCTGAATAAGATTTATGGACATACATTTATTATTATTTTTTTTTTGTTAAGCCATGTAGTCCTCATGAAATGTGAAATCACGTACTGGTTATTGAAGGGTTGCCACAATGCTATGCCATTGGGATATACTATTCAGTTCAGAATTTGAGTATCTTCTACACGCTGAAGATACTGTGATATTGAAGGTGACTTCTGTTTAACTGCTCCTGTAATCATGTCAAAAGGAGTTAAAAGAGAAGCTTTGTTCTCTTTGGTTTTACAATCATTGATTTCAGAGCTTTTTCTTTTTTTTCTTTTTCTCCAGTCATATATTTTCTACATGGTGTTCACAGAAGGCCAGAAGGACAGCTGAAACCTTGAAACATCTTTAAACAGTCTGGAGAAAGGGCAATTAATTGTGGAGAAACTGTAACATTACTGAGGTAAAGCAATGAAATTTTTTAAAGGAAATTGTAGGCTGAATACCAAAAAGAAATTAATATACATCCACTCCCTGGCCTCGTTTTCCCTGCATACAGTGAAGCAAGAACACCACAGCTGCTGGAGGTGAAGGACTGGATTAAAGAGATGCTAGGCGGCAGAGTGATCCCCCATTGCAGCAGAGATGCCCCTTTTCCCTGAGACATCCTTTAAGGAAGGCTCAGTCCCTCACCTCCCACCCACTCTCTTCTCTCCCATGTAAAGGATCACCAAGGAGTCAGCAGGTTCAACCCTGTGAACTTTTCTGGAGCTTTACCTCAGGCATCTTGATGGACAAAGTTGATCTGTCCCCCTAATGCACTGATGTTTTTTCAGATGACAGTAATCCTCTCCTCTGCAGATGCTCTACTCGAATTGAAACCACGCTGGAATCCATGGAAGCTCAGAAATTCATTAATGGATTTGAGTGAAATAGCCATTTTATAGTTTGTAATTTCACATATGGGTTGCTATGCATCTATGGAGTTCATGGTTGGAACAGTTTAAAGCACTTCTCACCCTTACACAAAATATATGTTGGCTTTATGATCTTCTCTGCTTCCTTTCACCCATATTAAGCACAAATGCATGAAGTGAACAACAAAGTACTGTAAGTTAGATCATCAGGAGGAGCTGGAGATACATCTACTATTGTGAAAACACAGCCTTCTTCAGAGCAATATGTGGTGTCCTGCTGCTTCAGAAAAATAACCTGGTGTTGCAGCTTTTCTAGGTAAACAATACATAAGAACGTGGTTTTCATCAAGCCCAATGTAAAGCTTGTTCTACCAGAGTTCTGATAAAGGTTGACTGGAGCTGTTGTTTCACAAACTCTAGTACTTTTCAGGATCCATTGCATGTTTAGCAGACTGAGCAGACAGCATTTGATGCAGACTACATTTTGTGGTTGACTTTTCTGCAGAAAAGCATTTCTACCCCATTCATTTCACCACCTGTAAATTGCATTTTGAAGATCCTATCATAAGACATGGACATGTTTAATGTTATTAAAATTACACTGCTAATATGCATATCAATTATGCTTTGAGATTTATGTTTAGTATAGATATTAATGCAGTCTGGCTTTTCCATTTTTACTTCTGCAAGTATAATTTATTGAGACTTGAATAGTAATATTAAAGCTATCGAGTACAAATATCAATACTTGACAGCACTGTGCAATTTAAGAGTTACATGCATCTAAATTCAGTTACAGTACTTTCTGAAATCATACATCTTAACTGCAAAGTGCAGCTCACCAAGAATACTGATTCTGGGAAACATCAGAAGCATCAGGCTGTCAAGTGATACAGTACTAACATCTTGAAATAAATATTGTGTAAGTGCTGGGGAGTCAGCAGCACATGAGCAGGACACTAAAAATGTTGTTGTTGGTTTTTTTCACTCAATATTCCTTGTTTTCATCCAGTAACCTTTTTTCCGATCTTTCAGTATGTTTCGATTAATTATACTGCTGATGTGAGTCAAGAACCAGAGAATACAGGAAAGTGAGCTGAAGGGAACCTCATTAGGTCACCCATGCTACACTAAAATCTCTTCTCATAGACCAGTTTATGCCTTTTTGAGGTGAAAGCTTACAAAGTATGGATGCCTACTGTCCAACGAATATATAGCTAACAATGACAGTGGAAGCTCAGTAAGTAATATAAGCTTTTTATCTCAGTTTAGTGTAGACATGGATGGTGTGAACTGGAAGGACTTGTCCTCTATAAGTGCTTTTCCCTCTCCTCTTGCCATAGAGGGGACCTCACTAACTTAACATAAATTCCTAACTCACTTGAAACTGTGTACAAAGAACTACGGCTTCAGTCTATGCAAAAGAACAAAATATATTTAACTTCTGTCATTGTAACAATATTTAGATTTTTGAATATCAGAGAATGTGCAGTGTTACTTTTGATTTTATGTTTAAAAAAAAATTAGCGTTTCATTATTTGTATGGATGCTGTAAGAAAACAAGCAGTATGAACTACTCCTGGCATACGTTAAGACTACTTATACTTGTGTCTTCTATTAATGCACATTTTAAGTGGAGCTCTTCCAAAATGATATTAACCCAAAGCTTTCCTCAGTTCAACTGAAGTGTAAGTATTATCGGGGTCCATGGCATCCTTTGTGATTGATTTATCTAAAGACTGGGCAGAAAGTACCTTGAGATAAAACAGGCAGAAAAGGAAACAGTGAAAGTCATGCTGAAGGCAGAAGTTTTCTGTTGCTTTGGTTCAGTGGCCTCCTGACAGAGACAGATGCTTGTACTTACCAAGAGGGGCTACTTCTAGCAAAAAAAGAGCTAAAGACCAGACTGAGCACTGTCAGACACTTAGCAACCTATTGGTACTTTAAAGCGTAAACCTGACCGTGCTCTGTAACTAACTGAATAAGTTCTTAAGCTCATCGCCTTTTCATCTGGTATAACATTTTCCTTCTTCTATTTGGTCTTATGTTTTTATTAGGATATGTCAGAGTAGTCAAGTGTACATCTGAATAACCTGAGAAATTTAATGGTGCAAGTAATGGAGAATTATGTCTTGTTACATCTGGAGGCACCTGCCTGTAAAAATAGAGCTAAGTCTGCTGCATGCAAAAATTCCTACCTTTCTATCAAAAAGCTGTTTAATACAACCCACCTTTGCACATAAAAGACTAACTAAACACTATGCTTTCTGTATATTCCTGCAAGTCTGTCCAGGAGAGGTATTTAGTACTATTTCCTTATTTAAACATCCTCTAAAAGAGTGAGGATGGAACATTTTTCACCAAAGAAGGGCTTCCACTATTACTATTACTACAGCTCTATAGTACAAAGTGCCAATACATAGGAAAGGGCTACCCACATCACTAGAACTGTGACCGAGGGTGTTTTTAATAAACCTCACTCAGCCCAGGCTGTCAGCCTTGTGCCTCAGTATAAATCCCAACCAACAATTTCAATGGCAGTCTATTGCTGTTTCCCATGTTTGGAAAGCTTGCAGGGTATGGAGATACAGTCAGAGAGGATGGACACCTGAAAGATCCATTAAAAAAAAGTTACTGTTGACAGCACGGATGAAGGAATACATGTGTGGGTGTTCAGTGGTTCCATAAATTCCATTTCAGGAATATTTGTGGGACTGGCTGCATTTTTTCACCCCTTATTTATTACCATTCCTGAGTCGGTGGGGAATACACTAATATTTTAGGACTTCCTTTCATCTTTCAAAATTTTAAAATGTAGCTGTCAGCACACCAATCTGGCTAACTTTTACCCTTTGGAATGAGTTTCAAATTTCAGTAGTAGTCATCTAAATTTAGCCAAACTCAATGCTGATCAAGTTAAAATAAATGTGGCACAGACCATGAAGGCAGCATTCACTTGCCAGCAAAAGGCAGCTACTTTCAGGACATGTGCTTATTGTGGAAAAGGTAATGATCAAATGAAAGTGTCAGCAAAAAAAAGTGCAGAATTACAGTCTCTGCTGTCAGGAAATGTATTAATCTCAAAGCATCATTGGTGGTAAACAGAAAGGTGAATTATTAAGATGTAAATATTCTATTTAACCAAAAATATCCCTATATAAACTGAGTATATTTGGGTTTTGCTTACAGCTGTGTGCATGGTTTGACCATGATTCATCTCATATTCTCACACACCTTGTTTCACCTAATGGTTGGAAAGGCAGATTCTGCTTTCATTTGAAGTAGATGAATGAGAATACCACTTTGCTGCTATTTAGCCCTATTTGCTGGTAGATCACAAACTACTTTACAGGAGCCATCAGCATCATTGCTTCTAATTTACTGATGTGTAGACCAGAGCACATCAATCAGGGTTTGGGTCTGAAGACCCCCATTTCAGAGCTGAGGGCCATCCTACATCTGCAGGTGGTATGACTGCAAGCATATCATAAAGAGCTATGCATGCTCTCATGCTAAGACATGGATTTGGAAATCCCTGAAAGCACACCTGCCCAACAGCTAGGGGGCTTTCTTCAGTGGTTCAGACTCCATTTCCTCACACATTTACCAACAGAAACCATGGTTCTTCTCAGCCTCATTCAGGTAAATTAATCCAGACAGCCACTTCTGAACATTCACTCTCAATTTTCCTAACCGTCATAGGAACCCTTGTCAATCATGTGTTCTACTCTATGCAATCATTTTTGATCATGGGTGATCAAACTACCTTCCACCAGCCAGAAGTGTGTATGTTTTCCTCACTCTGCAGGAGACAACTCACCCCATCCATCCTGGGATTCCAGAAACTTTGCCTTTTCTGTCATGTTGACAGCCTATATATATGATGATATGTGTCTTTTCTTCTACTCTGCCATCCCAACTGAGCAGTACCTATTCTTAAAATTAATATGTCCATATATATTGTTTGCACTTTGTGCTGTGAAACTAACCCAGCCTCTACACTCTGTCCTTGGATTCTATCTGTAAGAGATTCTGAATGTCCTATCTGAGATGTTATAAGCAAATCAAGTTACACTCCCACTTTTTTTGTGAAATAAACCACATCTCCTGCAAAATCAGACCTTGAAAAAGTCCATATCATCCAGCCTAGGGTGTCCCACTATTTCATTGATCTTATAGGGAAAATACTTATTTCAGCCACCCTTAATGAGTCAAGGCTGCGTGCATGATTGTGTGTGAGAGTGAAGGGGAAATGAGGTAGAAGCTGGAATAGTTGTTCTCACATTGAAAATCATTTGGAACTAATGGACAAACATTCACAGTGAGAAATAGCAAAGCACTGAAGATAGCTGTGATGCTGCAGTGAGGTGGAAAAGTAAGGTGATTTTATATAGGCTAACTGAAGCAGTGCGTGGTGACATTATCATTATAAAAGGACATCAGCAGTCTATACACAAAGCAAGAAAGGGAATGAAAAGTGAAAAGGTAAGAAATAAGCAATCATATTAGAAAAGGTGCTTTTTCCAGAGGACCGCATCTCAAGCAGGATAACGTCTTTAAAGGAATTAAAATACAGTGAAATACTTCAGGCATCAGAAAACTGAGGATCTTTTTACATACATTAAACTTACCATCAATATGGCTGACTGCCTCTGGATGGAATAATTCTTGACATACGTAAGAATAAGGAGGCACTGCTTCAAATAAGAGTATCCATAAAAGAGGTTTTGGAACCACATGATGAGCTGAGCTGTTTAGGTGTTGTCATCTGAAGACGAGAAACTGGACTGAGCTTGTCATCAAAGCATCTCAAAGACAGAGAGAAAGAGAAAGAGCAAGAAAGAAGAGATTGATGCCTGAATCAGATAACAAGAATTTTCCTTTTTAAGTCCCTATCAGTTCTATGCATCAGAATTAAAATAAATTCTGTACAAAATCACCAAGCTACTAAGGGCTAAGTCAGTTTTGGTACCTGTTGTGGTTTAACCAATTGGCAGCTAAGCACCACACAGCCTGTTGTCATTCCTCACTGTCCCAACAGGAGAGTAGAATAAAAACAGAAGAGCAAAAGTTAAAAAAAATTATGGATTGAGGTAATGGTATTTTAGTACATAATACATGAACAAGTATTAGTTAATTAAAAAATACATATAAACAAAAGAAAGGAAAGGAAACAAACAAAAGATAAGAATAATTCAGTTTGGATATTAGGGAAAACTTCTCAGCAAGAGCAGTGAAGCAGTGGCACAGGCTGCTCAGGGAGGTGGTGGAGTCACCCTCCCTGGAGGTGTTCAAGAACAATTTAAATGTGGCGCATGGTCAGTGGGCATGGTGGGGATGGCCTAATGGTTGGACTAGGTGATCTTAGGGGTCTTT
Organism: Perdix hodgsoniae; assembly: GCA_035772895.1. NCBI lineage: Eukaryota > Metazoa > Chordata > Aves > Galliformes > Phasianidae > Perdix > Perdix hodgsoniae. The sequence goes on along the minus strand of JAPSGF010000036.1, from coordinate 706,908 downwards.
TCCAACCTTAATGATTCTATGATTCTATGAATTGTCAACAGTATAATGCTATCGTTGTTCATGGTACTACTAAGAAATTGGAGCTGAGCTCCTCAGCATATTCATATATGTTGCAAGAAGCAGATAAGAAGGACACAGATAACTTTAGCTGATACAAAATGATTCAAAAATCACTAACCTAATATTGACTATGAAGTATTTTGGGAGATTTTTCCTATTTAATTCCGTGTTAGAAACTGCAGTGTGATTCAGAAAGGTAACATTTTGCTCATGTAGAGACGGGCAGTAAAGATATACACATATCTGTATACCCATGCATGTATGTACAGGCTATTATATGGAGACGGGTAGGTGGTAAATTAACTAATGTTACATTAGAAAAATATTTGGAGTCTTCCAGAATTCTTTGAACATTTTTGAACACTGTCAATGTTCAGGAACTACCTAAGAAACCAAGGCTAGTAAGAATTACTGGGAAAACAGAAGAGAAAAAATCAAAAAACATTATGCTACTGTAAAGTATTGCTGTGCATTGTAAATGCATTGTTCACCTCATCCCATCTCTAAAGGATATGCTGAAATCAAGTTACAGAGAAAGGAAAACCAATTTATGAAACTGTTTTGTTACAAGGAGAGTGGGCAGATTAGATGACAGACAATAGATCATAGGCCAGATAATGGATGACACAAAGAGGGAATATGTCTGAGGGAGAGGTGATGAACAGATAATGATTTATTCACTGTTTCTCACAATACAACAGTAGGTAGACTGATAATTATATTATCAAATGGCAGTTTGAAAGCAGAGACAAAGAGTACCTTTTCACACATGACTGGGGAATTAATTCTCACAGGGTACTGTTGAAGCCACAGCATAAATTTACTCCCAGGTGTCAGCAAGATTCCCTGAATCCCTGCACCTCTGGCCTAGAAACACCTGAATGAGGTCAGAAAATTCTTCCACCAGCAGCTCCCAAAGTTGCAGATGTGTGCTGGAAAAAGGAGCCCTCTGCATTTGCCCTCTCTCTTCTCTGAAATTCTCTTTCCAATCCGATGGCATTTTAGATGCTGCAAAGAAAAATCATTGGGACACGTGCATTTGCAGTTTTAGTACACTCAAATAGGATTACACTGTACAAATTTTTAAATATCTCCTACCTGTTTATGTAACCCTGCATTCTCTCTTAGAGAAGGAAAAAAATAGATAAGATTCACAGTTTTTCTGATTCTGCTTTCTTCTTGAGCTTTTTCTCCAACAAAATACTGATTGTCAACACTCCTGGTTTTATTACTGATACCTCTGTTGCTTTTTTTTTTTTTTTTTGCAAAAGTAATCTCTTCATTCTGTACAAAAATACAGAATCCTGTTCTTTTTTCCCCATTTACTTAAAAAAAAAAAAAAACCACAGTGCAAACAATAACAATTAAGAATGGTCAGAGCTGTTCTGTAGAAATCACATCCCTTGGAAAGAATTAATACAGTGTTATTGGCTTCAGAGAAGCTATATCAATTCACAACCACTGAATATTGCACCAGCACTACAATTCAAGCTATCAAGAATGTGAAATATTGCAACATTGATTCAGAAAAGTCTATTTGAATTTATTTTTCTAAATTCATTTGTTCCCAGATCCACTGAACATAGCAGGGAAATGCCTATCAAGTGCAAATGTGTAAAATGAGTTCAAATACGCCAATGCATTTAGGCGTTCTCAGGTCTTCTTAGGCTACTATTCACTTTATGAATCTGAATCTGATTGCATAGGTTTGTATAAATAACCTTTTTAGCAATCACTCACATGGATCTCTCTTTAATGTCGTCTTCAATATTACCACAGTTATTTTTTTTGCAATGACAGTATTGCAGTAGCACTGATAGGGACTGTTTTCCAGCAAAGCTATGGACATACCCTGCTTTGAGATCTCACAATTTATAAAGACAGCATATGAAAATTGTTTTGCGTGGGTATTTCCAACTTGTACCAGCAGCCCTTCTGCCCTTCCCGTTCTAAAATGTCTAATTCCCTCCAGGTACGTCAGTAAAAATGGCTCCTGAGGAAGATCACAAAGGAGGATATGACCTTGTGGGTCAGTTTTTATCAGACAATCCATCCATACAGCCAAGGATGGAGAAAGTCTGAAAGGCTGTATTCAGATCAGCTTTATAAATGTGTAATTTCCTCATTGTAACTGATTCTCTCCTGTGACTATAAAGTCCGGTAGCAGTGCTGGCACCATGATTTGTTCCTTTCTTAAATCTCTTAAATCTCTTCACAGCAGCAACACCTGATTTATGCACCCCAAGCCTGCTGCCTATATATACACTCAAGACAATTGTGGATAAAGAAAACACACAGACAGACAAATCTAGTGTTGTTAGCAAGGCTGAAGGGGCAGGGCACAATACGGTGACACAGGGGACAAAAAAACAATTTGATTTTAAGTACCTCAATGATGGAGGTGTTAATTTTGAGCTAAAAACAGTGGTTGGGATCTCCCATGAACAAAGAAGTGACACCATGAAATCAAGGAACAGAAAAGTTACTCCTTCCCTACAGGCAGCTGTGGAAAATCTGAGACCAAGATGGGTACAGCCAAGAAGACTGGCATTGCTCAAGGAGTGAGGTGAGAAGGCTGAGGTGAGAACTCAGTGGCAAGCTCCCTAGAATGCCATGAAAGAAGTTGCCCTAACAGATAACACCCTCAAAGAAAATAGGAAAGCCAACCACATCCCTCTGGTACCAAAGAGGAGGCATGACCCAAGTTGAGGGAGGAGGAGGATTTTGTTACTTAGACAGGGGATAAGGCCTCTGTCACATGGTTTGTTTTCAAACTACACCACAGGTCTGCCATATGGTTTTGGATGTGCCATTACATCTATTTACTAGTTCTCCATTTGTGGAGTGTAAATCATATTTCACTTCTGATGCTTGTCTTGTTTTTAAATACTTGGCAGCAGATTAGCCAGGAAAGGGTTACACACTGCATGTATGTATATACATGTGTGGAAGCAGCTTCCATAACAGTCCAGTTTTCAGTGGAGCCTCTAGAAGCAACTGTAAAATGAGCTCTGTTTTGTCAATAGAGCATGGCTGCCAAATTGCAGGCCTGAATGACATGAAAATTCTAAGATTGTTAACAGCAAAAAAAAAAAAGGAAAAGATGATAAAAATACAAAACTAGGGTCTATCATTTAGATAAATACCTTCTCTTTACCTATTGTACTTTTGACTCTCACCAAGTCTTCTACAGCATTTATATTAAATCTTTTAAAGAATTTAGGCCATTGCTATAAACAAGTGTTAGCCTTATAGAGAGCAATGGTAACCTTTTCATTCCTTTTTTTTTTTTTTTAATTTACAGTGTCTGTAAATGGCATCTACACTTGCTAGCATCATAAATGAGGGAGAGAGGGGGACAGTTTTTCTCCATGCTCTGTGTATTTATCTTGTGTTTGGCAACATTTGGAACCAGACCAAAACCAATTTAAGTCGATATTCATTTCATTTATTCCCTTTATAGGCCATTTCCCCTCTTGTTTTGCGTGGGTATTTCCAACAGCAACAGAGAAGAGAAAATATTTCAAAGCAAAGCAAAATGTGGTTATATAACAGCAAACAAAGGCAGGAGGTTTCAAGAGAAAAATGTGACTCCTGAACATATATTTAAAAACTTATCTTTACACAAATTGCTACGTACACTAATACAATTACAGAAGTACAAATCCTACACACACAAATCAGTGCACAGAGTAAATGCAGTTACATCAGTGCTTATATCACCATAGATTACCTTATTACAGAAAGGAAAAATCTATGTCTTCATACACCTAACATCCATGTGATTTTGCCTTAAAGATTTGTACTTCTGGTATATACGGTCAGGCCAGTACTAAAACTGATTGTAGAACAATTCTATCTTTTGTTTTCCCACCTTATTTTTAGGTTCTTTGCCCACTGTGCTCCTCTTTCATGTTGTTATAAGACCGGAGGATGTTCATCCCACCTACTGGAGGGAGACTTCATTCAAGTGTTATGCTGCTTACCATAGAATCATAGAATTGTTCATGTTGGAAGAGACATTTAAAAGATTTCTAGTCCAAATTCCCTGCCATGAACAGGGACACCTACAGCCAAATCACAGTGCTCAGAGCCCTGTCCAGCCTGATCTTGAGTTTCTGCAGGGATGGGGCATCCACCACCTCTCTGAGCAACCTCTGCCAGTGCCTCACCTCCTGAATTGTAAAACATTTCTTCCTTTTATCCAGTCCAAATCTCTCCAGTTTTAGCTTGAAACCATTTCTCCTTGTCCTGTCAGAACAGATCCTGAAAAAAAGTCTGTGCTCTTCTTTCTTATAGCCCCCATTTAGATACTGAAGGGTCACTTTGAGCTGTTTAACTCAAAAGGGTGTTTGCTGATTGTCTGGGCAGCTGCTGAAGGTGAATAATACAAAGCTCTAGCAACAGTATTATAAACATTAGGGGAAAAATGGCTCAAACCAAATAAAACATGTTGAGTTAGAAGTGCTGTTAATTCAGATGCTGGAGGTGTGTGTTTTCTTAATGGCTCACCAGTTACCATGCAAAGAAGATCTTTCGCATCTCCCTCTGGTTTTGCCTTTAACAGTGTTATGCCACTCCATGTCATTCTTAGAGCTGGTTGAGACAGCGTAGTGTATTTTTATTGTAATATATGTATAGCCACCTACAGAGAAGGAAGAGGTTGATTTATTTCTTTTATCATTATTTTGTCATACATAGCATTAGATAATACAGTTAGCTGATTGTAATAAATGATTTTCTTCCACCCAGATTTATTAATTTTTTTCTCCCTCTTTTTTTCCCTTCTTTTAAATATTGAGGAATTTATATCCGTCACAGGTTTTGATGTCTCTTGAAACATGCAAGGTTGAAAATCAATTGGCAGTGCAGTTAGTAATTTTAAATCTGCATGAATTCAAATAATTTAATTTACTTCTTAGCAACTGATGTAAGGAATACAAATTAGAAGGTGGAGCTAAAGTTGTACTATTGAAGTTGGAAATCCTCAAAAGAAAAGATCCCAGGTTTTAGGCTGAGAACAACATAGGCTTTTTAACACAATGAGAAATCAACAAGAGAGATACAGAGCATGAGTTTAATGAGCGCATATTTGTTTGGTTTCTTTTCAAGAGATGTAGAGGCTGGCAGCTCTACAGTGTGCGACTGTGAGGATGGTTACAAGGGCACAATGAGCACTCTTATCTTGACTTCCTTTGGCTCTGATGAACATTCAACTTGCTGTTTGACAGAGAAGAGTACAATAACTGCTGTGTCATGGGCAAATCTCCTCCACCTCCTCATCATCACTGAGGGAGGGGAATGCTCGTACAAAACATCCTGTCAGGGCTATGCCCTTCTTTGCTGGGAAATTTGACCTGAAAAAGGACACTGGAGCTGTTTATCCTTACCCTAGGCAAGTCAAATCAGTTCCTACATCTGACAGCAAAAGGATGCCACAGCAGTGAATGTTTTCTTCCTCTCAGATTTTGTTTCAAACAAGGCTATAACCAAAGGATGAACAAAACATGGGGATTCCTCAGAGCACTTCAATCACGCTCAGTTGTGTTTTATGTACAATATTTCCCAGCCACGGTCACTTTGCTTATAGCTTTAGGGCTCTGTTTCTGTCTACTTCTTTTCTCATGGCAGAGATGTACACATCCAGATTTCCCAGTTCACACTTAATGCCTTCCAATTTGAAAAGTAATTATTTTACACCAGAATTTTTAATTTCAATTTTTCCTTCTATCTTCCATATAATTTTGTTTTGACTACTATTTCTCAGGGAATTTGAATTTGAATCAGTCCAAAAAAAACTTTGCATTTTTTTTCTGACTTTGATGAGTTGATTGCCATCCCGAGGCCTTCCTGGACTCCTACATTTGGGATATGTGCGGAAAAAAAGATACGTCCATCACATCCCCATAGCTCCATCACAAGTCTTGCACTTCTTTCCAGCTTATCAGTCACTGAGCTATTGCAGCAAGCTTGCAGAGAAGAATTGTGGTGGATTTGATGGCGAGAGACTGAGCTATGAGAACCAGTGCAGTGCTCTGTCCTAAAAGGATCTGATGCAGTGGATTCACAAGTTCAGACACCCACTAACAGATCTTGTGTTTTCTTGCCAGCTTAGTTGCTGCTTGCTAATTTCGGAAGTAGGAGCAGGTAATGACGGGAATGCTTGTTGCTATCTCCTGTGAATTGCAAGGTAAGAAGCAGTTAAGATGTGTAACCAAACCATTTTCAATGCCAGATTCACTGATGCCTCATACTAATGTCCTGTCAGAGAATTCTCTAGTATAGGAATAGTTGGTTGGTTTCTCTAAAGCCTTAGAAAGCTCTTGTGAATGAACTTGCTGTGGATGGGTGCTGGGGCTCTTGGTCTGCCCTAGTCTTCTCTGTGCATCCTGTCTAGTTTCAAACAGTGCCACATAACCGATATCATACACACAAGATACCTCAGGTCCCTCCTACAGATCTCCAAATACACCCACTATAAAGCTGCAGATAACTTTCAAGCAGCCTAAATTCAGGTTCAGCTTTTAGGAGCCAGATTTAAGATGCTCTATCAGATTCTAGGTGCATCAATATCTGGGCAGCTGGGGAAAGGGTAAGTGCAATCCAGCGCATCCTGCTGTTTTCCTGTTCCTTTCTGCAATGCTGAAGACCATCTGAAAACTTGTGGCCCAGTTCCCAAAAATCTTTTCACCAAAGCAGCAACAGAGAACTCAGTAGTGGCTTGCACTCCATGCTTTTTCTTGCACATTGCATCCTTCCAAAAAATATCTTGCATTTCAGACTATAACACATCAGAGTGAATTTCAGAACCAGGCTAAGCAGCTCAATTGATAACTCTCACCTGCTCCAAAATCTCAATTTTTTTTGCCAGTGTAACCCTATTACATCAGGGTGCACTCAAAGAATGCATCCCTTGATGCAGCTCAGAAGGTATTCTGTGAAAAAGAAAGTGTCTGTTTCATTGTTCGGTTGTACATGACAGCCAGTGGATGAGCTTCCCGATCTAACATTTTAAACAAAGAAGTCAGTGGAGAGAGGCCCCTATCTCAGTTTAATTTGGTTTTAATTCCCTAGGAAGTTCCTGCTAAGGAATATTAATGCCACAATAGAGAACAAACCACTCTGGTGTGTCACACAAAGTCAAACCTTTTCATCTGACCTGAGAGATAATTTCTCTAAACAATATCACTACAGTCAACAGGAATTACAGTTAATTAATTGAGAATATAATTAACATACATAGAAAATAAGAGACTGCAGATGTTCTTAGTGCCTCATGAAATTTTTCTTAGGAGTGATAGGAATAAACTCAGAGGCTTGAAAATCTCTTTTCATTAATCTCATCTCAGGATGATCACGTTTCCCACTTGCCAGGCAGCCTTTTGGAAGTTTGATATATTAAAAGCCACATATCAAATAAAAATACTGGATTGGCTATTACAGAAATTGTGTCCTTCACTATTAATGGCTGTAGAGCAACAAATCCTCTTCATCTTCATATTTACCTAAGCAGTCAATTAGCCTTGACTGCAACTTGACTGCCTACAACTGAGTCTTAAACTGATTTATAGATACAATACCAAAAAAGCTCAAAGGCTGTTACAGGGACACACATTTTTGTATCAAGTACAATATCATCAATTGAACCTGTACTGTTTTTTTCTCTGGTGATCATACTCCTGCTTACTTAGCAGAGGTAGTCCTATTCACACTCCTACTGGCCACTCATTTATCCTTTGAAATATTTAAGCAGTAACTGGGCGAAGATGAGCAAAGAAAAGAGAGGCAGCCAAGAGCAAACTGGTAAGACTTCAGAATGCAAGCTTGTTGATTCACAGACCACATATAGCTCTATTTCTGCAACATGACAGCAGTTAAAAGCAAATGAACCAACCAACAAAACAAAACAATCTTAAAGAATATGAAATGAGGAAAGGATATGAGATTTATTGCCATACACTTCCATTGACCTCTTGAGAAAACAAATGGATGATGCTACTTTCTCCACCTAAAACATAGGTAGGCAGTTTATCATATTCCTCCGACTGCTTTGGCTAAAACTGCTGTACTTTTTTAATCCATATAGAAGATGTTGAAATAAGTAGTTATACATTGATTCAAAATTTTGCAATGACATTTCATTTTGAAATTACCCTCAAACAACATTCAGAAGGGTGAAAAATATAAAGCAAGTTGTATAAAAATATAAAGCCAGTTTGTCTAATTCAAAAGCAAATATCTTGCTGGACTTAGAATAAAAATAAATAAAAGATATTTCGCTGAAGCATGAAAAGTGAAAACTATTGAGTAAATTTAAAATTCATTTTCTTTCCCTATAGTTCAGTTTAGATATTTGCACAGATTCATTTGAGAGATAATAGATTAATCAGGCCTCAAGAACTCAACAGACCTATTTGTTCTATAATTTCTGTACTGTATCTGTTTGCTATCGTACTTCATCATCAATTTTTATGACTGAATGATGCAGTTCTGTAGGAATGTAGCCGGAATTCTGTTGTCCACATGTTGCAAATTAATGCTTATTATTCTTATATTACTTCTATATATAGGATGACTGGAAAGTAGAAAAACGTTATCTTGTATCTATCAGATAAGCTAGTAGAATCTACTGGCATGCTTGAAACACAGTATAAATGTTGTTTTATTTATCATGGCACCAAAACCAATAGAAATCTGCTCAAGTGACGTGAAGAGATAAAACACGGTAGAGAGAGTCCATGAAAATCTTTCCTCATTTAGGAGCTTGGAGTGCCAACTTAGATTTCTTTTTAATTTAATTCTTCTAAGTCAATGCAGTGGTTATTTATGGTTCTATCAAGTTGCAAACAGACAGTGATGGGCTCTTCGTTGTAAGGTGAACACTAAAGTTATTCTACTTGAACATATACGTACACATTTAATTAATTTAAAAAAAATACAGAAACAATCAAAAAAACCCACGTATATTTTCTGGATTTTTCAATTTGTATTTTTTCATTTTTTTCTGGATGTGGAGTTCAATTCCCTTTTTATTTGTCAGACAAGAGGCAGATCAAGGGTTTTAGGCCCTGAATGTACAGTGTATTCAAACCTAATTAAAACATGAGTGTACAATGTAGGAATTATACTCTGCATCTGGACATGTAAAAGTCTCCATAGTTGCCCAACTCTAGTTGTCTACACTGGGATTTCCCAATATATATGCCATACAGATGAAACACTTCAAAGTGATACCACTTCAATATGCTGAGTGATTCATCAGCATGGTCAGGCACTGTTGTCCCTCACGTTCTTATTTTGTTGTGGCTAGCTTTTCTCTATGTAGAAAGGGTTTGTATGCCCTTGCTCTGGGAGATCTGCTTGTGCACCGTGTTCTGTTCAGGGGAAAATAATCCCATTAGAATTTTTTTCATAAGTTTGAGTGTAGATGAATGATACAGGATAGGTAGGTCACTTATCCAAGGAAAAGCAACCTATGTATAACAGAAAGTTGTGCTATTTAAGCCAATGAAGGTTTTGTCCTTGGGTTCACTGAGAAGAGGACTTCGGCCCTTCCTGCAGCTGGAGAGAGATGGAGAAAAGCAAGAACTGAAAATAAACACTGTGGGAGGCAACCATGGAATATTGTGGAGTAAAGGGGAAGTTATCCTTTTTAGCAACACACTGAAATGAATAGAATGAAGAGATTTATTTCAGACTGAGATCAGGGCACTGCTAGCAATGGGCTGATGCTGCTCCTTGTTCTCTGTTTATGCAGGACATACTGTCTTACCCTTCTTCTTAAGACTTCCTTCTTATTTCTCAGCTATACCAATATAATATACATATACCGGTGTGCTTTCTTAATTCATCTCAGTAATTTATAAGGAGTTTTCTGTCCATTTGATAGTTCATTGCATTGTGTTTACATTCTAAATTTTCCAAAATTTTCCACAGGCATAAATAGTCTTTCCCATTCCTTACTGATTTTATTTTTCTCTTTGCATTTGTTACTTAATCCCAGGAATGCCACCCCTAACCATTTCGCGAAAGTGATGAGAAAGAATTGCTACATTTTTAAGTTTAAAATGTGACACTGAAAATGATTATTTTGTGAATGGTAAAAACAGTGTATATACTAAACAGTGAATAGCTGGCTTTAGTAACACGGCAATAATTGCTTTTGCTGGGGAAAAAGCAACCAAATCAATAAACACTGAAGCTACAGACTGCTTTTGTTGATTGATCTCATGACCCCAGTACCTCCCAAGCAGTACTGTTGCTACTTCTGGCCATTAAAAAAAAATATGCATGTTCAGAAGATGTACTAAACAACTGAAACAGTAATATTACTTTTTAAAGCCTCCAAATCCTACCATCTCAAATAAATTTTAATCATTGGAGATTGTTGCCTTTGTTTGGAATACTTCAGGGTATATTTGTGCACTTCAGCTTGATTGTCTTCTGCCTGAAAAGCCATTTTAGAAGTCACTTGACTCAGAAGTTTTGCTCAAGCTTTTACTACTTCACTGTTATGTCTAGTTTCCATCATGACCCAGAAAGATAACATCTCTAGCTCTCTTCAGAACATACAGATGACTCTACAGAGTGTGTTTGTGTTGAATGTGTTATAAAGCTTTGTGTGTTATCACATACAAAGCTATAAAAGTAAAGCATCTTCTATAATTGGCTGCAGGGAGAATTTCATTCATAACAGATAAGGGATATGTTTATACTGCATTTAGATGTGAGGTCATTTCCTAGATGTTGTTTTCACATTGGTGAATGGTTTGTTTATTGTCTAACCAGATAGTAACTCCACTATGCCCAAGGGACAAGAACATTTCCAGAGTATCTTTAGAAATCAATGAACCTTTGTGGGAAGTATTAAAATCTGAGATCTTCAGTATCTAGTTTATGAATTTTAATAAACCCTCAAGGGGACATTTGAGACTGGAAGGAAGCTGATGGAGAAAAAAAAAAAAAGTTTTGGAGAAGATACTTGTCTCCAGTTCAGTATCCTTTTTGGGAAAAGCAATTCTGCAACCAGACCATCAGAGGATCAGTTCCCATTTGACAGAAGTGAAAACTGCCACATAGATTTTCAACTAAATAGTATAGATACAAACTACCTCAAATTAGAAAATGTACAGATATCAGCAGAAAAAGTTTTCACATTTTCTTCTCTACTGCCGTCCCTAATATACTATTACTCCATTATGCATCCTGTATTGAATTACTTTGTGTTTACAGTAAGGTCTAGCTAATTTCCAGCACAACTACGGGACATCTGGGAAATTATGGCATCCCATTTTCAAGAGAACAGTCGACTGAGTTATTGGTGCCTAAAACTTTGATTCAAAACCAGCACTTTGTGCACTAAGCTGAGTCAGCTGAAAGAGTTTACTGGATCTTGTACATAGAGTAATGTATAAAGGCTACCAAGGGCTACCAAACCTGCTGGGCTGCTTATATGTTAAAAGGAAGGGTTAGAGAGATACAACAACACATATGCACATCTTCTGTTGTTCTTTATTATGTTCGCTACTATAGAGACATTTAGACAAGTTGTTTCCTTCAGGAGCCCTTCCATTCCTTCTGCTAATACCACATTTGTAGTCATGATCTCTCTGCAAAGAAAGGTAAGTAATAAGAGTGCCATGAAAATACTAGGCCTAAAGATTACTGGGGGTCAAAACATGATCAAAATAAGAATTTCTTATTTTTGTTGCTTTAAATCAATGAAGAAATGATAAAAACCACTTATGATAGAAAATAAAAATCTGAGGCGGGTAAACTCTTCAAAAATATGAAGTTTCACTTTTAGGCTGAGAGCATTGGTGTTTGTTTTCAAGTAATGTACATAACACATTAATCACATCTGTCCCTAAAGAGATAACTCCTAAAATTGCTCCACAGTGCCAAATAATATTTAATTATTTAGATTTCATTTAGGAGGCCAACTGACATGAATTTTATTTTGGTTGGACATACCAGAACTATATACATACATATATACATTATGATGAAGCAGAATTGATAGCAGATGTGCCTGCTGAAAAATGTTAATTCAAAAATGTTTAAAATGTCTTTATAGTTTGTGATTTCCTCTCATGAACAGTTGGAGATGGACAATAAGGAGACTGATCATTGATAATGTGCTAAAAACTTCAGATGGAGTTTGAGATTTCTTATAGCAGAAATTAACACTCTGTTCAAAAAGAAAACAAAAATCATCATGGATCCTCTTCTTGATATGTTCCCACATTCTTAAAACTTCTTTCAAGAAAGTTGAGTGATATAGCAGAAAACACTCATATGAATCCATAGTTTTGTAGTCCTCCTCAGTGTTTTCACTGGCCTACAGTTAGTGGTCCTACATCAAGACCTGATGGAGAAAGGTACAGTAGAGGCTCTGAGCAAAAGAAGAGAGAAAGAGCAGTCAATCTGATCAGAAATAGATAGCAGCAGGGAAAGTCCTTTCTTTGAAAAGAGATTTAAACTCCAAGTAAAAGTCAGTTGAACACAGATAAAGGGTCAGAAGAGTCTTCAAGCCGTCCCACTCTACGCTGCACTGTTGTTGCCTTACTTTTAGCACTTCATGCAGGTTTGGGTTACACAGTATAAGGACATAAATCTATTAGAGAGCATCCAAAGGCGGGTAACAAAAATGGTGAAGGGTCTGGAGATCAAGATGTATGAGGAGTGGCTGAAGTGTGCTCAGCCCAGAGCAGAGGAGCTGAAGGGAGTCTCGTGAGCTGTGTCAGGGGAGGGGCAGCTGGGGGTTAGGGAAAGGGTCTGCACCAGAGAGCGGTGGGCATGAACAGGCTGCCCAGGGCTGTGGGCATGGCCCCCAGTACCAGAGTTCAGGAAGCAATACTCTCAGAGATAGAATTGGAATTTTGAGTGGTCCTGTGCGGAGCCACAGGTTGGACTCGATCCTTGAGCATCCCTCCCAGTTTGGGACAGTTTATGGTTCAATGATTCTATCAAGTTACTTAAGATGAGCTTCATGCTCAGGTTTATAACAAGTGGAAAGGATGGAGCCGGGATTTACATTTTGGTGGTAAGACATTGTGGGGGATGCAGTAGAATGCAGTAGCTGGAGGACACTGAGAGAAAACATGCAATGGATGATTGGAGGGATGGAGAAGGCAAGAGAAACACTGTCAAAGGCAAAAACAGGCACACTTTTAAAAAGTTACGGATATGGATCTTATCCTGTGTAGTGGTGGAAGACTCTGGGAGTATAAGGGAACAGAGAGCTTTCAAGGGAAATTCTCCAGGTTCATGAACTTTAGAGGAGATGCTGGAGAGAGGATAGAGCCAGAAGAAATCTTAGTGAAACAAATGAAGAGTTGAAGGCTGAAGCTGGAAAAAATTGCAGAAAAAGAAAGCTAAAAATCCCCTCTGCCTCTGAACAGTGCTTTCCATTTGTTTTGGGGAAGGTGAAGGAAACAACACTGCTTGAACTCCGATCTCCTTTGTTTTGCTTACAGCTGCCATTTTCCTGTATGCAGTGCAACACTTCATTCAGAAACGGGAATTTTCCCTTTAGAATGGAGATGGCCATTGTCTGCATTTCACAGACAGCTGTGCTTCTCTGTCAGCTAGTTTATAAACAGAATCCTGGCTAAAAGGAAACTATTTTTTTTTCTTGGCAGAATTATTAGTACTAAATGACTTTTTCTATCTTTCATTTGAGGCAATGGGCAAAAGCAAACTTCAGAAGTATTCATATGAATATTTAAAAGTAGTGAAAATAAGCAGTCCAGATATGCTGCAATTCCATCTAGTTCCCAAAGGCAAAATGATGCCAATATATCACTCCAAAGAGCTTTTACACTGGCATTTATTGGTCCTTGTCAGCTGCTGATTGGAGGGGAAAGGAGATAATATTCAGGAAACAAGTATACTACAGGGGCCCCATTTCGTGCTTTGGGATCTGGATTTGCTTGCAGTATTATTCAGTCCCACCAATTCATTTCTCTTGGCAAATATAGGTTCCATAATTAATCTGTGCCTTCCCTTCCCTGTACTCCCATTACTGAAGAAGACAACATGGTGGGAAATGCAAGCAAAAGGCGATTTATGGTTCCATGCATCAGTGGTTTCTGAGGAGGACCCTATACTTATTTGTGCTTATTGTTAAGCTATTTAAACGAGATTTATCCCCTTTCTTACAGAAACAACACCATTCTCAATTTTTTTTGCTGCAAAAGTGAATGTACTCTCTGGATCTCTGAAGACAATCTGTAGGCTTTAAAAATATCCATACCACTTCTAGTGTTTTTTTGTTGTTGTTGTTTGGGCTGTACAATTCTTGCTTTGCTTTTTTGAAGGCTAAAAGTCACTACCTATCTGTACCAAATACAATTTTCTTCCCTGTGCCTTCTAGTTCTGACAGCCCACTGACAAATGACACCTAACTGCACTGTTGTGCTGGAAACCCTATTTCTTGTGTTCCATAGCTCAGCACATGGAAGAAAGGACTGGGAAAGCTTTCAAATTCTAGGATAGGAGACAAAGAGTTGTTGGTCAGATGCAGCAGAAAAAACTCATAGCTGCTGTCTGTCATTGCCTACATTCACTTTAACAGTTAATCACATGATCTCACATAGTCCATTTAGTTTGTCCTCTGGGTAGACAAGATTCAGAGCCCAGCAATGAAAAGTCTGGGAAGAGCTGGATGCTGGCAAGAACAAACTCTCATCTGCCAGAGACCTAGAGCAGCCCTGCCCCAAGGTGTCTCTGATGCAAGCCAGGAGAGTACATTGGCTTCATTAGGGCAAGCTTTGATGACAGTGAAACACACCTCTTCCTCAAGAAAATCTTCCAGGACAAGACAGTTGTGCAAAACCTGTCTGACTTCCTGCAAAAAGCATTCCCCTTCCTACGATCAAGAATACATCTGCCGTTGTGCAACACAGCAAGTAGATAAGCATGAAACCTCTCCCCCTCCACCTTGCCCATGGGTGTAAAATGAGCTCAATAATTTGAGAGGGAACCAGCAGCCTCCTCATTATATGGCTAAGGTGACTAAAGAGAAGTAAATAACTGGTGGTATGATTCTTGGCCAAAAAATAAAAACTGGCCTTAGTCAACCAGATAGTAGTCTAAGTAATGAAGGAGGAAATATGTTTTGTAATTTTTCCCTCCATCCAATGAATGCAGTTTATTTTTTTAATTTGTCTTTTTTAAAGGCTTAATCAAATGTTTGAAAAGTCCAGTTCAAATAACCATATTAAATGAGAAAACCCAAGACATTTTGAAATTCCTTAAGTGAAATATTTCACATTGACCAAAGATCACTCAGCAAGCATTTCCATGAATCCATGAATAACTTTATATTGACTAAAAGCTGCATTTTCCTTTGAAATAAAAATTACCATAATCTGGCTGTGACACGCTTTCTGACACTAAATATTTCTGGATCAGTAGATACAGCAAATCTCAGCCCACATGTAACCACCATGGGAAAAAAAAAAAAAAAAAAAAGTGATTGTGTTGTCATTGCTGAAAGGTAGTTATAAGAATTAATGGGGAGAAAATCATATTCCTACTAATGATAGGAGGTTCTTTCAGAATATACCGTCTTGATATTATCTATTCTTTAAGCTGAATAGTATTAACACATACGTTTCCTTTCTGCTTTCAACAATGGTATCAGCAAACATTCCAGAGTTCAAAGTAGAAATGCTGAAAACTTTATTCATAGCCCTACCCTCTTTTTTTATTCGTAAAATAATGGTGAAGATAGTGTGCACAAATGTGATCATTGCCAAGAGCTTTTCAATTAACCATTGGTTATTTATCAACATTTTAATGTTGACTGTTTGCCGTGTGTTTCCTTTTATTTGGAGAAGTCTCTTCCTTCTGACTCCCTGACTCACACAGGACTTTCTAATCTTGATGCATACATGTCTGCATGACACACTTGCACAAGAATACTCATAGTTATCAGTCTATGGCTGATCAACATCAAATTAGGATGTCTCGCAAACAGTGCTTGTGAAAGATTTGACTATACCAGTTCACATTTTTGTGGAAGGTGCGACTGCTACCTGCCTCCTTTCTGTTGTAAGCCATCAATAGTGCTTTTCTGGGGTCTTTTCTAGGGATCTTTTAAAGGACTTTCAAAATAGCTGGCTACAGAATCACCCCCAAACAGTGCATTTGAAAAGGATAGAACTCGTAGTTTTTCCAGGGATGGAAAGAAACAACAAATAATGCTAAATGTATACCTAGTGTAAAAATATTTGTTACTTAAACTCTCTAGAGAATAAAAACCTTTTGATATAAACCAAGAATAAGAAGCACTTGATGTTGCATAAAAGACACTTGTTACATACATAGCAAATTTCCAACACCAAGACCAGGCCAATTAAAATTTAAAATATGTTGTTCACATGTGGTAACATGACCAGAAACCTATTCTGAAGTGACCTGTCACACAGCTACGTGCCTCCAGTGAGGTGCTCCCCAGTCCTTTTAGCTTTCTGCTCAGGGTCAGGAGTTGCTCTCAGCAGAGGGAGCTTGAAGCAGGAACATCAATGAGTGCATTATACAGCACCAAACTCCATGCTGTGCCAGCACTAGAGGTAACCTCCTGAGGGAAAAACATCGGGCTCTTTTGGGCTTGTGTAGAGAAGCAAACCCAGAAAGAAGGTGATGAAAAGCACCCACTTTTCTCAGATCATTTAAAGCATTCAGGTCCATCCAGGCTTTTTTTAGCCTCTCCTTTTTTGCTGCTTTAAACTGCCATCCATTTCTTGATCTCTCACCCTTTTTATATTAATGATTTGCCCTGACACCAAAATACCATGGAGTAAATGAATCACTGCAGTAGTCATTATGAAAATATAAATCACTGGTTATCTGTTTCTGCATGTGTAGGCAGACAATATATTCAGCAATAAACCATGTGCTGAGATTTATCTGGCACATAATCTTTGGGAAAATGCTTGCACTAATAGGAATCTGTGGAAGTGTGATCTCACCTGGTGTCCCTGGGAGGGGAGGCAGGGTATGGAGGAGCAGCATTGGCTGGGCTTCTCACAACAGAAAAATCACTGCCAAGAACGCATCCAGGACAGTGTGAAAAGAAAAAAAAACTCTCCGCAGATGAATAAAGGCAAAAATAAGCAAAGAGAAAGAAAAAGCAGTAATTCACATAAGGAGAAAGAGACTTGTTAGTAACAAACAACTTCCCAAAGAGTCTCACATCACTCAAAAAGAGCCATAGGCAGTAAGCAGATGTAGTCTTGGTAGCTTCATTATTTCTTGAACGGCCCCCTGACTGCATTGGCAGCAATACAGGTAATTCAGGGAGGCATGAAAGGGGCCAATGTAGACAAAAAAATTTCCATTCACGAAATCCTCCAGTTCTTTTTACCATATCATCTCCTGGAAAAAGACAGACAGAGAAAGCCAATCATTGATGAGAATGTTAGATTCTTTTGACAGACTGAAGCATTGATTGGATTTGCTTTTGATTTTGGTAGAGATAAGGTTTGCATGAAGTCCTGCAGTGGAAGACAGTGTTTGTAAATTATAAATATAGCAAATAGAGGCAATAACTATGGTCTACACTATCAGTGAGAGGGAAAAAAAAGTACAATCTAAATCCACTCTCACTGCATAAAAGAGCACATCTGGGAGGAGTAGAGTGAGCTTTTTGTGGTGAGGCGTTTTTTTCCTAGAGACAGAGACAGCTCTCATCAATACAGCTTGCCCTTTGCGGTGAGAAATGTCAGTGAAAGCAAATTGCTGGGAACATCTGCTCTAGAAGGCCTTCTAACAAATTAATTCAAGTACTGCAGCAGACTGTGAGCACGGAGAGGAGAGGAGAGGAGAGGAGAGGAGAGGAGAGGAGAGGAGAGGAGAGGAGAGGAGAGGAGAGGAGAGGAGAGGAGAGGAGAGGAGAGGAGAGGAGAGGAGAGGAGAGGAGAGGAGAGGAGACAAACAGCTCTTGAGTATGCCAAATTTCTGAGTTTCCTCTCCTTCTTATTTACCAGTCTTGTGGGATACCTGAAATTTAGGCAGCAGCATAGAACTAAAGTCAGGTCCAGACCTGCAGCATACCATCCTTGAGTCCTGTCTTTTGCACCACAGTACTCGTGGGTTATGTCATTAATGAAAATCCTTCCATGTGACAACTTTGTACCTTTATTTAATTCACCACAGTTTTAAGATGGAAATCCTATCATTTCAGTATCAGCTGAATTAGTTTCATCATGCATGCACAGCAAACACAAAGAAACTGCCTCTTATGTGCAAGTGCAGCACAAGTGTGTGATACGCATGCTACTTGGGGGTGTCAGGCACTTCTAATAACACCCTCCTTTAATTTGATTGCCAGGCTGATGTTGTATGCAAATGCAGGAAGATATTTTTATTAATCACTCTGTGGAAATACTTTACTCATTTTCAATGTCTCATTTATAGCCTATCACGCTTTGCAGAGCAATAGATAGGAAGGTGTTTACCTCTCTACGTGTTCAGACAGAAACTGAAGATTCAGATCTATAAGGTGCCATCCAAATGCCACTGGAATGTACCCATACAAGTCCCATGACAAACAACTGGAATACTACGTATGTACCCATGAGAGAGACTCTGCTACTACATTTTTAAGCAGAACGTTAAAAACTGAGAAAAGCTGAAGTGGTGGTACTTGATATCTGCATGGTGGGAACATCCAGAGAAAATGGGAGCTTACCTTAAGCTATTTTTCAGGGGCTGGACACAAACAAATAAATGAAAAAGTATGGTGGGTCACAAACACCCCCCCCACACACAAACACATCCCATGCACTTCCCGCCATATACACAAAACAGATCTCATTTATCTGTAGAAAATAAATAATTCAAGAAGTTTTCTGAATCAGAACATGTAAGGACCACCAAGTTTTAGCTGTAGGTGCCCCTATTCATTGCAGGAGGCTTGGACAAGATCTTTAAGAGTCCCATCCAACTCAAATGGTTCTTATGTTTCTTATGATTCTTAAGATTCTGATGACACCTGACATTCCAGGGTTTCATCTTTTTATTTCAGAGCCTATTGATCCACTGAGGTTTTCAGAAAACCTATCCAAGATTTAATGTAGATTGGATATGTTTGCTCTGCTTTGTATTGACTTCCAACTGGCTGGTCATATTGACCAGATTTTTTTTTTTCTAAATAACCAGAACTGCTATTTTCTTTCTTTTCATTAAACACAAATAAACAAACAAATAAATAAATAAATAAATAAATAAGTTCATATTTAGGTTAGGAATAGTTTTCAAGTTGAACTCAGGAAGACACTGATAAAAAATGCAGATCAGTAATTTTGGCACTGAACACACACACTTAAAAATTCTTATAAAGTAAATTACCTTTGCCCCGGGCATGTTTTCACTTGCAATTTTGTTTTTCAGTTCAATGAACTGGTACACTTTTATTGTCTTGCTAAAGTTGTGACTGCAATTGAAATTACGCTTAATGCATCTAGCAGATTAGTTAACTGAGCAATATCATTTAAAGTTTTAGGTGTATGTGTATGCGTATAAATTCATATATAAGGGCTTTAAAGTTTTTCTTTGTGGAAGATCTTTGTAGGTTATTACTTCGTACAGGCAAAAAGCAAGAAGTTTCTGGAGGGCTTAATTAGTTTATAATTATACTTTGATAGGGAATAATTTTTCAGAAATAGATTCTTTTGTTTTTCACATTCAGAGCTGTTGAAATTGAATACAAAAGACATCTTTTAATGCTAGGAGAACAGTTTTAAGCTTCCACCTCCTCTGTGGTACTTTGATTTCTAACAAGATGGAAATTGTGTGAATATGGGTGGCAAGCCTTAGTACCTCTTGCTTTCAATACTCTAAAACAGAGGAACAAAGGCGGATTTTCTTTGGAGGAGATATTTTTTTAATACCTCAATAGAAAAATAGTCTTGTTTTTGAAGTACTCGATCCTATTAAGGTGTCAGATCCACATCTTTATCTTTTGATTTCCCAATCCATGGAATAAAATAGAGCTGAGCAGTTGTTAAATCTTTCAGCATATTTGAGATAATAGAAATCATAACTTCAGATAACTAGACAATGGATGGAAGAATTCTTCCAAGTTCTTAAAATTGTTCTGGGCTATCAGGAGAGGAACTCATGACAGCAATCTGTAGGCCACCCTGGGTGGCTTTTCTGCTGGTGATCACTCACCCCTGTCATTTACTACATAGCTGATTATCTAGTTTGGCAAATTAAATTTTTTGTGAAGTGCAGAGACACAAGAGGTGGTACAGAGGGGTCAATGAGGTTCTTAAGGATAGTAATAACCAAATTGACTCATTACTAGTTACTTGATGTTGGGATACATCCTTCAAAATACCAGCAGCA
Organism: Perdix hodgsoniae; assembly: GCA_035772895.1. Taxonomy (NCBI): domain Eukaryota; kingdom Metazoa; phylum Chordata; class Aves; order Galliformes; family Phasianidae; genus Perdix; species Perdix hodgsoniae. The sequence continues at coordinate 686,487 of JAPSGF010000036.1, read as the reverse complement.
GGAATACATTGTGAAGTACAGTTATTATCACAGTAATGGTTGTATGGCTTTCAGACCCCTCCTCTAGAGTAAAGTATGCAGAATCTTTCCCTCAAGGAGTTTGTGGAGTGATGAGATTCCACACCAAGTATAACAAGGTATGTATGGATATTCTTTCCAGCTATAGCTCTGAAAAGCAGCCCTGCCTCATTTCCAGATAACATTCTGACTGTCCATAAATTGACACAAAATGACAAGTTCTCAAGCATCAGCTGTTGTGCCATATAGTCTGAGTAAGAATGGCCTGTGATGCGCCACAGACACAAATGCTGGCTGGCCCAGTGAAACATGGGCTAAATCTACGCTAGGTTATTAAACCACGCTAGATGTTCCTGGACACCAAGATGCAAGCACTCCTCCAAGGCTGGGGTAGAGCAATCCCCAGACCAGCAACCACTCTCCCAGACATTCCCCAGAATAAAGCTGGGGACCACTCCAAAAAAACAAAACAGAAAACAAACAAACAACAACACCAAAAATCTCACAGTTTAAAATAAGAGATCATGTGGCAACACAGATGAGAGCCTTTCTGTGCTGATTGGTTTCAGCACGAATAGCTCCAGGCACATTCAATTTACAAGACGGAGTTGCAGCATCAGGGGCAATCTGATATCCAAGAACTGAAGCAGGTGGTTAAAGTCTCAACATACAGTTAGTTATGTTTCTCCTGCACCACTCTCTGACTGAACTAGTCAAATGTACCACGGGCATTCTGGTTTTTGTTTTTGGAATTGTTTACATTTCCTGTAAAATGCTGTAAATGTCATATTCTTTGTTGTCTTATCTCCCCTGACTTCAGCTCAGTTGCATTAAAGGGGATTTGGATCAATGTGAAGTTTCCTCACTACTTGTAATTTTAAATCCATTTTATCAAGATGGCATTTATCATTAAAAAGGGAGAAGATGTGCTTAATAGTACCTACCTGAACAACTGAAGCATATTTTATCATGATCAATTACTTAATCAAAACTCTTTTGTTAAAAAAAAAAAAAAAAAAAGACAATTTGTAAGGCTTCTCATAACAAATAGACATGTGGCAAATATTTGAGTGAAGACTTGTGGCTGATTTATACTACTTAGTCTGTAACAATAAGCTTCTCTCCTCCTCCCACTCACGGTTTCACATCCAATTTATACAGTAGTCAGGTAAGGTAACCTGTCATCTATCCCATACAGTGTAGACAAACATTTGCTTTCAAACAGCTGTGCTGGTGAAAAGGTCACCACCTCCGCTCACGTCCATTTTTTCGCTATCTGTTAGCAGAGCTGCTTGTCTGATTGCTCCCTAAGCAGTTTAGTTAAAATGACCTCTATGAACAAACAACTGCTGCTCGATTTCTTTAGGCTAAACAGTTCCTTCTGGACTGAAGCAAACTAGGGAGTGTTCACACAAGAGCCTGTGTTGACACATACGAAGCAATAGCAGGGAAGAGATGAGGAGGGGGGCAGGCAGCGGTAAGCATCATTTTTCACTAACAGAGTTCAACATGGAAGATAGCATATGTCCACAGCCCAAGTGAAATGGCATCACATCAATTTTTTTTTTTTAAAAGGTGGCCATGTGAATGTATTCCATAAAAAGAATTTACTATTTTCCACCACAGCATGTTATTACTGTATTAAAAGCTGGAGTGAGATGTAAGCATATTTCCCAATGATGTAGAACTGCAGATGTTCAAGATACATAATTTGAGGATGGGGGAATTGATGTTGTTGCTTATTTCCCTACCTCAATGACAACAAACAAAACAAAGCCAACACACACACACACACAGAAAAGAGCAATTAATTTTAAGTAGCTTCCTTTATGTGTCAACTTTAGAAGAGGAAGAAATCTCTCCTTAAGATCCACCTGTGTCTACACAGAAGAGGTCACTAGTCCTGTAGAGCGTATATGCATTTTAAATCTGCCTTAGCTGTCAATGTTTTTCCACAAAGTGACAAAGGAGGGCTGTACTTTCTGCTATACAGATATTTTGAAGTCAATCATTTCAAAATGAATTCTCAGGGAAAGATACTAAACGTGGTCCTGTCTACGTTAAATGGAGCTGGTGTAATTTATGGGTTATATACTAGAATTCCTTAATCCTAAGACCTTGCTGCACTGCACTTTTAAAATGGCACAGAACTAGCTGATTGCAAGCAGTAAGACAGACAGGAGGATTTATGTCACCCTTGAAGGGTTCCCAGTATACATGATCTTTTTAGCAAAGTAAGAGGAATGACTCCTTGCAGGACTTGGTGTTTGATTTACCTGCAGGTAATACATATCCAGACTATCAGAGGATCCCTGCCTTAATTACAGCCACAGCACAGATCTGGACAAGTTATTTTGGTTGACCTGTAGCAGCCTGTTATTTCTGCTACCAGCACCTCCCACCCTTCTTTCCACGTGGTACTTAAACACTTGTACATGACTAGAAAACATCTGCTAAACAAGTTCTGCTTGACTTCTAACAAGTCATTTTAGTGATTGTCAGCCATAATAATAAATAATACGTACTTTTTAGCTATTTTAGGATATTATACTAAAGGACAGAGCACTAAATAAGCAACTATTCTACAATCACATGTATGCAAATTACTTTTCAAAATAGGGACCTGCTTCAGTGCTGTTTGGTGGTAGAAGGCAGTAACTGTCTGGGGGATAAGCCTCAAAATTTTAGTACTCGTTAGGTCCAGACAGAAGTGGCAAAATAAAGCTGATGTTAAAAAAAAAAAGTTAAAACGATGTTATCTGTTACAAATCTATGATGGCATGCCCAAAAATTTAGTCTGCCTTCAAATATTTCAGTAATTACTTTTCCTGGTCACCTCTGCCCTGCAGCATTCAGATGAAAGTTAGGGAGCTGGTGTCCTCTGCCCCTACAGACTGAAAAACTATTTATAAATTTTGCAACCCATTTTCCTCTAACATTCATGCAAGGATTCAGATCTACTCATTTCTAATCCCAAACCATTAAATGATGATTCCAAAGTCTTTCTCCCAGCCCTTAATTGTAAAGAGAAATGATAGCAATTGAACTTCTTCTCATGGGAGGGAAAGCCTAACATCTTTGGCTGTTGTCCTTTTAATCCTGATATAATTAAGTCCCAGGAAAGTTCCATCTCAACAGTAGTGAGTTTGATTTTGATGAATAATGCTTTCTCTTTAAAGACAGCAGTGTGTCTGAAGTAGAGCTCTCTGCTTTATAAAATGCAATCTTGGAGAGCAGAACTCGCTTGAACCACAACCTCACCATGTGCTATAGCTAGATGAGGTTTTAGTATAAAAAGGGCAGCCTGTGTAAACACGTTCCCTTTGTACTTCTTGAGCTACTTTCTCCTTTTCAGAAATAAATCTTGAGACAGCCTCAGACACCACAATGTTTGGAGCCAGTAGATTTTGTGGAGAAGCTACATGAGCTGCTCAAGACAGACCCAGAAATCCACCATAACCATGTTCTTTCTATACCAGTTCAAGCCTGTGGCTTGACTATAATGATATATATAAACACTCTCCATCAACTCGAAACTGCTGAAGCAATATCAGCAGGTTATGTTCATACCTGCAGACTTCACAACATGTCATGTATTCACACCACACCGTGATTCTTAGCAGGTATCATCAGTCCTGTCAGAGTTGGCAAGAAGCCAGCATGAGCTCCTTATCACTTACTGGGCAGAAATGCAGCCATGCACCCATGCCTGACCCACATAAATTTTACACGCATGGTTCAGCAGTACTGCATCCAGCAGTAT
>JAPSGF010000036.1:374091-682606 GCA_035772895.1 Perdix hodgsoniae | reverse complement strand
CCTTCCCTTCCCTTCCCTTCCCTTCCCTTCCCTTCCCTTCCCTTCCCTTCCCTTCCCTTCCCTTCCCTTCCCTTCCCTTCCCTTCCCTTCCCTTCCCTTCCCTTCCCTTCCCTTCCCTTCCCCTCTTTTTTCAGAATAAATTCATTAAAACAGATCTAAAAAACAATCCATAATCAAATCATAAGATATGTGATATGCATGATTTTTCAGACACAGGCCTCTGTAAAAGTTAAATGACATTTCAGCATTAATATGGACATCTAACTCTGTACCAGAAGGCTGCATATTCCTGATTTGACCACATTAGAGAATGTAAGTTTTAACAGGATTCAGCAGATCTCCTCATCTTTAGGGGTTCGGCAGTCCTTTCCTCTTAGCTGGCAGCAGTCCCTGATCTTTCTGGCTCATTCTCCATTAGAGGAAAGGTGTATCAAACATGTTTGAGTACAAAAGACTCTCAGTACATCTTAGAAGGAAAAGTCCAGCAGCATGGATTAGGGTAATGTAGTTTTTTTCCTCTCTTGTCATGACAATAGGTACCCCACTGCTAAGTCCAGCTGTATAATACTCATGTTTACTCCTGGATTTAAAAAACAAAAAACCAAAAAACAGAAGAACAAAATCAGTTATAACACTCAGGAAAAATTTACCGATTTATTTACCAAAATACCTCCCAAAATATTGAATCCCCCTTTTGATGACAAACATGTCCAGTTGTATCAGTCTTTCTCCACATATGCCATTCCCTTGAATAAATATTAACTTTTCTGATCGAGCATCAAGCAATTACTCGCACAAGCCTCATTCCAAACATAATGACAATGGCAAAAAGTGATAACACACAGGCCAAGTATTTTCAAACCTACCAAACCTTCTGTGTTCATAATAGGGTGGTTTGTTGAGATGTGTTACATTACTATAATACTATTACTTGTTATATTACTATGTTGTGAACAGACTGTCAGCAGCAGATGGACTATTACAGATATGCAAGTAGGTGAGATGCAGTGGCTGGGCAAATTAAACCATTGTTTGCAGATCTCTGTGTTAGTTTCCCCTCAGTAGAGGGCCATAATGATGTGGTAGGAAATCCTCAATATTAAATCATCACTGATTTTTTATATTATGGTATAAAAAGTATTGCAAACAAAAATTACTGGCGAGTCATGCTTGTGAAAGCCATTTCTGTGCATTATTAGCAGACATATTTACAATAAAATGTAAGATGCGGGGGGATTTAGCTGTGAAACTCCCATAGGGAAGCCATATGTGGATTAAATCTATGCACATCTTACTGCAAATTTACTTAAGCTTTAAGTGTTTGGGTAATGTTATAGCTTGAAATTAAATGTAAAGTTTTAATGGCTAGATTTGGCAGATTTTAATGCTTTCAATTAGGGAGAAAAAAATCTTTGGTCTCAAAAGTGAGGCCTAAGTGACATTTCCTCTTAGAGATGGCATATTAACAAAATGTTGTACAAGGAAGCCTATTATGTGCTTTTATCTTCCCCAACATTAGTGGCAATGTGGTCCTCTGGCCATAACCAACCTGACAAAGAGATTGGATCAGCTGGTGAACAATAGCATCCTCGCAGATGGTAACCAAAGTGGCAGAACACAAACAGACTGTGCATCATGTGTTTCTTAAGATGATGTACCTAGCCAGGATGTAGAAGCAGCCCCTGCTGAATTGAGTCACCTCCAGGGAAGGAAAGGCTGGTCCAGTTCAGGATTAATTACTGCTGCTTATAAGTTGCCCTCCCAGATGCTCACACAAACTCATTCACTGGAGGAGGCTGCTGGCATCTAGAAGATTCAGTAAGTTCTTTCTGTCCCTTCCTTTGTACCCTCAAAGACAACCTGAAAAATCATAAAATCATTGAATCCTTACAGTTAGAAGGGACTTTTAAAGGTCATCTAGTCCAACCCTTCTGCAATGAGCCGGAACAAAGTTCTGCCTTCGTGGCAGCTTAGTTTGATTTCTGCTCATCTCTCTGAACCTTCTGCATTTGAATGATAGGCAAAGAAAACCTGTTAGAGGGCAACAGCAGCAGGTCACGGGGTGCAGGGATGCCAACATTGAGAGCTGAGAAGCATAAGCAGCCCTGCTCATGTTGGAAAACTATGAGGGGGGCTTATCACTTGTTATACTTGCACTGCTCACCTGGATGCCAGTACTTTGCCTCTTTGCTGCAGCTGGCAGTTTTAGCCAAGGAGAACAGCTCTTTTTTCTCAATCAACAAATAGCCCAGCCATGAAATGAATGGTTGTGTGTCAGACTGCCCAGAGAAGGATGCAGACTCAGGAGCACAGCACAAACAGCAGGGATTGGCTTGGATCACACCTAGTAGAGTAAGAATTGGAGAGCCCAGATATGTGTACGTAGGCACACACTGAGCAATGACTCAGTGCCTTCTCTACTGGACACTCCTTCCCACTCTGATCTCTCATTCAGTCATCAGACTGACTACACTGGCCTTCTGCAAGCTATATCACAGGGGAATGATAACAAACATCTCCGTGATGAATTCTTTCAGAGCCATGATAATAATACAGTAACAACAGTTAAGAGACACAAAACAATGAACTGCTTCCTCTCTCTCTCTTTTCATATGCACAGGTACACACATGCACACAAAGCACAAAAGTAAAAGGTGAGGCTTCCCAGCACTAGCCTTGGCCTTTCTTGTTAATGTTTTTTAACCATGAGGCTGCTGTCATGTATAGGCACCATACACAGACTTCTTCGTTTTACTCATCACAGGAGTGCATCACACATCTCTGTCACCCCAAAGAGAATTCAGGTTATACCTTGCTTGCCATTTCCAGACAGCAAATTCCCGTTTTCCATCTTAAAGCATCCTCACATACACCTTGTCCCTTTCTAGGTTGGATAATTTATTTCACCAGCAGGCTTCTGCCTGTTTATGCAGTATATCCCAATGGAAATTATTTAGCCATATTAAAAATTTCAATCTAAAAATAAAACATCCCTGCAGATGCTATCTATGCCCTTAAAAACATTACTTGTGCTATCATGCAGAAAATCCAAATACCTTTTATTTTGTCATAAGTAGCCAGGAAACTCATTTTCTTTCATGCAGCGTTTGCCTTCATCATAAGTTGCATCATTGTGGGAGGTCATTGTTCAGTGCTGCCTTTTCAACACTCTGTCAGACCCCTCAGCTGAGGCCTTGGTCCAGTAGAACACTGAGGACAGCCTCAGCTCCAGCAAGTCCTAGTTCCAGTGTGAAACCAGATGGGGAAGTGGTTTCCTGGGTAGGAATACCAATTGGTGCTGTAATGATAGACTTGCAGTAAAAATAATCATTGCCCAGTAATAGATGTGTTGTGTTTTTTTTTCTCTTCTATTAAAATATATATGTATATATGTTTCTTTGAAGTTGATGCTAAAAGAAAAATGTTCTCATAAGTTCCTATTTTTAAGAAGAATTCTTACTGGCAGTTTCTTGGAAAATGCACTATGTCCTTGCTCTTATTAAATAGTGTACATTATCACTCCAAAGCTATAAGAATACCCAGCATTTCAGAATTGACTACTTACCCAAATACCTGGAATTTCTGAGAGAAGTTCAGTTCTAAATGCTGGGAGAAAAGTGCACAACTTTTTCAAAAGATATTCTAAAAGCAGCTTGTGAGATGAAGTATGATGTAGGATTTTTTTAAATGTAGATGTTATTCACTATGCAAACGTCCATTATGTACCAAAACAGATGTCCACTCAGACCCATCTCCAATAGCTGCAATGAGCAGATCCCAAGGGAAGAGTAAGAACAGGAGAAGAACATATTCTCCTCTCATATTCTTTTAGTCTCCAATTGTTTTCAAGCAGAAACATTTGCAGTGCTAGAAGAGGTTTCTGTGTAATTAGTAACACTCTGTGCTTTTCCTTCCCATGTATTCGTCCAGACTCCCCTGAATACATGTCAGCCTTTGAAATCTCCTGTCAGGTTTTCTCTTACGAAGGGGAAGGTTGTCAGATTCTTTATTTTTTGTCTTTTTTTTTTTTTTTTTGCTTTGCTTTGTTTATTTGTTCAATCATTTTAAAGGAAGCTGAGATGATCAGAGAACTGAATGGTCAGGCTTCAAGAAGGACATAATGTACTGTGAGTGCTGGAAAAACTAGAAATTGGGAATAAACCTTTCATGTCAAGGCATACACCAGCTTATAACTGAAGATGGTTAAGAAGAAACTAGCCTTTTGTTTTATTTCAAAATGCTTTACTAAGCTGTATTTTGCAGCTTTCTTTGGGGCATTTGCTATTGCCAGTGGCAGGTGACTAGTTTGCCTAGACCTCAAACATTTTCTGTCTTCCTGTTTGAACAGTTCACTTTATGTATATATTAACTGAAGAAATATGCAGATTTGACAAATTGTTGGTTTCCTTCCAGAGCTAAACTTCTATCAGCTGCACTAACAAGTGCTTTATCCATTGACCTAAAATATGTTCCTTCTCTAACTGGTCTGTGGCAGGGATGAGCACACATTTCCCCATTTTTGCTCCTTTGTATGTTTTCAAGCTTTTTGCATCCCTATTGGTATATCTTCCACAGTAGTACCACTGATAAACCATTTTTAAATGCTACTAGTTCCTCACAACCTACATGAAAGAAGATCACAGCTTTCCTACTGATGACAGCCATGTCTGTAACCCTTGAAATCAAGCTGAGGAATGTCCAAACAAAAGACTGTGGCCTTTATTGTCTTCTTCAATCTACCTGGCCTGTGAATACACTGTAATATGTATATACAAGACCTCAGGCCTCATTTCCAGTGAGAAACACAGTGCTATATGCCAAAGGAATGTCACTGAGGGGACTCACAAGCAAAGCACATACTGCAGTATTTCTAGAAGCATCAACCACTGCAAGTAATGAAACTGTTCTCATCTGTCCTAGGGGTATGAACTATATATGAGGAAACTGATACTAAAATGAAATTCTGCTTTTTAAAATGGTCACCTTGAACTCATCATGTAACCTTAATGGTCACATAGCTCACGCCTCTGAGTGCTTCTTGGACAATCAGGACAGTAATGACTGATCAAGAGTCACATCAAAATTATTTCCATTCCAAAAATTAAACCTTAACTCTTTGTCTTCTTTACCTACAGTACTAAGCTCAATATGCCAATGGAAAGAAAAATAAAGGACAGTACTTCAAGAGGAAGCCTGTATCCTGAATCTTTTGCGTTCTTGACACTGCATTGCCTCCAGTGATACAGTCACAAGGCTGTGTTTTCAGAAGCAGTTTATCACTGTGGATGCCCAAAGACTCAGGTATTTGCTGTGGAACATCAGTGGCAAAAAGTTTGGAGATGCCACAATTCAGCCTGAAATCAACAGAGGGTGGGGAGGCTCTTAAACTGCTGAATGTCTCCAGGTGGGCATTAAAAAAATAGAAGGTACCCAAAATGAAGAAGTTTTAACAGATCTGCTCCTTAATTATCTCTAAATTGGCAGTAGTAAAATTCAGCTGCTCCAGCGGGTTCCTGTAAAGGTTAAATAGTGGTATTATTAAAGTGCTTTAAAAAGGTAATTAATCAGCATTTTTATTTTTAGAGACGAAATTAACCATTAAGATAAATTGAAAAGATGTCTCATTTTCCTGGCACTTGCCTACCGTTTATGCTTTAGGAAAATCCATTTCTAAGGACTGCTGCTTTTTTAACCTATATCAAAATTTCACAGTTAATGCATGCCATATCATAATAATTACAATCTTTTTGTCATTTAACGCATTATGTATCTGCCAAACTCTCTCCTGGGCTTATTCTAAGTGTGACTGAATTCAAGTTGAAAGAGTAACCACGCTAAAGCACTTCAATTTGGAGCAATTTCTCTTCCTTTTTCAAGGGAGTGATAGATGGACTGAGCAGTAGTCGTGGCAAAGTGGCCACAAAACACGATTTCTCTCCTTTGGGAAATAATTTGTTTTTCAATACCAGATCAAAGGATAGGCTAATTAACAGAACTTTCTCTGGGACACAGTTCTCCTAAATTCCAGCACATTATTGCAGAGAGCTCAGCTGAATCATACAGTTTCTGGGGGGGGAGGGGAAACAGACATTTTGATAGTAGGAGAGGGGGAGAGAGCAAGGGATCCCAAGGAATTTGTAGTGCATCCATAAGGAAAGCTGGGAATGTGAAATTATACTCACTTTGAAGCAAGAGCACACAAAAACAGACCTCTGCTTTGGTGCTGAAAGTAAAACAAAATGGATCCCTCTTTATTTAAAAAAGTGAAACAGTGATTTCATCTGAACATGGAGAAAAACATATTTCATTTTGATGACTTAATGAGAAAGCAAACATTTTGGTCTATACAGAGAATTCCCTCTGTCATACTTCTGGAAAATCTGTTTTCTGACAGCAAAAGGACAAACATTTGACAGAAAATTCCCAATCAGTCTAAGAAAAAGTCAGTGACTACCACTGCAGAGCTACACAGGAGGCTCTCCCAGCAGCACTGAAGAATTTTAGCTCCCTTGATCTTATTCTCTACAGTGTTTATTAACTGGAAGTTACTGTCTCAAAAAATAACTCTGTTTTCATAGGGATGCATTATTCCTGGCCCAGTTAAGTGTTGAAAAGTGAAACTGTGCAGAATCTCTGCTATACAGGAAGCAGCAAAAGCTACAGAATTGAAATTGCCCATTTTTAAAAAGAGCTGTGGATTTGTCCTATACATGTACAGCAAAATTCCACTCTAACAAAATATCATTAATTTCCATTAAAAGTAATAGAAGATTATAGCATCTTATCGATTTTAACAGATATTTTACAGATATTATAAAAATATTTTGAAGATATTATTAAAAAAATTTTGAAATATAAAATATTTCAAAAATCATCAAGTAAGAAAAACAAATACGTGTTTTCAAGCCCCCCATCCCTGAGATCAGAAAGGTTACTACAGTATCTCATAGGAACTGTACAGATGGGACTTCGTACCCTCATTCATTTTTGTGGATCAGTGTCTCTATATGAGCTGTGATTTTTATATGTGCTATTTAGCAGATTCCAACATTTTGGAGAGAAGAGGAGATGAAAACTTAGAATAACCACTTCTAGAATGGCGTCATGAAAGACAAAGTGGTGCTCACCACTTCATTCAACATGGACACTGAAGAACACCCTATACCTACCAAATGGTACCATACCTATGAACACCCTATACCTACCAAAGTCATTGCAGCAATTCAGTTTCAGATTTCAGGTAAAATTTTAAATTTTGAAACATGAGTTTCCAAGCATTTTTTTTCTTCTGATTCTCCTCAAATTATTACTCTTGACATGAAGATCAGTTTTCTCAAAAATTCTATTTGCAAGTATGACATTTTGTAAAAGGAATATGGTCAATCAGTCCTATTTTCACATGACAATGATTTTACTGTGGTTAATGTAATCATCCTCCAGATCAGTGCCTTCATTCTGTCAGTCTGATCTACTGCTCATAAAGAGATAGTGTTCACTAACAGCAACGAAAACTACAGCATGAATTACAATAGCTTTTCCTGAAGAAGATTACTGTGGATGTTTATTAGCAGTAAATATGTGAATTTGGTAGTGATAAGCTTCATTCTGGCCATTAGAAAAGCACATATGGGAGCCATTCAGGCTGTCCCAGCTCCTGGAATATGCCATGATGCCTGTCAGAGGTGGTGACCATGTAGGTCAAGAGTACAACTCCATATGGGAGAAGACCCAGAGACATCTATATCCTATACCCAGGATATAGAACAGCAGAGCAGGAAAAAGGCAACTAAGAATGAAATAGGAACACAGAAGAGCAACTCTCATGCTCAAAACCTAAGAGAGTCCAGACCTGCACGATGACCCATCACTGGAATATTTACATTTGTAGATAGCTGAGATAGCTGAGAACAGAAGCAGAGGTGGAGGTGAGCACTTAGATAAACGATATTCCACTTCCATGGGTGAAGAGTCAGACACAGCAGTCACATGAAGAGAAGTCATTCCAGTACAGCCTTCAAAGATGCTGTGATTTACCTTGGTTTTCCAAATGCTAACTTCAAGCAGGAGAATATGTAAAGTCTTATTTCCTGCAGCTTGAGGGGAAGGAAACATGACTCTGGTTCACAGGACTGTAAGTACATACCAGTTAGCTTTCATTTAAAATGGGTCAGAAGTGCTGTAAAATGTCTTTCTGAATGGACAGATGAAGAATAGTATCTTCTAAACTCACTAAAAATAGTGAAGTTTTGCCTCAAAAAAGCAGCACTATTAAGGCAGACATGAAATCTTTCCACCTAAATTCTTCTGCAGAGCCCGTCTGGGTCCAGTCATGTCTTTGTTCCTTCCTATTTCTTTATTCTAGTTTTATAATTTCCACTTTCTCAACTTTCTAAACTAAAAGTACTAAGCCTTCTGGGTTTTGGTAGAGTTAACAACAACAAGTGACTGTTTCTAATCCTTCCATGTTCCCAAGCACATCAGTAAGTAATTCCTCTACTAGTTTTCTTCATTAGGTTACTTTGCCTTGGTCCTCTTGATGTAGGAGTATTGCATGACAGTACTCAGATATGAGTCCTGCTCATCAGGGACTGGGTGGAGGCCACAAGCAAGGACACAAATAGCATTTTAAATACAGCTCAACTACCTCAGCATAGTGTCCTACAGCTAGCTCTTGTTGACAATGGTTTCTAGTGGGAAAGCATCCCACCACTTGGCACAGCTTGGCCCAGGGGCAGAACCTGCAGAAGGAAGAGGTAGAATTTTGAGAGGCCAGGATGAAGGGCTAAGGACTAAGCCAGGCAGGCAGACTGACAGCAAAACTGCCTGTCCTGAGAAAGGCACACGTGCAAGGAAATTCAACCACTTTATTTTTTAATCAAGGAAAGTATACATATTTCTTTACAGCGTAATAGGCCCTTCAGAAAGGGCAAGCAAAGCTCAGGCCTGAGCCATGGCCAGGTCCCAGACTTTGCCTCCAATTCCTGCCTCTGGCTTCACCATAATGCCCAGTCATTCCTGATGGGGCACATGTGTTTTATTCACTGCCTTATTTTGCTTACTGCAGTACATATTTCTTAGAGGTTCTACTAGTCTGGTCATAAATCATGTGTTTCTCTGCTTTCTACCTTCTTTTCTGAACCTACTATTGATTTATGCAAGCTGAGTCTGAACAACTGGCTTCTGGTAAGGCTAGTCATATAACAGACCCCCCTGCAGCACTCATTCCTCCTCACTGCAGACCATTCTAAAGTGCTTCAAAGAAGAATAACCATTTGATGCAACCCCTCTCTTGCACTCCACTTAGTAACTAGATTAATAACAAAGAAAGAGAGAGTTAAGGTACTGAAGTGGGAAGAAACCAGTACACCTACATTCAGCTGGCTGGATGCAGGAGCAAGGGTTTGTCACAGCCTCAGAATCATAGAATCATAGAGGTTGGAAAAGACCACTAAGATCATCTGTTTCAACCACCGACACATCACCACTTGCCTTCTAATCTCACGTCTCCTTCCCCAGCAATGTCCACAGCCAGCAGACAATCTCTGAACAGACCTACTTAATATATTGATTATTCAGCACACTAAATTTTATCAAGAATGTGACTATGTGTATAACAATTTACCCCTTAAAAATATATATTTTAATGCCATTATCCATTTCTGATTATCTTGTTTTCACAAGATTTTCACCACTATTGTCAACAGAGCCAGGCTAAACTAACACACCTGAAAGCAGAGTCAGCATCAGACATAGCTGACAGTCTCACTTTGAGGCTTCGTTATTTTTGGTTCTTTTTCTTGTATTATAAAAGTCTATTTCCAACATAAACATCCCTCTTGCTGCAGTTGCTCACAACACCTCCATTTCCAGCTAGTGATGTGCTTTTTCCTAGAGCACAGTTCTGTATGTACCTCAGTTTGCTTGTTACAACCTACAGTTTCTTCTTCCACAGCTCTGGGCCACTGCACAATATAAACAATATGTATCTTGAAAACCATCCAAAACAAACGAGTCTGTGTGCCTGTGCTGCTTTTGGATCTGTAACGAGAGCTTATTGTATACAGTGTTTGTTTAATCCTGTGAATAATCTGGAAAGTATGATATAATGTTCATTTCTAACTGATGGGTTCTTTGTTGGAGTTTTGTTACAGAGAATTTACCCCTGGATTATTCTTTGTCCTTTGCAGCTAACTTAATAGTTGAGCAATATTTCTAAAGCTTTTTTTTTTCTTTTTTTTTCCCACAGTAAAATTAACCATCTGTAACAAGGCAAGAAATAATAATAAAGGGCAAATAATCACCCTCCATCATTACAACTTGGCAAAGCAGTTATAATAAGCAGCTAGAGCTGGAGTCAATATTTGCCAGTACTCTGAACATTCGGAGGCATGCTGTGCACCTGGGATTTCTACTAATATTTCCTAGATACTCATATTTTTCTTTTTGCCTCCAGCACAGTTTCCTGCCATCTGAGTAAACTCCTCAGAGATCCTGTTTTCACAATCTCCCTCATTTTATAATTCAGTGGCAGTTTATCATTTCTTTCAATAATCCACACTGGCATATACTGTAATATTCTGCTACAAAATTGTCAGGTATGGAATCTCCCTGCCAACACAGAGCAGCTGGTTTGCTGACCTAGTCATGACAGAATCTCAGGTCACAGTGGACAGATCCCAGTAAGACAAGAGATTAATGTCTCTGTGAAAGGATAGGCAGTAATTTGGGCAAGTAGTCTTAAGAGGATAAACTGGAAAAACAGCCAGCTCGAGACTTATATATTTTTTCTCATATCAGTATATATGATACATACATAGGCAATTAGATTTATTTGGAAATTGTCATCTGTGTTTTTCTCCTCCTCATCTGTTTCCAGCTGATGAGTCCCCATTGTGCAGCATGCAGATTTCATGTGAATTCCTAAAGTCACAGCTCTTCATTGTACATGGTTACATTTTTTGATGCCACGATTCTAGTTGTCCAAGTTGTCTTACTCTTCTATAGAAAATCTTGATCTGCCTTTACATTGACCAAGACTTGTAATTTTCTTAGCAAACATCTATTTTTTTTAGGCCAGGGTAATCTATAAAAGACATTGAACATTGCTTCCAAGAACAACCCTTGAGGACCAACCTACTCCCACCTCAACATTTTGAAAAATTCATTTAGCAACCAAAGGAAATTCCCACTAGGACTATAATAATACATTTATACACAAGGGATATTGGATTAATTATTCTGCCTATCAGCAATTAAAAAATACTGAATATCAGTCACAAGACCAGTCTTTGCAGAATGTGTTAATCATTCTATTCATTGTTTTTTATTCCACTCTCATTACAAGGTTATTATCTGCCTTCTCATCTGTGCCTTATCCCCTTACAAACTTCAGCACATCTAATAACTTCTTGTGTGGTACTACATAAAAAAGAAAATCCAGATAAACTAGATCTACTTTTTCTTGTCTAGAAAATCAGTTATGTCATCAAAGAAAAACATGAATAGACTCTGGCCCAACTTATTTTTCATGAAACCATGTTGCATTTCATCAGTTTATCTTCTTGCTTTCTTTCAATGGTCCTGTTGTTGGCTAAGTTGCTTTTTCCTCCTTCTGTTATGGTAGACAGTATATTTTCTGTTTTCATCTCATATGGTAATAGCTGTTTTCTAGGTTCATTAAAAAAATTTACAATCTCACTGCTATTTCATTCAGTGCCTAGAATACTGCCCAGCCCATCTGATCCATATGCATTGCCCTCCATGAGTTTTGCTTCTACCTTAGAAAGAGTAAATTGCATTTCCCTGCATCTGTGCCCTGAATGACTCAAATTCAATCAATTTTCTTTCTCAGAAATGAAGTACTCATTTAAGTGTAGGACCATTACATCCTTCTGGGATAGTGGCCCCATTCGTTTGTCCCTTAAAATGGTTTTTGTAATCCCAGATGTTTAGTTGTTCTGATACTTCACAAATATTAAGATGTCGTTTACTTTTCTGATCACTTCTTTTTTCTCTTCCTGAAGGCTTTTTTACTACTAATTTTTCTGCTGTTATTATGCACCCATCACCTTCCAAGACCTACTCTTTTTTGCCCTACCTTTGCATGCAAGTTTCAAATACATTTTTCACTTCTGTAAACAGGAGAATATGGCCAAATGGAGGTGTTTCCAATGAGGTTCTGCAAGGACTGGTCCCTGGCCTTAGGCTATTGAATATTTTTTTTATCTGAAATGAAAAAAACACCTCCATCTTCAAAATATGCAGATGACAGAAAGTTAAAGAATTATTAAACAAAGAAGAGAAAAGAACTTGATAGAAGTGATGTATTCCTTAGATGTATAAGCAGAAAGAAAAAAAAAAAAAGTTGAATTGTTATATTAAATTTGCATTTGGCACTAAGGAAACTGCTGTTAAATCCAGCTCTGTTAGACAACTGTTTGAATAGAAGTAGATGAATGTGGGAGAATCTGAGAACTTCAAGGATGATACAACACCAGAAGTTTTCCTTTATTGTGACTGATTTAGGGAGGAGCCAACCTGCAGGGAGCAGGTATTATGAGTATCTTTGGCAAGTCCGGAGCCACATCTGTGAGATTTTGATATATCACTATATCTGCCGTTGGCAACAGGCTATGATGGAAGTTCTGGGCACGCATGGGATAAACTTCATGTCTTTCATCTTTCTTCATGCTATCTTGTCCAGCTTCCCCTACTGTAAATATACCTTTTCTTTTGCCCTTCCACTGCAAAGCAGGAAATCTGCTTGACAGATCCCATCTATTTCTGAGATGCTCTCTCCTGTGTGTCCATCTAACTCTCTGCAGTGGTCTTTTTCTGGTGGAAAAATAATTTCCTCTGCATGCTCTAATCTCCAAAGAAACTCTGCCCATTTAGGAAGATGCCTCTGCTGACCATAGTATATTTCACTTGGTACTACAACATCCAGTGAGAACAGATAATTAACTCTCCTGAACTCTCTACAAGTTTTAGAAGTTCAGATTTTCTCTTTTTCAAAATTAGAAAAGACTAAGAATCAGCTGCTGCTAATAACATTTCAAAGGACAGAAGTCATCCTAGGATTTTGTATATAGCAAGATTTTCAATGTTATGAGATGCAGCAAGGCAGCTCCACTGATCATCATCCCATTAAATCATTTATTGCTGAAGTTTCTCTACAAAACCTCTTTTAAAAAACAGTGAATATTTTTGTGTTATTTATTACAAAATCCTGTTCTGCCAACAGTGAAACTCACTTCATACAGAACTTCAGTAATGGTAAACTAACTGATTTACTACAAACTAACTGATTTACTGGAATAGCTTTTACATTTTTAATAGCTCTGTCTGTGTCCCTGCTGTTATTTGCACCCTGCAAAAATGGTAAATGAAATACAGGATAGACGTGAAAGCTGAAAAAGAACACGTTTGTTTTAACACACACTCCTGTTAGGAACCTTTGCTGAAAAATATTCCATTTCCAGGTGGTTTTGATGAACAGGTCTTAAAAGAGGTTAGAAAGAGTTATCACCCCTATCACTGCAGCTTTGAAAGGCAAAGCTCTGATCAGTAATAAGCAGAGTTCATTTCCAGCAGAGCAAAAGTTTATCAGTTTAAGTTCATAGATTAATTTTGTCTGACCAAAGATCAAATCTGAGGTTTCATTTTGGACAATAAATTTCTCACCTTCTTCAAGAAGCAGCAGTCTAAGATTTAATTATGTTTTTATGCTCCAACACACCGAAATAGTAGCTCAATTTTCTCTTCACAAAGTGGACACTTATTCCAGTGGACTGGAATAGGAACAGACATACTCTGCTCACAGCGGAGAACTGCTGACCATCTTCATTTAAAGTAACCACTAACCACCAGGAGTGTAAATTTAAACAAACTTACAGGACAAAGTATAGTGTCCATTCTTATATGTTGGAAAGACACAACAGGACAAATTTATCCCAAGTCCAACTCCTCTGAAGCCCATAGATCAGAACAAATTTGGTTTGTTGTACTGAAAGTGAAATGAATTGTCTAGAGCCTGGTTGCAGGGGTTACTTCTTATTCACGACTCATGAGCCCTGCACAGAGAAATTGAATAGTTAATGCTACCTGATTCCTTGAAATTCAAAACACTGTGCCAGAATACCAATGTGCCAGAATTCTGGCACTGTGACAGAACTCCAGTGTGCCAAATGTACCAGAATTCAAATATGCCCAGCAAGAATAAACAACAGATTGTTTCTACTGAGAGCTGGAACCGTACTGAAGCAAATCCATGAGGAGCAGGTACCTCCCAGTCTGGTGGTGATATTTAAAGTCATTCTACTGAATTGTTTTATTTTTGCCCTCTCCAAACAGCCTATAAAGCTTACGGGCTTTGCTGCTTTAGGTACCTCACAGTTTTGGATGTGAAGCCTCATGAAAATAGCACATCTAAACAGTTTTGTCTCGGCTGTGTGTAGACCCTCTTTGTAACCCCATTCAATGTCATGCATGACACAGAGATTTCAATTCAAGCTGGTTAATCTCATTTTATAAAGTAAATGCAAGAAAGCATGGGAGAGGATTTCTGAAAGCCTTTCTATTGCTAGTTGCCTTTCTATTTTGATATAAGCCTATCCCAATGACATGTAGTTTCACATGAATATTGTGCACTGAGATTATATTGATAAGGAGAAAGTCTGTTGAAGCAGGCTTAATGCTACTCAGTAACCTGCACTAGAAATGATGTCCCTTTCTTGTAAACGCTAAGATCTTTTAGCTAATAAATAGGGTAGAAAAAAAGGAAAGTGAAGATTTCAAAGGATTATTTTATTTATTGCATGATTTAGGAATCCCAACAATGGCGCTCCACTAAGGGCTGCATAAAGTCGAACAGAATCCCTGCTCCCAAAATATTAAGTCCTGAGTTTTAGACAAGATGGAATACACATGATAACAGACAAATAGGAAGGGAAAAAGAAACAGCAGCGAATACCAGCCAGTCAATTTCATCCCTTCATTTACATCACAAAAACATGGCAAAATCCTTTACCTTCCCAGTACTGTGCTGGAATACTGTAGTCAGGCACAAACACAGGAATCACAACTTCATGCTTCCCTCTAGCCTTGAAATGAAATCAGCATAATGTGGTTAACAAGACACACTTGTATGTGAATAAATTGCAATAAAATGCAAACCTGGCAGTTCAATTATAAAATATGTCAAGCCCTTCCAGAAGTGATTAGTTTATAGCATTGAGTAAGGTTACCAGAGGCATGACTGAGTAATTGGCAATGCTAAATTTATTTTCAAATGCCAAACAGAGTCTTATTGATACGGGCTGCTAAATGGGCAACATATAGCATTTGTAACTGATGGCCCACATATCTTAGGTGTTCATAGAAACAAACAGCATCCAAAGGGGTTATCAGCTGACTGGCAAAAATGACAGCCTGAACAGTTGCCTTTAATAATATCTTCTTTGTGTTCCTAGATGAGGGACACTCTTACTAAGGTGCTCTTTAATAGTCAGAAATTATATATATTGATTATATATATTGATATATTGATATATATATAGAAATATATATATATTGATATATATATTAATTATATATATCAATATATATTGATTGATTGATAATAGAAAGACACATTTCAGGTGCTATAAAGATATTGTAACAGTGCTAGCCCAAAGGAAGCTGAAATAGAGCAATTGGTTTGGCTGCTTTGGAAATATGGGTTTGCTGGGAGATGTTTCCTTCAGATAGTTGATGAAAGGCTCCTGCACTGCATTCATTATCTAAATTACTTATAGAAGCATCTTACCTGAATTGTGATACATGGACTGGTGTAGTAGAGGGAAAACCAGTACATCTCCAAGATACAAAACAGAAACAGCTGGGGAAAAAGAAGGGACAAAGAGACATCACAACCCTAATGTAACAGTAGGACTATTATTGTTGAAGTACAACAGCAGGTCTTTCTAAGAGAGATGCAATAAAGGAGAAGAGAAGGTAGGGGGAAAATACCTCTACTAAAAGAGTAAGAATAAGGAGAGGGATTTGATTAAAATATAATTCTTCCTCTACATCTTTAACAGCCGTAGCTGTGATCTGCATCTGCACTTGCACTATAGGGTTTTGGAGGAAGGTGGAATGGTGTTCCATATGGGACAGAGGCTCCAAGTAGTTTCTTAGGTTTTCTATGAAGACAGCATCCCTATTTTCACTTTGTTTCTGTCATCAAACTGACTGATCAGGAAGAAATAGATAAGGCTTTTTTCAGACAACTGGAAGAAATCCTTCTGAAGAGCTGGCCCACATCATTGCAAGGCTGCTCTCAATTATAAGTGAAAGGCCACGACAGCTGGAGGAAGCTCCTCAAGCACTGGAAGAAAGTAAATATCACTGCTGCTGTCAAAAGAGAAGATGGAGAGAGCTACATGCTCATTCCTGGGAATGTGATGGAACAAATAATCCTGGCAATTCTTTCCAGATATTGTGAAAAATAAGCTGATTGGAAGTAGTCACCATAGATTTCTGAAGGGGAAATCACGACTGACAAACCTGATAGCTTTTAACTGCCTTGGTGGACAAGGGGAGAGCAGTGGGTATTATTCTGAGTTTGGTAAGATGTTTTACACTGTCTCCAATAACATCCTCATTTCTTGAGCTGATTAAGTAGGGACTATACTGGAGGCCATTCACTACTGGTGTACCCCAGAGTCTATGACAAATGCTGTTTATCATCAGCATTAATGATCTAGAGGATAGGACAGAGTGCATTCTCAGCAAGTTTGCAAACAACACAAAACTAAGAAGAATGGCTGATGCAACAGCTGATTTTGCTGCCATTTACAGGAACCTCAGTAGGCTGGAGAAGTGGACTGACAGAAATTTCACAAAGTTCAAGGAAGAGAAGTGTGAAGCCCTGCACCTTGAACAGAATAACTACACAGGCAGGAACTGACCAGCTAGAAAGCATCTCTTCAAAAAAGGCCCTGAGGGTCCTGGTGAATACCAAGTGGCACCCGAACCAGCAATGTTCTCTTGCAGCAATGAAAGCAAACAGCACCCTGGGCTGCATTATGCAGAGCACTGCCAGCTGGCTGACGGAGGTGACTCTTTCTCTTTACTCAGCCCTGGTGAGAAACCTCTGGAGTGCTGGGTGCTAGACTTCCGTGTTCTTGTTCATGGGCACTGAGCAGGTAGCTTATATTTATCAATTAAAAATGCATATAGTCATCTTTTTGGTCAGCTTTCCAATTTGCCTTCTTTTAAGTATGGAGTGCTTCAGTTCTGTAGTGCGCAGATTCTAGTGTTTGTTATTCAAAACTGAAGTAAATACATACTGAAAGACAACATTGTTTTGATGAAAAAACTGCTCAGTTAAAGCAATTTGACACACTAATCAGCTATCTCTGTGTTTAATTTTCTTTAAATGCTTTCTGAATTCTTAATTTACAAATTATGATCTGGCTAGAGCTTTGGAAAAGTATCAGAAAATGAAGAAGAAGGTAGTATAAAGATTTATTATGATTCTTGTATTTCATTTACTGCTTTTTCAGTGGGCAAGTGGAACCCTCTACTTGCAAAGATTCAAATGGAGAAGAGTTTTTTAAAAGGTCCCAACCAAAAGGCATTGAAAGTAATTTAAATAACTGCTACTGCCATTGTTTACATTGCTTTGCTAACAATGACTCTGTATGGAATCTCAGTTCCATGATCTAGTATTTCTAATGTAAATTATTTTCATCAATATATGTCAGAGAGCAGAAAACATCTGCACTGGAACTAGAAAGACTACAATAAGTCATGCTTCCTGCAATGAAACCTTTGTGTTAATGAGTAATACTCCTTGAATGAGATATTGATAAGGCATGATTCCAGGATTCTGAGCCATCTCCATGAGAATTTATAAATTATAGATAATGTATTATATTACTACACAATCTGAGACTTTTGAGTATTGCATATTAAAAAATAAATAAATAAATAAATAGGAAGCTTAAATATTAATAAGAACCTCATTTACAGCAATGTCAAAGGCATATGAGAAATAAAAATTGAAACACCTGGCAAAAATGCGTTAAAACACAGTGACTGAAAGAACAAAACAAAACACAGCAAAGCAAAAAAGGAAATAAATAATGGATGAATTAGTTGTTCCTCTTGCATTGTAAAAAACACAACAGAGGATCAAATGACATTAAAAGAGAAACAAACATAAAAGCTTCTTCCTAGAAGATGAACTGTCGACATTCACAGAATCTATCTTTAATTCAGAAGAAAAAAAAACATTAAAAGGAAGAAATACAAACAAAAATTCACATAGCTTATAAAAGATTTGGAACTCTACTTTCTCCTCTTTTCGATTAGTTTTTAGTCAAGTTATTAAATGTGTAGACTTTGAAAAATGATCTTTGTTCACTCTGGGGTTTAAAGAGGAACATTGTATGAACAAAAATATAAGGAAATATATACAAAATGTATGCAAAAATCTGTAATTTTATAAAAAATAAATTTTATAAAATATTCATCTTTAATTCAGTCTCGCATTATTTCTATTCTTTTTCAGAATGTCTGTTAATTTCTACAATGACATCTCTTCCAACAGCGACTGATCCCTCCTTGCCCCTCTGTCTTTGTTTTATTTGATTCTTGAGTCCAGTGTTCTGTTACTGCTTTTATTAGAGCCCTTGGGAGTTTTGCCATCTCCCTGTTTCTCATTTTAATGAGAAAAAATCAGGCTCATTTTGTTGAAATCTAAACTAGAAGCTATTTCCAATGTGATATTTTTTGCACAGTAGTTTCAATACCTGGGCACAGGAACAAGTAAGGAGTACTTCTCACTGGTGAGTACATGTGACAAAACCTATTAAAAACAACAGATATATCTACAGCATGTTTTTTTCATTATTGTTTTCTCTGCAACAGTGAGGCCTATTGGTCAGACTGACAACTCAAGTGAGCAAAATAGTTTATTACCCTTCTAGCAGTGAAGAAGGTCAGGGAAGTTGCAACTTGGGCCAACAGTTCAGATGCAGATATCCTCCACTCTACTTGAGAATTATTCAGAAGAGCAACACAGACAGTACTGGAGAAAAGCAGAACAACATGTGCTAGACAACCACAAAGAAAACAGGAAGGTGCTATGTTAGTGAGGTGGAGGCAAGAGAGAGTCTTGCTTTCCCTGTGAAAGAAAGCACACTCAACTTGAAATTTCTCAACTTCTTAAGAGTGGCATTCATCAAATCTTAGAATGGTTTGACTTCAAAATGACCTTAAAGATCATCTACTTCCCACCTGTCTGCCATAGTCAAGGACACTTTCCAGTAGATCAGGTTGCCCAAAGCCCCATCCAACCTAGCCTCCAGGGGTGGTGTATCCACAACTATTCTTTGGCAACCTGTTACATAGCATCACAGTGAAATATTTCTTCCTTATACATAATTTAAATCTACTCTCTTCTAATTTAGTACTGTTACCATTTTTCCCGTAACTATATGGTAAAGAATCCCTCCCCATCTCTCTTCTAGGGCTCCTTTGCACACTGGAAGATTGCTACAAGATTCCTCCAGGGCCATCTTTTCTCTAGGCTGAACAACCTCAGCTCAGTCATCACAAGAGAGGTGTTCCAGCCCTCTGATGATCTTTGTGGCCCTCCTCTGGACCCACTCCAGCAGGTCCATTTCCCTCTTGTGCTGGAGGCCCCAGAGATGGATGCAGCATTCCAAGTCAATTCTCACGAGAATGGAGTAGAGGGAGACACTCACCTCTCCTGAATTGTTGGTCACACTCCTATTGATGCATCTCAGGATGCATCGCAACCCATGTTGGCTTTCTGAGATACAAGCATACATTACAGGATTGTACTGAGATTCTCATCAACCAACACCCTCAAGTTCTTCGCCTCAGGACTGTTCTTAATCCATTCTCTGCCCACCCTGTATTTTTGCATGGGGTTGCCCCAGTCTGTCTGCAGGACCTTTCACCTGACCTTGCTGAATTTAATGAGGTCACACCTCTCAAGCTTCTCAAGGTCAATGGCATCCCTTACCTCTGAAGTGTCACTTTTACTACTCAGCTTGCTGTCATCTCCAGATTTCCCGAGGATATATTCAGTCTCACTATGCTGTTAATAAAGTTATTAAACAGTACTGATCCTGATACAGATTCCTGATGGATACCACTCATCGCTGGTCTCCATCTGTACTTTTGAGTTTTTGATAGCAACTCTGGATGGATATCCAGTCAATAGGTTATGCAGCACAGTGCCAAATAAAACATTTGTGTTGCAGATATACTAAATCTCTTGAACTGTTATATGGAGGGGTTGTGAACTACTAATATCAAAAACAAAGTTATGTGTTTATAATGTTAGATAAATGCGTATTTTGAATGTGGTTTTCATACGTCATAATGAAGGCCAAAAGTAAAAAAATTGGCCATTTCCATCTCTGTGGAAGACAATGAAGGGCAACAGTTATGTGCCTGAGGTGATCCTCACAGAAGACTTTTCATAGATGCTCAGAGAGTTCTTTTCTCTGCTTAAACAACAACAAAAAAATCTCAGTGCATCCCTGTCCCATCAGGAACAGCTTGCAGAGTTCCTGAGAGGCTGTTAGAGCTGGCCAGGAGTCCATGACTCTTCTCTCTCTCCCCACGCAACAGCAGCTGCCACTCTGATAATCCTGAGAGGTTTTCTGGGCAGGCCTTGCAATCTCAGAAGCAGATCCCTGAGAATCTAGATCTCATGGCAGAATCCCAAAACTACTGTTCCTGTTCATTTGCTTTTCACTCCACTCATCAAAGTAAATTAGGCTTTATGATCTGGCATTACTGTCTGTGTAGAGCAAGAGCTGTCTGCCTCAGTCATCCTTCTGAAGCTTGGAATTACTCTTCTCCAAACACAGAGAATAGATCTATGGCCTTTTGATGGAGACAAGCTCAGACTAAGCACAGAGCTTGCAGAAGGACAAAACAGGACAATCTAAAGTAACAAACCTACATGCTGCTTACAGTCTAGACATCTGGGGAAGGCAAAGGACAAAGCATTGCGTCTGCTTTATAGACTGCTGACTGTAAAAGAACTGAGCTGGCTGATCTGCATGAAGGACTCATAAAGGATAGGAAACCAGCAAGAAACAGTTTGAAACAACCAGCAAGAAACCTTTTTCATTTCTGTTGTTTGTGTGTTGTTTTTTCATAATACCAAAGACTGCCAATTTGACAGTCTTAAACTACACATATATGTTTAGACAATGTATCATACATAAAGATGAATATTAAAGGCTACTGCGGGACTTACCTCTCCAGTTTCATCTCACAGTTGGCAGTTCTCCACTAGAAAAAAAGCAAAAATTGTGGCTTACTAGTGGAGGGAGAGCGGTAGATACTGTAGATACTGAGACTTCAGCAAGGCTTCTAACACTGACTCCCATGAGATCCTCATAGGCTCAGTGAGGAGACGGAGACTGAAAAATGGATGAACTGCTCAGTCCAGAGGGTGATGATCAGTGGCACAAAGTTTAGTTGGCAGTCAGTAACAAGTGGGACACACCAGGGGCCAACACAAGGTCCAGACCTGTTTAGTATCTTCAGTAATCATTTGTTTGAAGAGTCAGAGAGTAATCCAAGCAAGTTTGCAGATGACACAAAATTGGAAGGAGTGACTGATCAGCCAGAGGCTTGTGCTGCTATCCAGTGGCATCTGAACAGGCTGGAGAAAGGCTCTGAAAGGAAACTCTTGAAGTTGAACAAGGGAAGTTCACAGTCCTGCAGGTGCAGGGAAGCACCTGCAGGCACAAGTACATGCTGATGGCACCATTCTGGAAAGCAGCTTGGCAGAAAAGGACCTAGGAGTCTTGGTGAATACCAAGTAGAGTTAGCAGTGTGCCCTGGTAGCAAAGAGAGCTCATGATATCTTGGACTGCATTAAGAAAAGCACTGCCATCAGGTGAAGGGAGGTGTTTCTCTCTATTCAGCAGTGAAAGCCACCCCTAGAATGCTGGTTCCAGTTCTGTGCTTCCCAGTACAGGAGAGAGAGCCCAGGGATTGGCTACAAAGATGAAAGGTCCAGATGACCTCCAAGTATCCCTTTCAACATCAACCATTTTTTGAAAATTTTCTGAGCCTAGATTTTGATTGAGAATGTTTTGATAAAACTCATTTTTCAATAGGTGATTTCCCTTTCAGTTTTTATGAAAAATAAATTCAAAAAAAATAAAATGAAGATCTTCAGGAGTTTTCCCAATTTGCAAGACTATTTCCTATAAAAGCATACTTGAAAGTTAAATGATCCATAATTTTCAGATTGCCAGTCTTTGAAAAACTTTCATAATTTCAGTTTTCTTTCCCTATTCTGTGCGGAGGAAAAAAAATCTCAAAACCTCCTCTGGGATAAAACAAATAATTTCCTTCCCACTCCCTATCAAGTCCCCAAGTGAAATACTGGTACCAACAGAATCAACAGAAGATTACTACTCACAATTGCCTTAGGCAAGGCAATATCCTTACGGATTTTTTTATGTACTCCATTTTAAGTATAAAGAATTTATTTTACACTGATAGAATCTTTCAAAGCAGTGAGCTTTCTGAAGCTCAGTCTCTGTGAAGTTGCTAACCTTTTTAATTAATGCCATGAAGGCACTCAAATCTCTTTTGTACAATGCAGTGAATTTAAATAAGTTTTTTTTTTTTAAATCTCGTTCACTTGTTCCTACGAATTATTTGCAGATGTTCCTGCCAAAGCTGTAAGCTTTTATATCCACAAAGCCTACCTTTTGCACTTTCAGATGGGACAAAGTTTCTCCTATCTTCACTGTCAATGTGATAAGGTCTATAGGATGTGACTATGTATATTTTGAAACCTAGGAAAACCTAAGTCAAATTCAATACAGTATTGAAAATATCATATTCAGCCTATAGGGTGAATTTTCTGATGCTGAATGATTCAAATTTCTGGCATGCAATACATAATACGGATGCGTGAGATGATACAGCATTAGTTATATTGTCATAAGATTTTGTAAGATCATAAAGCATATTAGCAAAGTGGTGTTTAGCTCTGCACCTTTGATCACTAGGGAAGGATTGGTAAAATGGAAACAACTGCTTGTGATGGGTTCAGAGAGCATGACTCAGAAAGATTTGCCTAAGGTGGCTTTTGGCTTAGAGAATAAAGAGACTGTGCAAGGTAGAGAAGCCCTAGAAGAAAGAGGGCAACAAACTGATGCAGTAAGCTGTTTATGATAGCATCTAATCTGTGAACAGACAAACTTGCAGACAGTTGTTTGTTTTTTTTTAACTTGCTTGTTAAAAAAAGGAGTGGTTGTAGTGCACAGTAAGTATTCAAAGGCAAGATGTGTTAAAAGACTGCTTGCAGGACAGCTAGACACACTTTTCCAGAGAAGAGGTCAGAAAGGTGATGTCACTAATGGGATTCTGAACAATGTCAAGGTGTCTTTACAGGAGCTTTACAGGAGGCCTTAGCAGACCATATGGCCTTCTCCTGCCCTCAAACACTCCTGTCTAATCTGAAATAAAGACATATTTTTAACCCTAATACTAGCAATTTCCCTTTTGAGTATGAAATTAGGCTTTTCTGTCAGTACACAGACCATGTAACATCTTAGAATGAAGAAGTCTTGTGATGGTAAAGAAACAGAAAGCATCTGCCACAGCACAGAGTATGGAAAGTCTCCTGTACATCTGCAGCCTCATCTCAGAGCTTCGCCCAGAAGCAGGATTTGTAGGGGTCCTGATATTCAGAACTGGTTGACAAAGAGACTTTTTACTACCCAATTCAGCTTCTGGAGAACAAGGCGCCCACCACCAGGAAACTTCCTGCTTTACCAAGTCTCATGTTCTTAGAAGTTTAAGCCCAAGCATACACATTCCTTTAGAAGCCCAAGGCAGCACTCGAAACCACATATCTCTCACAATTGTTATGTGTAACCCACCCACATTGCTCAGCTAGCAATAACTTACAATCTCAGTGTGCTTTTGGTGTCACAGTTCTTCGTACAGATTTGCAAGGACCCACAGTACAGTTGTCAGCACTGTTATCAGAGGCAGTATATTCACTTGCTTTGGCAATGTTATCCTCATTTTTCATGATGAATGTCCATCTGTGTCTTACCAGTGCAAGACTGACATTAGTGTTCTTTATCTGCACCCTTCTGAAAGCTACAGATGGTACTTCTGTTGCCTCATACACAATGATCTGATGATGAAACTCTTTAAGACCATGGACATAGTTGGAACTCCACAGTCCTGCTGTGTCACATTCATGAAGCAATACCAATTGCAAAGATGCAACATCACATTCTTTGTCTTGTTTAGTTATTGTCTCACTTTTGCAGATCTCTGTTTCCTCAGTCTCCCATGTTAAAATTGTTACAAGTTTTCACTTTAAAATGTTTCTCTTAGCAATAGATGATACTTCAGTGGTCTCATTTTACCATTAAGCAGTGCATTAGTAATTGTTTAGTGTTCAAATCTTTCACCATTTTCAGGAGACATTTTGTTATTTGAACAGCATTTCTACCAAGATGTTGGACCTGATTACCAGGAATTAGGATTTAGATGTCTAATCCTAAATTCTATCACAAATTCGTTAGTGAAGGAAGGGATAGTCTGCTTTCAGAGGCTATGATATTAGCTTCCCTTAAAACACCCCAGGAGAAATAGGTTTGAAAAATATCAACTCCTGGTTAGTTGTGTCAAAGAGGTCAGAATCAATTCCCAAATAAGTAATAAATACAAGCTAACGTATTTGTTATATCAGAGTCACAGCCCAACATTCTTTGCCTCTCAGGAAAGCAGTCTCCCAAGGAAGAGATGAACTTCTACTAGTCATGAGCATCAGAGAAGTGTTGATGTCCGTGAACTGCTCTGACAATAGCAGATGCAGATTCCATGTAAAAGGTAGGAGGAAGAAAAAGATCCAGCAGGATACTCAGTTTGAAGCTGGTTTTGTCTTCAGTGAGCATCATGCCTTCTTGCAATCACTTTTTGGATAATTCTAGCCTTTACCTACTGGAGAGTGTCCTACCTTGAACAATCAGTCATGCTGAAGAACACATTGGGACTGCTCTTTCAGTAGAAGATCCTCAGTTTGTTCTGCATATGCATTCTTTGGGTCTATTTCTTCTTTCCTATATACTGCAGATCGGTAGAGATCAAGTACTGCTGATCACTTTAAAAGAGACAGCTGTGAGATCACCCTGACCTTTGTGTAAAACATAGCAACCACAAAAACTTTCATGTCAACAAACTATAACAATAGCATATGTCATTTTAAGACCAGATCTCAGTAATTTTAAGAATTTAAGTCCAATATGTCGATGTGAAATTGAAAATCTGGAGTGAACTAAAGGGAAAAAGGATCAGACCCTCAGGTTACCAGAGCCCTCCTTTAGGAAGCAAAGGAGCCATTTCTCAGTGTGACTGTTCTTATATAGAGAGGATGACAACAGGAAACAAAATAGTATTAGATGTCATGATATCTTCCACAGACTGCAGGCAGTCTGAGTAGCACCTTTGAAATGAGGACTCCTCCCTCTGCCACCTCAGAGTGTTAAAGCAAGGCTGACCTGTAACATCTCTCCTTTAACAATACCTCCATGTAGTTTCTAACCAGGAAAAGAATCTGCAGGATTCAACAATCTATCCAGATATACTACGTGACTACTAAATTATGGAAAGTAAGCCTGGCTCTTTTTCTCTCCAGAGCATGTGGAACCTTCGACATTTCAGAGGAAAAGATTCCTTCCCTAATCTGCAGTTAAATCAACAACAGCAGAACACTATCTGATAAAAGATAGTAAACAGCGTCCAGTGTCTTTCTAGCTGCCTCTAGAAAATACATCAGCAGCCTATCAGCCCCACAACTCACACTTTTGACCTATATTCTACAGTTCTCATCCTTCATCCAGGGAGCAAACAAAAACATTCACTTTTCCCTGTATTTTTCTCATTACACTAAAGAAAACCAGCTGCTGCCAAGTAGGATGCCCATTTCAATTCAATGAAAGTAGAATGAGGGAGGCTAATTAAAAAATAATTTAATCACCTTTTGATGATCTAACATCCATGATCCTGTCTAGATAGTTAATCAAGCTAAATATTAAATCTTTAGTCAGGATGCAAAACCTCTTTAAAAATTTACACCTCCAGCAAGAGGTGACGTTGGCTCATTTGATTGAGGTCAAAGTGCATTATCCTGCATCGTGGAAGCCAAAGAAAGGAAGAGAGGAACTGGAATGTTCCACGTCCATTGCATAATAATTCATGGACTTCTGTAACCTCAATGATTTCCTTACACTATCTCAATGATCTTCAAATTAAAAGTCCTCTTGTCTCTGTTGCCTCTTGGGACATTCTATACTGTAGAAAAAAAGCAGAAATACGTTGCAGATGATAACGACAAACCTACATTCTCACCACACCCAGAGTGCCTCAACATAGCCACCTTTCTGAATTTCTAAACCTTCCAGACTTAGCTGTCTAGAGTGAAAGAGAATTATCTTATTCTCCGTAGTGTTGATATGATCTCTGATCTCAAAATCATAGAATCATAGAATCATAGAATCATAGAATGGCCTGGGCTGAAAAGGACCTCAGTGACCATCTAGTTTCATCCCCCTGCTATGTGCAGGGTTGCCAACCACCAGACCAGGCTGCCCAGAGCCACATCCAGCCTGGCCTTCAATGCCTCCAGGGATGGGGCATCCACAACATCCTTGGGCAACCTGTTCCAGTGTGTCACCACCCTCTGTGGGAAAAACTTTCTCCTAATATCTAACCTAAACCTCTTCTGTCTCAGTTTAAAACCATTCCCCCTTGTCCTATTACTGTCCATCCTCATTAACAGCTGTTGCCTCTGTTGCTTATATGCTCCCTTCAAATACTGGAAGGAGAAATCTTCATCACTTCATCTTCCAGTAAATCAGAGGAAAATCTGTGGGCATGTATCCCACTTTCCTGAATTCAGATGCAGATTCAGAGGCTTGCTTACGAATGCATACATACTAGTACCTGTGTAGTTATACAGAAAGGTCAAATTAACCACGTTTGGCACTCCTGGTAAACATTATTTTAGAGTCTGGTAAACATGCACAGTCAGGAAATTCATGTTCAGAAAATACATACTAAAAAATGTATCATTCTTCAATATTCAAGAGGATAAGTTTGTCTTTGTGGGAAAAAAAAAAAGAAAAAAGTTTAAGTCATTAGCATTTTCTCTAGCTCAGATTCAAGAAGCTTATGTTCCACTTAGCTCTGTCTTTCTTTGTTCCCTGCTGGTGGTCCCAGGTTTTCAAAAATGCCAAGAAAAAGTTCAAGACATTCAAGCTTCAGGCCGCTAACAGAAAGGCCTGTCCATTGTCCACATTGCCTGAGCACAGTGACAGGCCCGAGGGAACGGCATGGAGCTGTGTCAGGGGAGGAGCAGCTGGGGTTGAGGAGAAGGGTCTGCACCAGAGGGCGGTGAGGATGGAAGGGGCTGCACAGGGCTGTGGGCACAGCCTCTGGCATCTGGAGTTTGAGAAACATTTGGATAAGTCCCTCAGAAATATGGTTTGGATTTTGCGTTGCAGCCAAGAATTAGATTCAATGATCCTTGCAGGTCTCTTCCAACTCAGGATATTCTAAGATGTTATGAAATGTCAATTTTTTCTTTCTCCTCCTTGGCTTGTTAGGGACATCTTGTTCACCCTGATGCTCTATTGCAGTGTACATACTCACTGCAGTTGTTGGCACCACAGACATATGCCTTTCAACCCATGAGCCCAATCCAGATGCTGGCACTCAGACCACCTTGCTCCTTCCCTTTTCTCATATTGAGTTCTCCCCTGAACATCCTCCCAGATGTTCTTCCTTTGCATTCTGTTATGTGTCCCGTATCCCTGTAGGAAGCAACTCCTTTATTCTGCAAGGTGCTGCAGAGAGTCCTTCTACTGACTCACTGTGTGGGCATCTACTAGTCCATTGGGCTGAGGTTTACTGGGATAGCCTGGGAGGCTGTTATCAAATAGTATTATTATGCTCTTTTCTTTGTTGTAGTTTCTATGGAAATACATAGGAAGCATTACTTTTGGAGCAACCTACATATATTAAGATCTACCTTATGTTTCTTAAACAACTCGAAAGACTCACACCGGATCTCTACCATACAGAGCTCTGTTTTGTACCAGCCTTGGTGGAGTATCCGTCCTCACACCTGGGGTTACTTGATGATAAGCTCAACAAACCAAGATATTTGATGCTGCCCTTCAGACTTCTAGGACACCTTCTGGTCTGTCTGTGGATATTTACTGCATCCTTTGATCCTAACCTCTGTCCCACCAAAGTTTGCTTTTCTGTGATAGCCTGAAAATTACCATCTGCTGGAAACTGAACTCCTTTCTCACTATCACAGAAGATGACAGGAACCTTCTTTAAATTGGAAGGCAACACTTAATCTTCATAATAAACATAAGGACATAATAGAAAGCGTTAAATTGACTTTATCATCTTATTTGCTGAGTCTTGTCCTTTATCTAGTCAATATTTGTAATGAGTAAGCCTGTCTTTCTATAAGTTTATCTCAAGGTTTTCCAGACCAATTAGATTTTATGAGTCTTAAACATATGATACATTCTCTTCACAGGTTTTCCAGAATTTTCTGGAATGTGCTATAGTATACATTAACATCAGGCAAGAGAAAATAATCCCCTTCTCACATCAAGTCAGGCTCTGAATATAAAGGTACTAATAGATACATAAACCATTTAGCCATGAAAAAGTACATACCATGAGATCTATCATAAGTAGAATCCACTATCTTTAAAAAAATCATTTTTCATGATGAAGACTTCTTCATAGCTTTCTAGTATCTCAATTTCAAAAACACAGCAATGAAAAAGGAAAAATTAAATCAAAAATGGTGTTTTCATGTAACTCACTGAAGCTTTATTAGTGACTGTGTTCCACATGGTGAGAATATCCTATATTGCATAGAACTCAGTCAACTGCATAGTTGTTTATACCATGTATACTATTGCACACACACACATTATATAATTCATAATAAAGAATATATGAATATAAAGAATATATGAAAGATATGAATAATATTTAGATTTATTACTTTTATATGTATTTATTGTGCATTTAAAATAATATTAGTTACTAGTTTTGTACACAGCTGAGATGTATGAAGAAATACAGTAAGGTAATAAATTGCGGGTAATTAATGCCATGAAATAAAGACCCAGAGATCTTCTTAAAACAAACTTAATCATTTACATATCTGTCATGGTTTAATACTTTTGTAATTTTGCTATCAGTATTCCACATCATAACATCATGTAAAGTATGGATAATTCACAAAGGTTCAGCTCGCAGAAGAAGACTACGTTTCCCAGAGGACATCACGGGCATGAGATAAGTCACGGGACAAGGACAGTATATAATCTCACTCCCGTGACTGAAATCACACACTCTCCCGGATCCTCGGAGCGTGGGGTGCCTTCCAGCCGTTTCGCCTAGAGCTTACAGTAGGCCCTTCGGTTTTTGGGACTCACTCTCTCTCTCTCTTTTGCTTAATTACAATTATATTGTATTATATTGTATTATTCTGTATTCTGATTTAGTATTTAGTAAATAAGTGTGCCTCCTTAGATCGCTGCCGCTGTTTTCTTTTCCCATCCCCTTTTCCCCTTCCCTTTTTGGGCCAGCGGCCCTTTTGGGCCAGCTGCCCCCCTGTCACGGGCACAGGTAGATCTTGCTTAACCCGCGACAATACCCAGACAATAAGGGTAAACTTCACCTAAAGCAACAATAGATTTGATGCACCGGAAAATAAGTTATTTGCCATCTATAGATGAGAAAACCTATGGAAAACTAAGTAGCTCTAGAAGTCATACTAGCAACATCACAGGGAGAAAATATTAAGGTCAAGAAACAAATTTTGAAGGAGATGTGTAACATGTTTTATTCAAACAGCTGCTGTTAGAAATTGTGTTCAAGCTTTTGAGTACACAAGCCATACCTCAAGAGCAGCCCAACAACAGGCATTACAGGCCAAATTACAATTTCTTAGAGAAATACTTACAGTGAAGGAAGAAAGGAATATCACAAGTTCAGCCATTCATGGCAATGTAGCTGAAGTTGGATGTTTGAAGCGTGTAAATGTATGGGAGCTGCTGAATCACAGCCTGAACCTTTGATTAGTTATCTGAAGCAAGCAATATGTCAGCCCTGGGAGCACAGGTGAAAGCAATTCACCTGTGCTGCAGGAAGGGGTGGAGCCAGGCTCCACCTCTCCAGACCCATTTAAGTGCTGACTGCCAGGGAGGAAGGATCTCTTATGAGAGATCTGCTTCTTTGGAGCCCTTTGCAGTGAGCCCTCTACACAGGTAAGCATTCCACCTATTTTCTCTTTGTTCCCCTTGTGCCTAACTCTTTTGTTGGTTTATTTCCACACCTTGACTATACATCTATTTTTGATTGTACTTTTCAATTATATTATTTTTCCTTGATTGTACAGTAAACAAGCCCCATACATTTTTTTTCCATTGATTGCAGGAATTTCACATCATGCTGCTGTAACTCTACTCTAGAATATATCTTTCCTAATTAGCTTGTGCATGCCCTTAAACTACATGTTATATGGGCTATTAAACAGAGGAAAGGCAAATTAACAATGAATCAATTTCTTCCACCAATCATTCCCCATGGCCAAGGTAGTTACAGAGAGTATCTGCTAACGCAAGTGCACCTGATAGGGTCTGTGATGGAGCAGATACTTCTGGTCAGTCCTTTGTCACAGTCCTGCAACCCCAATCTTCTGCTGCCTCACATAAACTGTGTAAATTCTCCACCCCGTGTCTGAGTGCATGCTCAGTAAAGTCAATTATCTGAACTGTTCTGTTTCCTTGCCTCCTGCAAGTCCTGGGAGAGGCACATAATACTTCACTGAGAAGTTGGGGCAGAATTAGATGGAATTAGGAAAGGAATAGCTTCTCTCTCATACAGACACATATATCTCTCTTAGTCCCATGCGCTCTCTTGAAGAAGGTAAAGTGGGATCCCCTTAACTCTCCCTTATTTTGATTGTTCACAACAAAAATTAAGTCAAATGCAAAAAATGTATGCGTGTTTTGAAACTGAAGCCAGCTGCATCATCTCAGTCCCAGCTAAGTGTATGTTGCCAATGAATACACAGCAGGCTATGCAGAAATCCTGGGGAAGAAAAGCATCTGAAACAATGTGCTGTGTATCAAAAACATCCCTATTCGAAACAACCATAAAACCTTCTTATTTCTGTATGGTAATCAAAGACCTTGCAGAGGCAAGGCTCCTTAAACTGATGTAAATCACCATGCGGTTTCCATAGTAAGAAGGGTATTTCCATGCGCTTACTCTGTTGTAAAGGACTTCTCTCTATTAGAAAGCAACAAAACTAATCAAGTCTCCTCATCCTAACACCTTGGGGAAAAAAAAATAATTAAATAAACTAAACAAATAAATATTCAGTTCAAGTATTTGCCATGTCTTTTCAAGGACATTCATTCTCATGTGAACAAAAATTGAAAATGGGTGATCACAGCTCTTTTACCCTTTCTCTCTCCTACTTTTGGAACAGCAGGGAACTTTTCACACAGAAGGCCAATCCTTGTCTGCAGTGGCTCTTTCATGAAAGTTTTCATCCATCTGGGAGGGCATGGAGAGACATATTTCCTGCAGTTGCTCATCCCCGTGACTCAGCTTGAAAACTGAATGCCCATACTCTGGAGTTTTGATCTAGTCATCAGCCTCACAGAAGGAAGTTGGGTTCCTGTACTATTGTATAATAGTTGGGTAATGTTTGTAATTTCTTAGCTCCAGTGCTCAGGTTTTGGTTTTCAATGATATGTTGCTTTTCCCACACTTTATTGGTCTCCTGTGTTTCACATAGGAAGTCACCAGGATGGCAACTACAATAGCAGCCTCCTGAGCGTTCTCAGCCAATATTCCAAAAATCTTCTTTTTCTTTTTGTTTTTTAATAATGTTGTCTGGATGGTGGCTGTAGGTATTCGATGGGCTTGATGTATGCTCCACATTTCCATATAGGAAAACAATGATGCTAATAAAATGATTATTTGAATAGTACTTTAGGATTTAAAAGGAGCGATTTCATACACATGTACACGAGTCCAGACCTGGAGCTATTAGATCCAATTAAAGCATTCTGCACTTAGGCATGCATTACAGCTAGCACTCAGGAGAAATAGATGTGTTTGTATTTTCAGTCTGATTATAAAATTGAATCACTGTATGCCTCCAGCTTAACCCCCTTACAGCTGAGTGGCTGTAAAAAAAAAAAACCTACAGATAAACCTAATACACTAAATCTATTCTTTGAAGAAGCTAACTAAATTAGATGGGGCAATTTTCTGTCTCTCGTGTCTTTCTGCTTTATAGTACCATGCACTGCTGAGTGTTTCAGAGGAATCAGAGCTCTGGTACTCTCTGCCTGCTCCATAAGACTGGAAACAAGAACATTCATCCCTACCTAAGGTCTAGGCAGCAAGGGACATCTCTGAAGCCCAAGTTGCCATCATGGACAGCACAGCAACAGCCATTGCACTTCAGTCTCAACTGTAACAAGAACAACAGAGAGATCATTCTGTTTAAAAAAAAGGAATACAGTATCATTAAAAAAGTGGCATTTGATATATGGCATTTTATATATATTTTATATATTCAAAGTGCATCAGGAGCAGTCACTGAGACGATCTTTTTCCACAGTTGTCTATGATCTGCCAGCAAATTGCTACAGTGTTGGAAGAGGTAGAAGGGCACAACTGAGGCATCACATCAATTGAGGAAATGGATAAGTCTTAATTACCATGAGAGACTTTACCTGGGCTTCCACTTACACTCTTTGTCATGGGCCATTTAAGCTGAGCCTTGAGTATTCACTCTGAGAGTTTA
This sequence comes from Perdix hodgsoniae, assembly GCA_035772895.1. NCBI lineage: Eukaryota > Metazoa > Chordata > Aves > Galliformes > Phasianidae > Perdix > Perdix hodgsoniae. Next base: position 649,662 of record JAPSGF010000036.1, on the reverse strand, counting down.
CATAAGAACTTTGTTGAATAAGTATACTCCAGCTCAGCCATACCTTTGCCTGCCTGGCTTTGTCTAAGGCATTGATTTCACAAATTGATGTTGGGCCTCCTTTGTCTTTCTGGACCTGGATCTGACTTGTGGATTAACTTCTTGGTTTGATCTTGGACCTCATGTCTTATCACCATGAGCTTGCCTGGTGATCTACACACTTGTTTGAACCTGTCTATGATCTCTGGTCTTGCACCTCATCCTACGCTAGGGTTGGTCGGATGAGCTTTGTCTGTTGAGGTTTTGCTGACTCCACTTAAATCCCTGTGGCAAACAGGGAGCTGCCGGCCTTTGCTGCACACTAACATCATCACTTCATGAAGCAGAGTTTTGATACTTCCTTGGTTAGTAAAAAGGAGTGGAATTGCTTTTGGGGCTGAATGAAATCAAGCATAAGCTTTAGCTAAGGAGAATGAAAAAATCACAGATCAGAACTAAAGAAAGGAATGCTGCCAAGGGTGGAAATCATCTACAAGCTTCCCAGGACCTTGACTGAATGACTTAACCCCTTTAACAATAAATATACAAGTCAGATGTCTTCAGTTTCATTCCTCAAAAATGGAAAGTATGTGTTGCTTGCTACCTATACACTCTCAGGGGTCTCCCTAACTCTTAAACTGGCCAGCACTCAAATGAATAAGGCAGTGATATTAGACAGTTGGAGCCCCTTGGTGTGTTAATCCTATCAGTCCGAATGATAAAATTTTTAGCTTTTGGCACTGACTGATACATTCACTTTTATTTGCGGAAAGAGTGGATGTAGGCACGTAGTGTGATGATTTACCATTTAGCTGTTTGCCAGACTGATGGTACAGCTAACAGGACTTCCTTCTTTGTGCATCCTTGCTGCATTCTGGAAAGGCCAAGGACAGAGTGTGTAGGCTTTGTTTACTGAAGTTAGTGCTCCTGGATCCTGTTCATCAGGTCCCTGAAGAGGAAAGAAATGCTTGTCTGAAGCACTTGGGGCACAATGTAACATGACAATAAAACAAGTGTTTTCTTGTATTTATAGAGAAAGTAAAAATAGGAATTGGCAATGACAGATGAGAAAGGAATGGAAGTTTAGGCCTGCATGAAGATAGCCTTGGGACCTTCCAAACATCCATCCAGGGAAAAAAAAAAACAGCACAGCTATCTTCCTGCTTGTACCTCCGATTTCCCAGCTGTGGGGAGAAGAGCCAATGTTCATTTTGGGAAACTGTGGTGATACGGGGTTGAGTTGGAACCAAGGAGCCTCCAAAACAGGATATTGTGGTACTCAGGTACCCAGTTTAGAGGATATGAAGGTGCAGCCAGCATGCAGGCACTGCGAGAAGCTGACATACAGGCATTAAACAGAAAAAGATTTGGAGGCCTTTTTAAACTAAGGAAGCTTTGCAGGATTATCAATCAAACACTTGCAATATAGCACAGACAGACTTATTGGGATATTTAAGTACTGACTGGTCAGTTGTTGCATTCGTGCTAGGATTCTGTTTGCTGCTCATAATATGTAAGGTTACATGGACAAATACACTGACTTTGAATTGCTTGGTAATCTGAAGATTTGCTGTTTTGTCAATGCATTGATTTGAATGTAAATTGCTCATAGCTTTGTGTCTTTACTAGAGGTGCGGTATTTAGAACAGAAATATCTATCTTTTCACTAAATATTGTCAGTTCATTTAAGGGGCATTGGGTTGGGTTTTATCCTTTCTTAATGTGTTGCATGAATTGTTCAGTACTTGGGGTTATTAAGCGGCCACTTTTATGTATTTTTAAATCTATATTAAAGCATGGCACAGGTTGATAATGCTTGATTTTTCAAAGGTACCACGGTCACAAAAATCCCATTAACTTCAAAGGCATTTAAGAGTTCTCAGCACTTCTGAAAATCTGGTCATCCTGAGTGTCCATAACCATATTTTAATCAGCTATTTAAGCCTTTGTGGTCAGTGCACACATCATCTTATCCTGCTCCCAGCAAGGCCACTTACAGAAGTCTCCTTATTCTCTATTTCAGAGTCAAGAGGTGAATTATAAAGAGATAGCCTGCCCTCCCTCTTTCTCACTAATAGTTCAATGTTATGAAGAATAGGAAAAAGGTCTTCAATGTTGAGATTTCCTGAAGGCTCTGCTGCCACAGAAGATGCATTTTTTCCCTGGCGTGGATAAGCTTTTCTCTCTGGCTCCTCCTCTGTTCTTCCAGGCACACCGTAGCCATCTGTCCAAAAACAGCACTACAGCAGCAAGCACTAGAATACAAATAGGAGACGCAGCAAAACCTCCCAGACAAGGGATGTTGTGGGATGCGTGGTAATGTTAAAGATTCCTGCAGGAGGATGCAGTATTCCAGTTCCCCGACATGCCTTGTGGGATATGTTCCACCCACACTCCACCTCAGATCAAAGCAAGTAACTCGGTTGTGCATACCTCTTACATGGTCACCTCTATTCTGTTAAGCAAAACAGGTGAGTGGATGAATCTCTCCCAGCATGTGCAGAGGAACACTGTCCTCAGTTCTCACACAATTCTCAGCTCAAGAGCTCCAGTTCAAACTGTAGCTTAGTCAACAAGACATCCCCTGTAGTACTTGATGTCCACAGATATGCAGTGGTATGGAACAAAGTAAGGGGTTGCTTTCCTTTACAGAGTCAACCACAATAATCAGTGCAGTTGTTCTTCCCTATATCAGCATGGGTGCAGAATCCCAGTGTTAATTTCTCATTATAAGTAGGGGTTTTGATTTTCAGAAACCTGTCCTTTCTTTGCTTCCCCAACCCTGACAGGGTGTATTTCCTACACATCAATATTGAATGTAACGACATGCCTCACAAGTTGAAAAAAGAATCGTGACAGTATCTTTACCAATCTCTTTTAGTAGACAGTGACATTGACATAGATCTAAGCTCAACTTACCTGAAGCAATTTTCAGCAGGGGACAATATGTATTTCTAAATTGCCTATAACATACTAAATAATGAAACAGCAAGCTAAGGAAGGGGAGGAAAAAAAAGAGAGAGAGAGAAAGAGAGAAAGAGAGATCCAATCATTTCCCTCTAATAGAGTGTAACCAACAAGTGCTAGACAGGATTTTGGTTTGATATGGAGAAAGCTGATCTACAAGATTACCAGACACTCTTCTGCAGAGGAGTGAAACTTCACCTTTTTAACATTTCGTTAATAGGTAAGTTCAGCAGTACTCTGAAAATGTTCAAATGGAAGTTAAGCCACAGCTGGTTTATAAAGTGGCTCTGTGAAGTCCCGCACTAAGATCAACTTTTTGAAAATAGCAGCAGCTGCACTCTGGACTGTAGTTTCTCAACCAGGAAGGAGGGAAGGGTGCTTTCCCTGGAAAGCATCGTGCTGCTTGGGCTGCAGACAGATGGCATACCCAGGAGCCTCCTGGGCACAGAGATGTGAAGCTGTTAGAGAATCTGGGTGTGAAAGACTCTTTACGGAATGACCTAGAAAATTAGGCAAATAATGTAAAGCATTTGCTGGCCCAAATAAGTTTGACTTCAATCTCTCTGCTATCAGCTAGCTCTGTGCAAGGTGAGTCCACACTTATTCACTGAAGGAGGAAGAAAGAAAACATTAATTAAAATTAACTCCGACTCACTTTAAATTCAACTCATGGAACTAGAGTGAAGTCCTAGGCTGGAAGCCCAGAATCAGCATTTGTGACACAAAATCAAGGAGATTTATTTTCCACGAGGTGCAGAAACGATGCCACGCTCTTGGTTTTTACTTCTGTCTATCGATCTTGAATAGTCTGAGCCTCCTCAGTCCAGTAAATGATCAAGCTAAGCAGTGGCTCATTTTCTGTAGGCCTGTAGCTATATATAGTAGCATTCTCAATATCACATGAGGGTTTTTTTTAAGCAGTATTTGAAGAAATTCATGAGTCACCAGATTATTCCCTTTGAACAATCAGTTTTATTCACCAGTAATGTAAAGATATGGTCAAAGCTCATAAAATACACTCAAAAGAAATTATCTGCGAAGACAATAAAACACCTCTGCTACACGTTTCCTTGACTATCTTTGTCTTTACATGCTTCAAAACAAGGGTTTTTTTCATACACGTTCAATTTTTCCTGTCTTTATGTCTGATGGGCCTCTTAACCGAGGTTTGACTCTTTACAAAGAGAGAGAGATTGACAACATGGCTGATTTGGGCTTGAACTCCAAACTCCCACGATTCTTCATGGTGTGGTAGAGGCGAAGACTTGATTCATGTCTATCCTCATAAGCACTTTCTAATGTTTGCTAGCACTCTGCATTTTTAGCTGTTAATCATGTTGTTTTCATACTACATTCCTCTCCCCCAGAATTCCCAACATTGGTCTCTTATTATATCTGCTTAAAAAATCAACTAGCATATATATATTTGTCTCCTAAGTCAAGGAGACCACAAGTGGGAGTAGCACTGCAACCATTAATGTAGTAAAGGGGCAGTATTATCATTTATGCTTTCACTGTGCCAGGAAGAACAAGCTGTGGTTTACAGATTTCACAATCTTGCTTTGTCAGACAGACAGACTGCTATGTAAAATACTTTGCAAAATCCTGAAAGGAACTTAAAGTCAGATGCAGTTTAAATTTCAGCTAGATGAGCCATCTGGAAAAAATCAAACAAGATAAAAAAAAAAAAAGGAAGAGGAGGAAAAAACACTGCCAAACTATTTCTTCTTAAATTGTGTCAGTTCGATTTCTGGCAGACACAGGTTGAGTTTATTATTGCATTTTCTAATACTCCCAAGCTTTGGGACATTTCTTTTTGCAATTTTGCTGAATTTATCATCACATTATTAGCTCAGCCTGCTTAATAGCCTGTGTGTGGGAGGCAGCTGGTCCTGCTTTTGAGAGAAGCCCCTTTCCACATATTTACAAACATTCTCAAGCACTGCAGTCTTCCGTTTTCTTTTCCTTTTCTTTTCCTTTTTCTTTTCCTTTCCTTTTCTCCTTTTCTCGTTTTCTTTTTCACTATAATCATAAATGTGTAACGTTTGTTGGTTTGAAGAAACATCCTCTCCAAGATGTAAAGGGGTAGAGGACAATACTCTGGCCCCTTCAAGGTCTGACAGACTGCCATTGACCTCAGTGAGGCCAGGATTTTAGTCTGAGTTTTTCTACAAAACAAGCTCCTGTGCCAAATCTTTCCTACAGACATTTCAGAGAATGATCAAAGGAGAAGATGCTGTTTTCTCTGAAAAGATAATGTTTTCTCTGCCAAAACATAGATATGGTAGAGGAGGGGAATTCCTATTTACCCTAGGTTAATATCAAGCGGGGACCCTGATTGACTGAAGCACAGATCCAAAAAGCAGAATTATTAGTGCTGGTCAGCAGTGGAGCCACCAGGCAATCTGAGCCTAGGGCACGCACAGCATTGCAATACTCCTCTAACCTGGCAGCCTCCGGCCATCATTACACACCACCCCTTTCTCCCTCTCCATGCAGGGAAGATCTGACCTGCTGCAGTTCTGATAGCATCACAGAAAGAGGGCCACAGCTAGCCATCATCTTGATGGCCTTGGCCATGAGGCACTGACCTTTTCTACACTGCAGTGGTTATTGACTTGGGTATAGCTACTGAATGACATTTATAAATAAATAAATAAATAAATAAATAAATAAAATACTAAGCACACACATGTTAATCCAGAAAGTAACTCTTGAAAATTGCAGACTTTAGCCACCCTCCAAAGACTAGGAGATTTTGAATTAGCTTCACCTCTTCTTCAGCTTTACTCTGATAAACCCTGATGATGTTTCTGCAAAGCACAGCCACAAGCCAGTGAACCAAACCAGTCAGGTACATTAAATGAGCAGCAATAACTACCATTAGAGAACATGTAAGTGTTAAACAACAAACACCACTGAACCCAGAAATAGCATTTGTCCTATTTGCTGTATCTGATGCACACAAAGGAGTGTCTGCTTATTTGTTGTCTGGCTTAGCTGCTGCTTCATTTTGTCTTTATAGAGGATTATAAACAAACTCTCAGCTTTAGCTCAGTGAAAAGAATAAAATCTGAGTCTCTCCATTAGTCACCATTTTCAGCCTTCACCATCTTTGATCACACTCAGAAGACTCAGAAGTTTCACAGCGGTGCACCTGCTAATGACGGTACATTTCAGATTAATAGTCTGGCGCTAAGAAAAATGTACCACAGATTAAATGCTCTTTTCAATGTATGCAATATGCTGGATCTGGTATTTTATGGTTTGTTAGATATTTAAAATTGCTGCTTTCATTTGTCATATTTGGTTGTTAAACTATTTTCTGATCAATCTTACTCCACCTTACTAATTTAGTTAGGAAGGCTTTCTCTTCACATACCCCTGCCAATGTCTTTGCAGTTTGAAGCTAACTCTTCCAATAATCTTTTTTACAGCTCTAAAGTACCTCATGGAAAGTCTTCCGATCATCATGTAACACAGTCTCTGGCTCTAGCACCTCTCTGCAGTTAGCATTACAGATGGCCTTTCCCTAGTCAGTCTTCCTAGAACATTCTTCCCATTAATCTTACAACAAAGGATGACCTCATTACAGTGCACTCAAAATTACCTGATTGCTATTCTGCAAACAAGAATGGATTTTGGTGAATAGGCAGCAAGGAGGGTAGCAAAAGAATGATTTCCACCGTCTCTTCTAACACCAGAGAGGGAACCAAGTGAAATTTGCAGGTAGAAGGTTCAAGTAGAAAACCACACCTGGTAGCTCAAATAATTAAGTCTCTTTTCATGGGAAACTGAGAATGCTAAAAATTACATGAGCTTTACAAAGAAGATATATTAATGAGGAAAATAAATTGATGAAGAAGTGTTAAGTTGATCTCTCCAGCAAGTGAACTGCTGCCCTCAGTATACCAATTTCAAGAAAAGGAACAGAAGCCTACACTAATAGTAAGTTGTCCTTCCAATTAATCTTGCTAGGTATTAGAGAAATACCCAGTTGTATCCTTGATTTAACAGTACTTCTTGTAGTTCTGTGAAGGAGGTAAAAAAGCATGGAATTTGCATGATTATATATATCTGCTGTAGAAATAGCTTAGGAGACTGCAAGCATTAGTTTCTTGCATTTTTATAACCTCTCACTGATAATTTTAATTTCCTTTTTATTATATTTATTCAATAATTTTTACATTCACCTTTAATTGTATCTTTTATTGCACAAGACTGGAATCAAATTTAGATGAACTGCTTTAAAAGGGAAGGATGATAAATTCTTGTATATGGCTTAAACATTAATGTGAACAGAGTTCCTTTCATATAGAAAGTTCCTGCTTGAAAAGTCTGTAAAATGCTGAGAGAGTCCCTTCTCAAGATGATCAGTCTGAAAGTGCTTGTTAGAGTCAGCAGTAAAGAACAAGAGTGGGAGCTAATGAGAGAAGACCCATCAGAGCATCCCACCACTAGTTTCAGCCACTTCACCTTGACTGCTCAGGCTCTTTACATTTGGCCCTGCTCTTCTGTAAGAAAAGCAAAACTCAGGACAAATCCCATTTTTTTTTAACCAGATAGATAGCAAGCACCTGTTTTGTTGTTTTTTTTTTTTCCTGTGGTATGCTGATAAAGACATGCTGCCCATGTCCAGCATAGTTAGCCTCCAGTCAGAACTCTTCGCAGGCCAACACGTGTCCCATTAGCTGTCACCATGGCATGTTGGTCTTCTTCCATAAACAAGGTTAAGAAGGTTCCCCCTCTTTGCACACAAGCTGTGAGCACTGAGCTCACCAGGACACACAGGTCAGCCTCATCCTTCACTGCATGGCAGCGCAGTGGCATGTCTTTGCCTGTGCACAGTAACCTGCCCAACATCATGCATGGTCTATAGAGATCTGACACTTGGTAGCATGCAGGATGTAAACTGCAATTTCACAGCCCCAGGAGCTCTTCCAAGTTTCATGACTGACTAGGAGTCTTATTAATTAAACATGCTCCATGTTATTACAGCTCCTGTATCAATTAGGCCCTGAGTTGGTGCCCTGCTATACAGAGCGACAATGCCGTTGTCCTTTGGATCTTACACTGGTGTTATGACTTATTAGTTTGGTTGTTTAATCCAGATTTTCAAACATGTGGTTAATAAAAACTGAAGGCTTCCATTATGTAGCTATAGCACCAGCCATACTTATAAATTTAATTACTTCTCGTGGGCTTGTACTAATTATATCACTTCAGTTTTATTTAAATGCTTATGAAACCTTTTGATTCAGAAGAGGAAAAAAAAGGAAGAACTTTATATTCAGATCAGTAATGCATCAGATTCCCAATTTGACCAGCACTCTCACTTGCCCGCTTTGAAATTAGCATCTTTTCACTTTCAGCTTTACCCAAATTCTTCTGCTGGGCATTTGATATTTCTTTCTCTCCAGGGGAAGTAATGTGTTGGAGTTACAATTTTTTATATCATTAATACAAAAATAGCATCAGTTTCATCTGAATATAGGAATCTGAAGTAGAAAGAAAAATACGTATATTATTGTATAGACTTACACGATTAAAATTCCACAACAAGTTTCTAGGCTCTATGTAAGAGTAGATTTGCAAACTTGAACTGCTAATTCCTCCCTGGATTTATGATGCTTTTTCTGTTTAGGAAGATTATAATTTATTTTCCGTTGAATTTCTTCTCGGTATCTTTCTGTACCACCACAGTCAAGTCGAGGCTTTTTCTGTGTGAGGTAGGAGAGGCATAAAAGGCAGTATTCATAAAAGCTGTAGTGGATTTGAAGGACCCTTGGGAGTCGCACACCAACAAACTTTTCTGAGTGAACTGAGAGCAGGGAAGAGTCAAAGCCAAATAATTAACACTGAAGCTCTTCCTCATCTGGAAGGTTACATAGTGCTAATGCAGGAGAGCACACTATGTGGTGACAGCATGCATCCAGGGACAATAAAGAAACATAAATAGACAAAAAATATCTGAAAGGTGTTGCCATAGGGGCAGTCTGTGCTGTCTGCCAGCCAGCTAGAAGAGATGAGGGGGGAAGGTCTCTTCTTCGTCCTTCAAAACATTATATATTTGCTCCAGCAGGGAGAGAAACGGACAAAACATCTCTCTTCAGTGACATTACCCCTGAAGTAGGGAGCACCTCAGTGTGGGGGAGGAGCTCTTCTTGGAGAGAGAAGTAGGGACATACCCAGCAGGACACCTTCTTGCACTGCCAAGGGAAGCTGGAAGACTATATATGATCAGACTGGAATTAGAGTGCTTATTAACCATTTTAGGTAGCACACAAAATGTTGTCCTTTTAGGAGGCACAGAAAATGCCACCCTTGTAATGGCCAGAATAATCATAGAATCAAAGAGTCATAGAATAGTTTGGAAGGGACCTTTAAGATCATCCAGTTCCAACCCCCCTGCTGTAGGCAGGGACACTTCCTCTAGACCAGATTGCTCAAAGCCCCATCCAGCCTGGCCTTCGATGCTTCCAGGGAGGGGGCATTCACGACCTCTCTATGCAACCTGTTCCAGTGTCTCACCACCCTCACAGTCAAGAATTTTTTCTTAATATCTAGTCTACCCTCTTCCAGTTTAAAACCATTTCTCCTTGTCCTGTCATTATATGCCCTTCTAAAAAGTCTCTCCCCAGCTTTCCTGTTGGCCCCCTTCAGGTACTGGGAAGCCACTATGAGGTTCCCCCAGAGCCTTCTCTTCTCTAGGCTGAGAAGTCCCAACTCATCTCTGCTCTTTCAGATGCCCACGACCATAGGAGGTGGCATACACAAAATCCCTTGCATAATGACTGTGGCAGCCTTAGAGGGACACAATGGAATCAGTAGCAGAGGCATTTGATCATCTATCTGGGATGAACACTAGGTCTAAATAATATAAAAGATCTGCAAGGCCTCAAGAGATGGGCAAGTCCAATGCTCATTCACCACTGCAAATCCAGGGATCCTCTGAAAGCATTCAGCAGACCATCTTGCACAGGGCTGTTCATCAATTGCTCATCATTTGCTCATCATTGCTCATCAATTTATAACAAGTAAAAATAATGTGAAAATCTGAGCATCCATTAATTACTTTTCCATCATCTGTTCATTTGATGCGTGTCTTGACATGTGCACCTATTACTGTCCTTGGCTGGTTTGCTTGCTTAGTAGTTGTTCCCGTGAGGTGCAGGTGGAGAAATCCCGGTCCAGACTGGCTGCATATTGCCTCTGAAAGCTAGAGCCAGCTTTACCTCTGCAATCCCTGACAGCTGTTTTTTAACAGAACCAAAAAATCCTGCTGGGAGAAACAGTGAGGGGTCTTACATTGGAGGACTCATTGTTTTTCTGTTTATGAGTTTTGTTTGTTATTTTGGAAGGTGACTGGAAGGACCCCATTGTTCAACATGGTACTCCTGGTACAACAACCAGGAGATGTTGATTTAAAGAAATAAAAGGATGACATTTGCCTGCCACACAGAAATAAAAAAAGACAATTTCACATCTGGATGATCGACTCCAATTTACAACAATCTTGTAACAATAATCATTTCAATAATGTGGCTTGCCAAGGGTTTTAGGGCAGCTAACTGAATTACAGCAAATCTTTACAATTACAACATTTATAATGAATGCAGCTAGAGCAGCCTCAGCTGCCTTCCCTTTTCATTTACTGCTGATTACTCAATAAAGGAGGATCCCACCTTTCAACAAAGAGCAGCAAAGCAGCACACAAACGAGTCTAGCCTCCTGCAGCCTCTACAGAAAAGGCTGTGGAATGGGAGGGCACTGGTGATGCATATAGTCTCCCAGTGCTCATCCTAATCATTTTGCTGAGGACTGTTTGGATCTATGTATTCCTGTGTTAGCTTATTTTCTTTGCTGACTTTGAAGCTTCTCTATGCAGTCAATGAAGAGGAAGCTGATTGTGTACCTTTGTGCTATACTTAATGGGGAAGCAGCTCTGCTGGTGTCAGGAGACAAGGTTCAGATGGCCTATAATTATGGGGAAGACATATCTGGGGTTGTTTTGTAGCATGAAAACATCAAACTGAATGGTCAGGCTTGCCATCTCCTATCACTCTGTGACAATGGGCTCTGTTATGGAAATACACAAGAGTTTCCATTCTACTTTCCATTCTACTTCCTACACCCTTGCACAGCACTTTTCTAAAGGGCAGTTCCCTCCCTTGCAGGATGCAAACTTCATCCTCAGGACTGGAAAAGAGCAGCTGTTGCATGCTCATAGACACTGCATTTCAGAGAGTATGAGTCCACCCACGGTATTTGCATCACAGGAGATTCAGACAGCTCTTTCTTCCTATCTCCATCATCCTAACAAGCTGGCTAGTCCATGTGCCTGTTGTGAGTTCAGTCCTTCACTGTGAGAGAGTCCAGCACCCCTGAGTGACCAGGCCTGGCCTGCACTCCTCATCCAGGCTGCTCACCAAGGATCTTCTGAGCACGCAGACAAGATCTAATATGGAAATCACTAAACTAAGTATTTATGTCTACTGTGAAGAGCTAAATGTTGTGAAACTCAGTACAGCATGCAACGCAAGCTCCTCAGTAGGCACCTCAAAATCTGCTCAGGCAGTGTACCAGAAGGTACATTTTTCTTGGTACTTTGTGGCAGTCCTAGATATCTATTACAGGTACATGAACTAGTTTGGCTGAAAATGGGCAATATGGCATTAGTGCCGCACTAAACCACACTCCTTGTATACATATGAAGGACAAATGTTAATGTGGACTTGTGCAAACAACTAGCAAGAACATGAGTTTGTAGAGCTTCAGATTCACACTACATAAAATAATCTTTTTGCTTGGTTCAACATGCAACAGTTCCAGCAGCAGCCTGTAAGCACGCATATTCTCAACTGGTTTTCTTCATCAGCATCATATCAATAGGAGGTTTTCATACCAATGACAGTTGTGTGACTGAGTTTAAGACTTCTAAAACTGTCAGTTGTCACCCCATATATAAATAAGCAATAATCAAAGCAAGCTACAACCTAAGCAGCCTTTAGAGAGCCCTCTGTAGTATTATTGTACTAGGTCATCTCTGCACATAAGTGTTTTAAAGCACAAGTTTCCTCCTTTTGAAGTCAGTGGGGTTTTTGTAACATCAGTGGAGAACCATTTTTTTTCATCACCAACAATGAAAGTCAATGGTTCAAAAATTTCTGATGTGCCAAGCCCAGCATTTATCCTGCTGATAAACAGTTTTCACTCTTTCTTTGTGTTCCTTTATTTCCTGACTTCATCTGACAGCTGCCTCCCATTCAGACACCAAGCATTTCCCAGGTAAAGGGACATCTAAGTTTGGGAAGTACCCAGAGAAGTAATAATGGTAATGGTAAGGATTTGTATGTTTCCAAAGGAGATACAGAGGGACTTGGCAGATTTCAGAGGGACTTGGCAGTGAAGAAATTATTCCCAGGAGAAGAGCTAAAAGATATAATAAGTACCCTTACCTCACTCTTCAGGATGTGCTTCATCATTTTGCAATATTGATTGTTGTAAGTCTGGGCTATCCTCTCTGCTGCTCTGGTTTCTTTGCCAGCAGGAGTTATAACTAATTCAGTCAGGCAAACCAAAAGTCCACCTTAAAACTTCAATTTCTGCCCTCATAACTTAACTCTCATCATTCTTGGCCGACAGCATTCCTCACAGTCTGCAGACAAAAGCTTGGTTTTCTTAATACCAGTTCAATGAGCCAAGGTAGTTCTGCATTGTGCAGACGTACAGCGCCTTTGACAGAGAGAACAAAAAGCTCCCTCACATTAGTGCGTGTTGTACAACCATGGGAAGAAATGGAAATACTTCTCCAACAAAATTACCAGGTTATTTTTATTATTTGAATAATTCAAATACGAGTTTCCTTTAAAATCTCCAGCTCCAGGTGTATTTCTTCCATGGCATGGCCCACATTCAGGGTATTGAATGTATAACTATACATATAACTGAATGTAACACTGTGCTGAACAAAGAAGAGCATCAGCCAGGACGTGCTACTGAATCTCTTGGGTGGTGTTGTAATTGACTTCTGATCTTTGTTAAGTGCAGCAGCATTCAGTCCACTGCTTGTGCTCCTGAGCTTAGCAAACTACTAGTGGATTGTCTTCTTAGATCCATCACAGAAGCAATGAAGAAGCCATGTGAGCTTTGGCTGAAGCCCATATCCCATTCTCCCCTATGGTTCATGCACACTTTAAAAAGAACATAGAGAATACATGGGGCATGCTCTCAGAAGCAGAACTGATGTTAGGCACTGTGATGGTCACAAACATACTTTATTACTGCTTGGGTGTGGAGAACACCACAGCCACCACACCAGAAGACGATCTATATGTTTATGACACCATTAGGAAAAATCAAAACATCAGTTCTAAAAGCATTAAAATCTTGTTCTCTCCCCTTCTCCTTGTTAAGAAAAACTGCATCTTTTCAACATTTTTGTTAACAGAAATGAGACTTCATGCTCACATGGGCAGAAACCTCACCAGGTTTTGCATGCCAGCAAACTCTCAGCAAGCTGAAGAAAGCCAAACTCATTTGTTTCAAGAATTTAATACATGCATCCAAATCTGAAAGACACTTTTCACTGATGAGGACATGGGCTGTGAGCAAGGTTGTGCTATAAATCCCTGATGAAGCATAGAGGACTTGCAGCATCTCACAGGCAACAGGGCAGAAAGCAGGCAGTGAAAATACCATCCCACCATTTCTCTTTTTTTTTTTTTCTGTCCCTAGAAGAAAAAGGGTTTTATCTACTCCAGAGGAAATCAGAGGAAATGCTTGCATCTTCCCTCTTACCTCATACAGATGCAGGGGTTGGCCCAATTCTCCTTACAATAGCAAATGGAGAGAGTAAAAAGTCACAACCCCTGACCTGTTTTTAAAAAACACAGTATGTGAATATCACAGCTATATCATAGCATTGAGGTTAAAGCAAGCCAGGAACCAAAACCAGAGGACCCAGGGCATAAATAAACAGAGTCAGGGCAAGAACTTGTAAACGATGTGCCTTGGTTGATTATTTTGGTTTAGAAACCAAAAGCTAATGTGTTTTGTTGAACTGCTTTTCTATTTAATTAGACACGGTTTTGTGACTGAGCTGTGACAATCTAGCAGGGAAAAGAGAGAAAAGGTTATACTGCCCTATGGCTTTGGGTGTTGGCTCTTGTCAGCCCGCATGGATGCTCAGTCAAAGCAACTGCAACAGGCTGTATTTTTAGGTCAGTGAGGCTTGGATCTCTGAAAAGCAAGGCAGCTGTTTCCAACCTGTATCTGTTTTGGCCCAACCCATTACTCCAATACTTTGTCTCACATTTATGTCAAAAAGACTTGAAATATTCCAGCAAATAATTGCCTTCATTCTTTTGATGGATTCTCCTTCTTTTCACTAGAAAAATGTGTCAGTTGACAGATAGGGTAGGAAAGAGACTCAAAGTCAATAAGAAAAAGAAGTATCAACTTTTAAATGATGCCATCAAGTTACAAGCTTTGTCACTTTGATCTCCTCTCCTGAATGCTTGCTTTGGCAGCACAATCCCTCACACAGCTGGCTAAGAAGTAGCCGTGGTAGCTACACACAGATCACTTAAAGAATTTTTGCCTCCCAACATTGTCAAAGTCACCTATTTGCTCCGTAGGCTCAGAAGAAAGGTCTAAATATGCCCAAACTACATGCAAAAGGACTTTCAGAAGTTTTGCATGTTTTACTCAGCAGGCTCTATTTTTCAATAGCAGGAGTATTTTAACACAAGAAACAGGTTCAAATCTCCTATAAACGAGTAAGGGCACTCTAGGATGGGAGTTAATTAAATACCTCAAGTATCACTAACCTAGTATCCAAGATTTTCTACATGCATTTTTCTGTCCAACACTGAAAAAAAACTTGAAGAAAAAGTATTGTTTGTTCTTCTCTCAAAGAGAAAATCATTGTCTACAAATCATGATTTATTTTTAAATAGAATTCATCTACTAACTTGCGTATTCAGCCAATTTTGAAAAATTTTATACCACTTGGTAATCTCTTTTTTTCTATAAGAGCAACACCCAAGGAAGCAGTCTCGCAGTATTCAGGTTCAAAATATTCTCCTGTCCGTTTTGTCATCAAATTACAATATTTGCTTATGAACAAAAACACTGAAAACAGAGAAAAGCAGATAGAAATTCCTGAATAGTTTTTCATTTGTCTAGTGCAATGGAAGGTACTAAAGTATTTGACTTTACCACATATTCCATTAAAAAACAAACAAACAAACAAAAAACAAACAGGTTCTACTGTAATGAAGCTGAATAGCTTTTCCCCCTTCTGCCTCTTAAGAAGTCATATTCAAAGTCTTCCTGGAACATTTAGCTGTGGATGTCCCTGTTCATTGCAGAGGAGTTGGTCCAGGTGACCTTTAAAGACCCCTTCCAACTGCAAGGATTATCTGATTCTGTGATTCTATGAACATGTTGGCAATTTGTTGTACTACTTTGGTTGACCCACCAGAAGTTTGTGTCTCCCAAGCTACTGATGCTGAGCTGCCCATTTGTGTACTCCTGCAGACATGGGCTCTGCTCTACCTCCAGCTCTCAAACCCGAGCCCTTCTCAAACCTCCAGGTCCATGATTTCTGTATCTTCAGGGATTAGAAATGAATAATTAAATTATGTACCCAAATACTATACGATCAGTGTAAAAAAAAATCTTATATATGTTATGGAGACTGAGAGACTGAGATCCTAGCATGGCTGCTGAAACTCTGGGGCTGAGAGTGCATTGGCATTCAGTACCAATAGCTCCCTCTTTGAAGCTGTTGGTTAAGACACTCATTGCAGATGTCAGTTGTGACAGACAGCCAAACAGTTGACCTCTACAGCTCTAAACTCTATAGCTGATCACAGAGAAGTTGAATAGACGATGACTTTTGGACACAACAGCTTGGGATGAATTTAAGGCCATAAGGCAGACTTGAAAATGTTTTCCATTATCAAAACCATGGGATTTGTTGAAAAATACATTGGCAATAAAAGGCAGACTAATAACAGAATTTTAGCTATGTCTTTTTCATTTTGAAGCATTTAGAGTAATCTCTAATGCTATGCCAGAGGAGGATATTCTTGTAACAGTCTAGTGAAATGAAAAGTGTTGTTATGATTAACTCAAAATTTCTTATACAGAGTTAACAATATAAATGTTCTATTGTGACTTACAGTTTGGGAATACATTTCATACACTGGGGCATCCAGGAGCTGTATTAAAGGTGGTGTTGAAGGTAGTTTTCTGTAAGCCAAATAAATGCAATGTAATAAAACTGCTTGAAATAAAATAGCATGAACTAGCCAAATCAACATTAAGAATTGCCTAATGATTTTGTCCCATGTAGCTGACACCTCTGCCTAAGACTCCAAAAGACCCAACATGGAGTTATATTTATGCCTTCTGTAAATTAGCCTTATGTTTATCCATGGAGGTAATTCTAATACAGATGCTAATATCAGAGACTAAGGAGAATGATTAAAAGAATAATTTTTTTAGATATCAAAGCAATTGCCAACTTTGTGAGATTTCCAGGAGCTCAGCTGAAACAGGCAGCAGCTAAAAATAGGAATCCATCAACAGGCGTCTTTGGGAGATCATTTATCCTATTCACAACTACCAGCAGGAGTGAAAATCTTGTTACTCTTCACAGTTTACAAAATGCAAGACAAAGGTTTAGAACAGAATCCAGCAGCTTTAAGACTACTTTTCTTACACATGCTCATAAGTTATTCCCTCTGTATGTTTTAAGTGAGGCACAGATAATGGTGTTTCATAGCTGGAGTGCACATAAAATTCTCCAAAATGCAGCCATAAATCCTTGATGTCTTTGATAGATGGGCATCTGTCACAGGCTGGGGCCATAATGTGGACAATGAACACACCCTTAGAGGAAGATGCACATCACCTTCTCACGGAAGTCAATGGAATAAGCATCCAGGAGGAGAAAACTCAACCAAGATCTGGGATACTTGACAAGGTACAGGAACAAAAGCCACGAGTCAAGTAGATTAGGTATTTTGACTGATTGCAGAAGGAGCGACTGCTCTCAAACAGACATTCAGGCTAGCACAACCACATTTCAATTTCAGAAACAGGTGGCAAACAGACATAGTTGAACATACCTTATTCAAAGAGAATATATTGTTTTAGACGTGTTTTTATAGAAAGTATTTGTACAAATTTGTGAGGAGTTTAAGCTTTTTAAATGGAAGAAAACAATTTAAAGACAATAAATAAAAAAAAATTAAAAAAAAAAGCAGATTCCTGAAAATAAGGGTTATTTTTCTCTTATATACATGAAGGTTCATTGAATAAATGAGCAAGAATGAGAAGCCGATGATGGCTTTAAGAAAACACATTTAATACACTAACATATATGAAAAATCAAGTAACAGTTGTCATTTTGCCAAAGCAAAGCACACGTTCTGTTGCCTAAGAGTAGAAAGGCAGTGGCTGTGCAACAACATTCAACTCTCTGCTGCCAGCAATGTGCTGACTTCTGTGTGCTGTACTTGCAAAGTCCGGGGGTGGCTTTACTTTTTGTTTCTGGGGGAAAAACTAAAAGAGCACCTCACAGAGACAAGAAAGAATTTAGGATTTCTGCTAAAGAATGCCAACTCTGCCCCTGAGGTGAGGAAAACTGTGGCAATGGTCGACAGGAGAAATTATATAGGTGACACTGTTAAAGTAGGTTTCTCTTTAATTGTCTGCTGTAGGCAAATATTATCATCTTTTTCCATTCTTCATTCTGCTTCTCCCCCGCAAACCAGATGCTAGTGTAAAGTTTCATTTTTCAACTATTAAAAAGCTGGTAATGTTATAAAAACCTTGCATCTGGTAGAGCAATGCCAAATTAACAGCCTAACAACTGATTAAATTTATTTCTATGTAAAGGGAGAAAATCTACTTTGATATCAGTGACACCACATTAGGTTAAACTTGGAAAAGATCAGAGTCACACTCAGGCTTACTGTTGAGGATAAAGCCTTTTCCTTTCCTGTTCATTCATCTTCAGACTGAGGCTGTATTAATTTTTGAGAGCCACAGAGCATGAAGACAAGAATACACGTGAAATTCCACCAGTTTGATTGAAAGGTGAATTTTAAACCAATGCAGTCAAGCAACAGCAAGATAAAAGACATTTCTAGAAACATATTTCTAAGACATTTAGATGGATTAAAGAGTGGTTCGCACTGATTTAGCTTACAAGGCAATCGGTTTGCACACCTGTTACAAAGGTTTGTCCTCAGCCAGAGGTTACTGTCCTTCAGCTGTGATGCAAGAATTAACTCAGCTGCCCACACACAGCCCTTTAAGCACAAAGGGGCTACAGCTTTGCAGAGAAGTTAGGTCAGTTGACATAGCTTGAAGTAATCCATTTTTCCTCTGAAATACAAATATCTATGCAGACTTTGGGGCTGGTTGACCAAATCAAATATAATTCAATAAATTGAATTAAGTTTAGGCTGAGCGGAGGCCTGATGGCAGCTGCAGCTCCTCACAGGGAGCGGAGGGGCGGCGCTGAGCTCTGCTCTGTGTGACAGCGACAGGGCCCGAGGGAACGGCATGGAGCTGTGTCAGGGGAGGGCAGCGGGGGTCAGGGACAGGGGCTGCACCACAGGGCGGTGGGCCTGGAACGGGCTGCACAGGGTATACTCTCAGACATATTGGTCTGGTTGATGGGTGGTCCAATGTGGAGCCTGGAGCCTCAATGATCCTTGTGGGTCTTTTCCAACTCAGAGTATACTACAGTTCCTATGTGGGAGCATTGGACAACTTGTAGACATGGTCTTCAGAGCCCTGAGTATGATGGACCCCCATGCTCCCATTAACGTGCAGCCTGATACTTCTCCAGGCCTCAGAGGGGAGGGAAGTCTTGGCAGGGTCATACTTTCAGTGCACACCTACAACTCCTTCCCTACAGCTACATTTTCCCCATTTTGTGCTTAACATTAGAGCTTCACTTACACACTGAGTTCCAGCATGTGGGAATATCTTGTTCATCATATATCCCAGCATTTGGTTCCCTGATGTTTTTCTTCAAGCCCCTCCTTTTCAGCTTGTAACTGCTAAAGATCAGCATTATTTCACATCCTCATTCTGGCCTCCAATTTTCTCGTCACAGCAACATTTTCAACGCAGCACTGTCCAGGAACAGCTGCCAATATTCCTTCAGGAGACTCTTTTCTCACCGTCTGGCTTCCAGTTGGCTGCAGGTGTGCTCCAGATCCTCATTTTCTATATGTCTGTGCTGATAGATGGCCACAGAGTTCCTGGGGGTTCCCAGCATTCAGGTGTGCTCCTCATTTGAGATTACCTGCCAGGCAGGGTTCTCTGTAGTTCACGCTAGCCATAAGAACATAGAAAATATAGTTTTAGATTAGGGTTTCCAGGAAGCACAGTCCCCCTTTATTTACATTTCAGGGAACTCAGTCCCAGCAATGGCACAGAGCTATAGCAGTAAGTCAGTCTGACTTTTCCTGCAAGGCTTTCCCTGTTCCTGGCTGTCAGATATTTGAGGAAACTCTCTGTAAAGCACACCCAGCCCTGCTACATCATGAGGTATGCTGGCTAGAGCTGATACCATGCAGGGACTTATGCTTGCAGCTGGGTGCTTACAGCTGGTCTCCACGGGAGCAGACAGGCTTTTAGGATCATCATTTCCTTGTGAGTGGAGGATAGCTTGTTAGTCAGCCTGAAGACCTGAAAACTAGAGCAGTGTCTGTTAAGTAAGAATGAGTTTAATTAAACTGTCTTGGAACAAATTTTAAAAAATGAAAAGGAAACTATCTCTCTGCTAACTGCATCCTGGCTTGGCTCCAGTTGCTGCTCCCTTTATTTCATCCAGCTGTAAGTGCTGTCAGGACCTGTTGCAGCTCCAAGAGCTGCAGCCAGAGCCTTAAGAGTCTGGAGGTCCTGTGCTGTTATGTTGAACTCAAACACCTTAATGGCTTGCCAGCTTCTCAAGCAAGGTGCAAAATAGAATGCTGACTTGGGAATGCTCCCATTCCTACAGACCTATTCTCTCTTTTTGGGTTGTCCAGGCACAATCACTCCTTAAAGGGTTACTTGCAAGTGATAAGCTCAGTCTGTAATTTAGAGAGTAATTTAAAACAGGCAGTCTGTGGGATTGATATCTCCTACACTCTGTCTTCATAAATGTTGATATCCCCTGGCCACAGATATAATTATTCATGTGGATGGTGAACATCAGGCTTTCCTGAACTGGAACGTAAAAAAAACAACCAGAGCAGTCCTCATTTTGCCCAAAAGCAGCCCATGTTCTTACTGTGAATTAGAAGTTCATGGTATATGAGCAGCATGAGCAACCAGCTCAGGCTAAACATCTCCTTTGAGTATTTTGTCCATGAGCCAGCACAGCACAGTGTCCAATGCACAAAAGTGCAAGTGCTAAGGAAGCATCTTGTACCACAATCTTCCTCTGGGGAGAGGGGAAAGGGAGTGGGGCTGCTCTTTTTGGCAGCAACCTACAGTAAGATCTGCTTAACCACCTACATTGTTCTTACGATCTTATAAACTGAAAGCTACTTCTTTTCTATGCAAGTACATACAAAATCTACTCCTTTGTGCAAGCACATAAAATGAAAATCATATGCTGGGCAAAGGATGCGACTAGGGAGAAACAAACAGCAGGGGTTGAGGGGCAAGATTCTAATCCACCTGCCCAAGTCCTAGAATCATAGAATCACCCAAGTTGGATAAAACCTCTAAGACCATCCGGTCCAACTGTCTACCTACCACCAATATTTCCCCACTAAACCATGTCCCTTAGTAACACATCTAAATATTTACTGAACACCTTCACAGATGGTGACACTACCATCTCCCTGGGCAGCCTGTTCCAGTGCCTCAGTACTCTTTTGGAGAACAAATTCTCCCTAATATCCAATCTGAACCTCCTCTAGTGCAAGCTGAGGCTATTCCCTCTCATTTTAACACTGTAACATAGGAGAAGAGATCAACCCCACCTCAGTATAACCTCTTTTCAGATAGTTGTAGGGAGCAATAAGGTCTCCCACGAGCCTCTTCTTCTTCAGATTGAACAATCTCAGTTCCCTGAGCTGCTTCCTATAAGACTTGTGCTCCAGACTGCTCACCATCTTTGTTGTCCTCCTCTGGTCATGCTCCAGGGCTTCACTGTCTTACTTGTAGTGAGGGGCCACAATATCTTTCTTATGGTCCTGCTGTGCTGGGCTTGAACATCTTCACTGCTGAGTTCAGGGAGTTGTGGCATGTCATCACTAAAGATCTGCAAATATTTAGCATGCATACAGGTTAGACATCCATTTATGTTCTATACCAAATGTTGAGTAGGGCAATTTCATATCTCTTTTGAGGCTCACCTTCTCTCTGCCACACTCATCACATTAATGTGCAACACATCAGTAAGCTGCATAACAACCACGGTCTCCCAAGGCCTGCTCCAAATGCAGTTAGAAAAAAGATTCAAATGTACTTCGTATAACAGACTCGTAAACTCACGCATGGCAGTGGTTACAACATTTAATAAAGCATAGGCATGATCTCCTTTACCTGACTTCACTAGTCTTGTTTGCTTTCGGTGAAGAAAGTGAGGACTTTTTCATCGTGATGTTCCATTATCTCCATTACAGGATTTGATAAGGAGCAAATGGTAAATGTCTCTTGCATATTTACTTACCTACCAGCTGAAACTTAGCTTGATACTTTTAGACTTCTACTTTTAAAAGCATGTTGCTTGACTGTTTCAGCAATTTAGATAAGCTGGAAAATGCAGCAAGGACACACACCAGCCTTCTGGTAATGAATTTGTTTCAAGATACTTGATGATATATGGAAAGCAGCAGCTAAATCTAGCAATGACATATACTGAAAGCTACTGCTAGTGATGAAGACCTGCACTCGCGACTGTATATCAAGTTTAAAAGTAGGCCAGAGATGTGCTGGGGAGCCAGTGAGTAAAACGTCAGCATTTTACTTTAAGACCGTGATTTGAGTGGAAGATGTTGCCTTAATAAAATATGCTTTGTACCTACTCTTAGTAAATCACAGAGCAATTGACAGTTTATATAGGCAAGGAAGGCTGGAGCTCAGCTTGCAAGGAATTACTTGTCACTACAGATTTGAGGTTATTGGCAGACAGCCCATGTTGCCATTTAGTCCTCAAGCAAACATGTTATAAAAAAATATTTTCCGTATAGACAGACACACTGTAGCCACTGAGGCTCCAGAGAGCTGCCATAGAGGCCCTACTACCCTCTGGATGCTCTGGTTTGATTTCCAGGTAATATAAATCAAAACAGAAATTGCAATTTCGTCTTTGCCAAAAAATTATTAGGTGTCTACAAAGCAAACAGCAAAAAGCAGGGGAATAGTTCACAAGGAATGAGGTTAAGCACTTTGTTGTTTCTTCTCCCATGAGCTACAAGCCTGCCCTCTTCTTGGTGGAACAGGAGCATTTCTGACAAAATGCCACACTTGGATCTCTCTAGGGCCTTTTGCTTTTGTCACAGGCACAACCACAATGCCTGCATCCCAGCCTGATCACAGGAACTAGGCAAAAGTGTGGAATTACATAATTAAGATTTAGTACTGCCATCTTAAAGCCCATTAAATCTTTGTAATAACCAGTGACCTGTCCCATTCCCAGAATGGCACCTTTGTTCCTTATGGCTGCTTTTGCGTGTACTGGTCTACATCTAAGAAATCATATGTTTAGAAAAAGTAGACAAACCATGAAGGTAAGTGCACTCCGACAAAACTCCTTTACCCACAGTAGGCCTGGAAGTAAAAAATAAGTAAACACAAACACAGTCTATATACAAGAAACACATAAACACTAAGGAGCCTGAATAGCAGTGAGTGAACTCCATCTATCCTCAAATCCATCACTGCTTGTGAACTTCTGATTCTTTTATTAGTTATTTATTTATTTCAAGCAATGTGTAGAGATGGTCTAAATCATTTGGTCAAACAGGCACAAGGGTGGGGTGAGTGTTTGCATGACTGGCCCTTCCATGGCAATTGATCTATCAAAGTCAAGAAGTAAGATAGCCAGGAGGGCCGAACTCTGTTGCCTCTCATACTCCTGGAATTTGTTGAGCATAGGAATTATGGAGTCTTTGTGAGAATAATATCTTTAGCTGCAACGGGGGAAATGGTAGTCAGAAATTTTCGATATCTGTGACATTTGCTTATACATGATTGCCATGTATCTTCTTGTCCTTCTCCCTTTTGGATTTCAGATAAGAATATCCTCATATTTAAATGCCTAAAATGAACAAAAAACTTTTTCCCAGGGAAAAAAAAAAATCCACACATGAATTTACTCATTAATATATCTTCTTTAACCTTCTTCTCAGAGAGTGGGATTTTTCTACAACCTACACGGATATACTCACCTACAAGATATTTTTAGCAATGTATTGTGACTGCATGTTAGTCTCACTTTAGAGAGTCCCTTAGGCTATTGCTTTTTTGCAGGATCAAAAAATAGAATTGCACCAATTTCTGGGTGACTAATTGATGCAAATTATACTGAAGTAGCTGGTGATTTTCCTGCTTTAAATTAGCACCCATTTCATTGCAAAAGCAAGTTTTAAAAAGGGAAGAACTAAGTAAAAAAACACTATTTATTGTATTTTTGTCTAGACTGAGTCCACTATTGCCTTAACTTTTTCTTTTAAATTCAAAAATTCAAAGACCCTTGCTATACATTCACTGTGCCATTGTCTAGTTGGATCTAGTTTGAAATTGCAAGTGGACATAGCACAGCTGCAATGACTATGGTGGTGTCTGTACTCAGGATGGGGGATAGAAAGGAAGAAAGGAAGGAGACAAAGCGTTATGTTAGAGAAGGCAAACATTTCAGCATTTGGCTCTAAAACTAGCCTGAACTGCCTTCTCTACTTCTGATTTTTCATGTGTCATCAGAAAGAGATCTAGAAAATTTTGTTTTATCTTGAAAAATTCTCTTCACTCTTTGCTTACCCAAAGACTTTTCCTTTGAAGTTTACACACTGCATGCCAATCTGTGAGTATCTTCTAATCTAGTGTTAACAGGAGAAAAAACTGATCTTAAAGAAACAGATAATCTCATAGCTGTAACTTTCTTCTTCATCAAATCCTTATTGTCCCACTTACTCTATTAGTTCTTTAATCTCAGTAATAGACTCATGACAAAGATAAAATTTTAAGAGCTTTGGAGCAGGGATCACAGTATTTTCCTGGAGCTAGGACATGATTACAACATTCAAAGTTGTGATACGTTAATAAAAATAAATTAATCTTCTATAACACAAGAAATATCTTGAAACATCTCTATTAACTCTACTGGGATTATATGAACTACTCAAATGCTTAGAAAAGTATTGTGCTATAATTTATGCTACTGTGCTAAGGAGACTAGACCTGGTAGCAGCCTGCTTATCTATCTGTGAATAGGTCAAGGATTAAATATTATCAGTGTATTAATAGACTTGCCTGGAGAGAACAAGAAGAGTAAATGCATCATCAGTAAAGGCAACTCTCTTATAATAATAAAAAAAAAATGTTGAATTTCTAAAGCCTATTGCAAAGTACGTTGAGTACTCTCAGCTCTCAGCATTTCATACCTCTGGAAAAAAAAGAAGCATAGACCTCCAGAGATTCCTCAGGTGAAATTATAGTGTGAGTTGAGAAAACAAGGAGTCGACTGGAAGCCCATTCCGCAGATGAGACTGCAGGCAGTGGGGCTGAAGCATCTTTGTTCCGTGGGAGGGTAGCAGTGAGCACCCATGTGACTAGAAAGGCAAAAGGGAGGGTAAGATAGAAGTCAGTGCCAGAGTCTATTTGCTTCTGGGATGTTTCTGGGTTTTGGTTGCAAGAAATTAAACAGGGAAGCTCAGGGAAGGCCCTGTAGGAGGATTTCCACCAAAGTTATAAGGCCATTGATATCTCTGTGGCTTAAGAAACGTCACCAAAGAATGAAGGCAGCTCCAGCAAGTCACTGCCTGGTATCTGGTGACCGCACAGCAGAGCACACGTGGTTAACACCTGCAACCACCCTTGTTTGCATTCCAGATCCTAGGGGATGACTATGGTTAAAGCTTACTAAAGTTGCTGCTTTGTTTACCCCCCTTTTATGTGTGACAACAACCTGTGCTTTCTTTTACAACTGTATCATCAATTGATTAATTGCTGCAATCAGCTAAACATGGAGAGTAGGGGGATGGGTTAAGATTCAGGCATGCTGATCAGACACACGGCATTATATCTATCTACACAAATCCTCATGTTTTGCTCACTAGGTACAAATAGGTATTTGGAAGCTAAGCTTTATTCCACACAGAAAAAAATACTTGTTTAACCTGAATAGTGTCGCTTAATGCTGACACCAGAAAGTCAGAAACCTGCACATCAGCAGGTTTCTTTTGTAATCTCTTGAGGTTCTACTTCAGCTGTTCTCTGCCCAGCTTGAATGTCTATTTGTCTCATCACAAATGATTGCCGATTTACTGTCAAGGGTAAAATTACCTTCTCTAAATCTCTGGTAATTACCTCACTTACAAAAAATGATGAAAAAGGCTAGTTGGGTTGTTGGTTTTTTTCTGTTTTTGTTGTTGTTGTTCCTCCAGGATTTTACCAGGCTAATATCCCTCCATCCCAAATTGAGGCTAAGACAAATTATATCAAGTAAAGCTGCATTAGTATAATGCTAAGAATTTGAACTGAGGTTGTGAAAGGGAAGAAATTCATTGTTAAATCTGGAATTCCCACCTAGCAGCCTTTCCTTATCACATTCTGTAAGAACAGAGACTTTCCACAATAAAAATACACTGCCCATAGACTGGAGACCCATGAGCTATATCAGTACAAGAATACTGTAGTGTCATGGCCTATTCTTAAATCTAGAAATAATTCAGGTTCATGTCTTGTAGCACTCTGCCAGACAATGTTCACTCCTTATCCAGAAGCAGCACAGAGCTGGGACTGCTCCCGTTCAGCAGCATGGAAATGGCCACTCAACCCATGGGAGAAGAAAATGCAGCAGCATGGGAGCAGGTGTTGCTACTTTACATCCTTCAGTGTGAAAGAACTTGCTCCTGTCTGCTTTACTTTCTAGAATAAACATATCTATTTAATACTGCCCAAGACAATATTTCATTTTTTACACCAAATTTCACTTTCCTCCCTTCTGTTCTTTTTTCCTTTGGATCGAGACACATCTTCAGTGCACTCTTCTATTCTCCTTGTTAGGTCAAGAAACTTAACCAAGTCTAACTGTGCTCAGATCAAGCACAGTTCCTCAAGGGAAAAGTACACTCTAAATAAAATTAAATGTAGGATTATGATGAAGGATTTAATTAACACAATCAACTAACACAAGTCTTCCTGCATGGAGTGAGACCTACCACACCCATGGAAAATTCTGATTAAGTTAGTCCTTTTATCACAAATGAACATACAGATGACCTATAGCAGTTGCATTTTGTATGACAGCCCCTGCCTGTCAGCTGCTTTCTGTAGCACAACATTAAAGCTACATAAAAATACAGTGATAACACCTAAAATTGATGGCAGTCCCAGAGTTATTCACAGGGTTGGCCATATATATCTCTGTTAACTGTGAACTGACTGAATTAGAAAATATCATGAGTACACATCTTCATAGAGCAAGTCTGTTCAAAGGGATTAAAGGGAGGAGAAATCCAGGTAAGCATTCTTTTATGAAAACTTATGAAGGTATCAAAGGGGGATATGGTTGTTTTTCTGCTCCTTTTGTTTGAACAAAATACATTTGGCATCTACATTGCATGCGTTGGTTTGTTTGACGGTTGTCTGCCATATGGCTCTCCTCTTTTTATCCTGACTGCAGATCCATGTTCTCTGAGCAACATAAATCAGAATGACAGGTAAAGTAACAAGACTTTTGTCAAAAAATATTTGCACTGATAGTTTTTTTTTAAGATGTAGTGTGTGTACTTTGTGGTTTGAAGAGAGACAAATTCATTTCCACCCTTTTCATTGCATTTCCGTGCTCCATCCCAGCGTGGCAAACATTATTCTGCAACCAGGTCCAGGTTTCGGGTTTTTTACTCCCTTTCCTTCCAAAACGTTGTTCTTTTAGACACATGTCCAAAACTTCAACATTCTACTCCACATGAAAAAAGACTGTGCAGCGTTTGCCAAAATCACACTCCTTCCTTTCTGGGTGAGGCTGGTTGTTTGTTTTTATCTGTGCCATTTCCCTCAAAATAAGCCAATTTTGCTGTTGCAGCCATTCCTCCTTAAGACAACAGCTTAAAATATTTACCTTAATGAAATCTGAACACCTGCCTTCAAGAACTTCAGTGCTTTATCTGAAGGAGATGCCCTTCAGTCAGACCAACGGGAAATGTACCATTTCTAGTCCTTTTTATCATCCAGATTCTCCCTTAAATAAAATGTTCTTCATCAGTATATCACCAGGTCTTGAGAAGGCTTATAAAAGGCCTCTAAAAAGAAACGAGAGCACAACATCTGGAGGCTGCAGGGTCTGTTGTGCCCAGTCTCCTCCCTGGGCTGGAGGCAGCTGTGCAGTGTGCTGACTCAGACCCACCGCGCTTTCAAATGAGTAAAATATGACTAAAAAGTGCTAAAGTCAGTGTTCATCTATAATTAAAATACACCAGCTATATCTAAATGAGTTCAAAATACTGTTTCCACAAAACTCTATTTCTATAAACTGTGATTTTTTTTCCAGCCAAAGAATGGTTTTAATAAACCATTTAATAAAAGGATAAAATTATTTGTCACAGTATTTCTTACAAAAGAAAATGATTAAATTGCTTCAGTACCTGACCTGATGCTTTTGACTTCTGAGAAGTTCTTCCTGCACATCTGCCCCCTGTATGATTTCCCTGTTGTATACAGACCATGGTGACCAATCTTCTAAGCCCAACACAGCTCCATTGCAATAAAAACTCTTCCCAACAGCCACCATGCTTGTAGGGCTGCACAGTGACAGTGACAGCCCAGCACGGAAGGTTTGCTCCATGGGCTGTACATAGCATCACTGCAGCAATCAAAGACCAGTTTTCAAGCTGAGAAATATTTCTGGGGAGGTTCCAAAGAGGCTGATGGCTGCTATGCAAGGCAACAAATAGGCCTCAATGGTGTGACTGTCCTAGCCAGATGGTTTGCTGGGCATGTTCTGTAAAACTATTGGACTTCCTATTGACCTCCAGCAATACAAATCATTTTCTCTGTTTCATTGTATTTACCATGTGCTAAATAGCATCAAAAGCATCAGAATGATTACAGAGGGAACCTCTGTACTATTGGTGTCACTTTATCACAGGTGGATGAAAATCTCAATGTAAACGTTTTCTTATGTGTCCATGAATCTACGTTAAGAATATGGCTTTGGAGGAATAAAACTTATAATTCTGTTTTCTTTCAAGTGTGACAGACTTTTCTATAATTGTTCTTACTGCTCAATACTGACCCCAAACTCAGGCCAGAGAAAAATAGCAAGAGACTGGCCCATATGGTAAACATTTGCAGTTATGCTAGGCATTAAATGGATGGATGAGTAGATGAGAAAAGGATAGCTGCAGATCCTGATGCTGAAGAAGGCATAAAGCATGCCCTCTGAGTTGAGAGGAGAGAGAAGCACTGCAACATGGGTGACTTGGGAGTGGGAGGCAAGGGATGCAGTGGGACTTTCTCATCTACCTTTTGTTGTTTGAAGAAGAAGAGGGATCTAAGGGAGTGTATGTGAAAGGAGGCAGGGTGTCTGCATGGAAGAGCCAGGTCCTAGCTCTGCCTCCCAGGTAGCAAGTCTCCCTCCCCAGGTAGCAAGCCAGTAGGTTTTCAAGACACAAAAATGTTCTTGGGAGCCTACTTGGCTTCCCTTCCTGCTTCAGCTTCTCATCCACTAGCTACCCTAGTGGCCTTCCTAGCCTCCCCAGCTCCTGATTTGCTCCTTTGTCCTCACATGGACTCTCTTTGCCAGTTGTGAGATACTCACCCATTCTTATGAAACCATGACCATATTTGCTTGTAAAGATAACATAATAATGAATTCTCCTCTCCCATCACCTTTGTTTTTCAGATGTTAAATATTAGGATAATGATGTTTTTTAATATATTGTATTATATTATATTATATTATATTATATTATATTATATTATATTATATTATATTATATTATATTATATTATATTATATTATATTATATTATTATATTATATTATATTATATTATATTATATTATATTATATTATATTATATTATATTATATTATATTATATTAGGATTCTGATGTTAAATATTAGGATATGAATCACAATCCAAGTAATTCAGTCCCTGAGCCCTGGTTACAGTGGGACCATTGCAGTGCTTGGCACCCAGCCCATGAATGTCGATGCATCTGAATCTCCCACATGTGTTCTGTGCTTCCTCTATAAAACTTTACGTATTTCTACACTCCTTCCAGAAGTCATATATTATTTACATCATCAGTATTGCAAACATACCAGAAGGGCATTACAGTTTTCTCTGGTGTTCAGCTGGCTTTTCATGCTCCCCAAGCCTTAGAGTACATTAAACATCCCTGCTTTGTCTTCTATCTTCACTTTACGAATTACACAGCCTCTTTATACAGAGCAGTTCTCCTGCAAGTTTATTTACTCACATAATGCAGGACAGCTTGTAAGCTAATAATTCTGATTTTTAAAAAGCAACTGTAATGGCAATGAAAAACAACAGAAGGGACTGTGTAGCAGTATTTCCTTCTCTGAGCATTTGGATGAGCCCACCTAGAATTGAAGAACTGATAAAAAGGTGTGACCACAGGGAAGGAAAGCTGAAAGTGACTGTGCAGTTATGGCAGCTGGCAGGAGAAGTAGGGAGGAAGAAGAGGAGAAGGAGGAAGACCGCCTCACAGTAATCCCGCCTGCACATTTTTGCTGCAAACTGACCCTCCTGCAGCCACCTGGAGCCCTGGGAAATCACTTGCGTGTCTTTCTAAGTCTTTGCTCTCAGTTGGGTCTTTTGTTGCTTCAGATATTGATCTGCTTTCAAGCTATGCTGGGCAAACATAAGTGGAAAAATATCATTTGAGAGAAGAGTGGAATATTGCAGAAAGTAACATTTCTAGAGAGCGCATTAGAAACAGATGTTCCACTCAAAAGTATTTGTGGTCAGGGACTCTGCCGAGAAACTAACTGCTATAAAGGGAAAAGCACAGAATTGCAGCACAATGGATACAAGAAAAAGTTACAGCAAGAGGGGGGGGCGGGAGGGGAAAGGGGAGAGGAAGGGAAAAAAAGAAGATTGAAGAAGGATATATTGGGTGTCTTGCAATAACAGCTGTAATTGCAAGTTAGTTTCCAAGTCAGAAAAGGGCTGTATCCAGCTCCCATCTCTTCCACAAATGTGCTGCTGGACTTTGACCAAACCACGCAGGCTTCTGCTCGGTGTTGACTAAGAACCTTAGGGCATTGCCACAGTGAGGGTTTTATTTTCCTCTCTCACTGTGCCTTAGTCATAGGGGTGGAGGCAGCCCAGGCATGGTCAGCTCTGGGGTGGCTGGCAGAGAGTTGGACAGAGCCATTTCTGCAGGGCACTGTACAGGTCATGAGAAGGAGGAGGAATGCAGTTCTCAGTCCCTCAAGTTCCTTCCCAGACCATCAGACTCTTCCCAGTTTGAGGAAACCTTGCAAATAGAGATTGGGCTGCTTCTTTGCCATTTTGAGGAGCTATAGGGGATGAATTCACTGATAGGCTTAGGTCACCCACATAGCATGGTGATATAAGAGATGGAAATGCATACGAATAGAAATGTACAAATACAGCAGCCAAAAATGGTAATGGCAGAAGAGTACAATGGAATAACAGCCAGACTGTCCTCACACAGATGTTCACCTGTCCCGATCCCCTGAGTGTGGTGAAGTAAAGCCAATGATAAATGATGCAGACACTGAGTAGTCCCTCCCTGCTCCCAGCTTCTGGTCATCAGAGATAGAACGACTTCTGAGCAGGAGAAGTCCTCATTCTGGACATCATTTCGAACAGAAGCCTCATCCTCTCTGAATTTACTCCCATCAGATTTTAAGTCTATTCATTATTTTGGTCTCTGTAATATCCTATGGCCGAGTTACACAACTTTGCCACATGCTGGGTGATGAAGTGCTCTTTTTTTAAACGCCCAACTGATTATTTCATTAGCCCTTATTCCTACATTGTCAGGAATGATAATTAATCTCTTTCCTCAACTACTTATTACTATTCATGCTGTTATCAGGCTTCATCTCTTCCTCAAGCTGAAAATACTCAGCATATTTCACCTTTGCTCACACAAAAGCCCTCCATTCAGTGAGCCTGCTTAGTCCTTTATCTGGTCCACATTCAGTTCTCCAGCTGTGGTGATGAAATCACTGCAGTAATATTCTGGGTGCAGATGCACCATGAATTTATAGAGCTTTTTCTTGGCTGTTTTTTCCCTATTCTTCTCATAGTACTTCCTAATAATCTCTTTGACCACCACTGAGCAGTGAACTGATTTTCATGGGGACTTATCAGTAATGATTCCCAAAACTCTTTCCTGAACACCAGAAGCTAATTTAAAAACTGTCAGTCTATATGTGCTGCGAGGGTGCTATTTCCCCATATGCATCACTTTGCATTTATTGACATTGAATTTCTTCTGCCATTAGATTGCCCAATCACTAAGCACTGTGAGATCCTTCTGCAAAGGTGAAAATGAGAAAATTGATGGTGAAATCTGGCCAATTTCATGTTAAGCATATTTGTAATTTCATGGGAAGCAAAGTCCATATGTGAAGCATACAACTCAGAGAAAAACATACCTCTGACTGCCAGAAAGTCATGGGAAGTTCATCTCACAGAGGATCTGATTTCTTGAAAAAAAAATTCTTCATTTAAAGATGGCTCAGAGAGGTGTAGTTTTACAGTTCAAACATCAAGTCTAAAAGATCTGAGAACAGCTGAAGATTTTGCCATCAGGCGGTCAGCATCTGCTCATTGTCTCAGGGGGACAAACTATGCCTCTGCAATTCAGAGTGTATTGGCATCTCAGTCAGGACAGCTACATCCTGAGAACACCAGGTCTGATAAAAATGAATTTGCACTTTTCAGTGTGCTAACAATGATATGTAGGGAGCACCGTGTGTTTCATGGCTGGCATCCCCTCCTATGTAGGTGGCTGCTGCTTACATACAATATTCCCCTGAAAATAGATGTTGGTGATTATTTTCATTAATAGCATACTGTAACATTATGTGATCCAGCTGCACAGGCAGTCCACACCTTCAAGCAGTCAGCTGTGACACCAGAAGTCACTACCCACTTGTGGGTAAGCAGGGAAATATTCCCTCTGTGCATCAAGAGAACTTAAGCGAACTTGTTACCACTATAACAAGTGATTTTAAGTGTTCAAGAGACAAAGCAGACCTGACCCCTGTACGTGGGTACCAAGAAGTAACTTTAGGGCTATAGATCTCCCCTGGAAAAAGCTGGGATGGAAAAGCATGGAAAGGTCCGTGAGAGATTTCATGCCATCTCCTGTCCAGTTCAGGCAAAATCATAGAATCATTAATGCTGGAAAAGATCTCTAAGATCATCTAATCTGACTGCCAGCCTACCCTTACCACGCCCACTGCCCACGTCCCTCAGTGCCACATCCACACGCTTCTTCAACGCCTCCAGGGATGGTGATTCCACCACTTCCTGGGCAGCCTGTGCCACTGCCTCACCACTTTTTCTGAGAAGCAATGTTTCTTAATATACAGACTGAACCTCTCCTAGTGCAAAACAGACAAGTCCAGTTGCCTCTACTTCATGAAATTTAATTAAGCAAATGCAGAGTTGTGCTTCGCACACATAGTCTTATATCCTTATAAAGTGTGACTTTGCTGCAGCCAGTATCATCACAATTCTGAAATCCCATGTGGAACACTTTCCATGGAACTGCATGCAATTATTTATCCAGGTCTTCTTCTGCCGCTGCAGAATGCAAGAGCACTGCCTTAGGCAGGAACAGTAGCAGGCATATATCAGGGAAGAGAAAAAAAATGTGAATTAAATGCCACTCAATCTCACTTAATCATATTTCCGTCCCTCCTTGCCCACTGGAAAAAAAAAAAAAAAGAAAGAAAAGAAAGAAACTGCCTGAAAAGGAAAACCATTAAGTAAGTTTCAAAGTCAAGCCAACTACTATTATCTATTTCAGGACTTCCTGCCTTGCTTATCTCCTTTTAATTAACCTACTTCTGACCTGGACCATGTGTTTGCCTGGCACGTGCTGTCCTGTTTTGCAGTTGCTATCAGTTAAATAAAAGAATTTGTAGCAGTGTTTGTGATCAGTGCCACTGCTACTGCATGTTTCCTGCAGCTAAGCTGGGGGTGCACACGAGTGAGGAGAGGGAGCAGAAGTGGAACCAGAGAAATGCAGTGAGGAGGGGGTGGTATTACCAAAAATACTATGCACTGAAGAGGTTGAGGAAAACAAAGTGGCTGATCAGCCTTCTGTCTCCCTGTTTGTACAGCTCAGATATCTGGACACAATCCTGAAGCCAAAGGGAGCACAATCAGCAGTACTTCTACTTGTTCTTATCTTCTAAAGCACAGATTTGAAATCCTCTTGTGCACAGCGACAAACAGCCCATTGCTGGGTAACAATAAACTTGCTTCCTAAACTTAGTCCATTCCTCGATTAAAAATCTGAAAATAAATCTGATAAAATTCTTGAACTCCAAGTAACACATACTGGTCTCAAATGTTTGTTGTGCAGAATGCAGCATCCCACAGAAATATGTAGCTTGAACTGCCAAAGATTTTATCTCTGATGATTTTAGTAACAGTTTGATGGTGGCCTGCACAACAAAAAGAGAGGAGTTAATCCACTTAGCTGACAAATCCCATCTTTCTGAAAGCACAGAGGATTGGGTTAGGGCAAAACTGAGCTTGAACAGTTCCCCTTCCAACGCAGTAAATTACAACAAAAATGCTGTATAAATAGAAGAGTTGAAAGGTGGAAGGAAAACTGGATTCTGATGCAAGAAAACAAACAAGAATGGGGAGGATGAAATGCCTAAATCTAGACAACAGGTTTGCTTTAGAAATTCTTGTAGAAGTAAAAATCTTGTTGGTAAACAGACGAAGGTTTAGATAAACAAACAGATAATTTCAAAGCTGACTCCTCCGTAATTCTTTTCCTTTTTGTGTTCCAATAATTAATAAAAATGGTGGCTATTCAGTACAGGAACTCCATAGCAAAATGAACTAAACAGAGTCAACTACGGACAACTGCAGCAGCGATTCAGGAAGAGGGAAAAAAAAAAAGGAACAAAAAAAGGCAGTTTAGAAAAAAGACCTCCATAGAAGGTAACTCATGACTGAAAGAAGCCTCCCACTCCAGAAAAGAGTGATCCTGAGCAGCTTCTGAGGTGATGCTCTTGCACTGTTCCTCTTCTGTCATAGCTGTGCTGACATACACTGTAGTCCCAAGCAGAGATTATCTGAGATTCTGTTGCCATCCTGTCTATACACATATTGTCAGATGACAAATACTGGCAAGTCTTCATCTTTTCCCTTGTGGCTGCTGAAAATGTTTTCCAGAGTTTCTCTGCCAGGTTGTACAGTACAGTGCCCCATGTCTCAGCCCATAGTGAGGCTGAGCATGTAGCCCTGCAGGCATTCTCACAGGCACCTATACAGTGCATCTATGAATGTCTACATGCATACACAAGTCTGGCCACATGGGACAGGCACACCAAGCACTCACACAAACAAACACAATCAGCACCAGTGATCCCATAATGTCTAATCCTAAAGGGATCTTTCCCTGCATCTTATTGTGTCCTATATCCCTTCATATGCAAGATGCTTCGGAGATCGGTCAAGGGGGAAGAGTTTAAAACTAAAACAGGGGAGATTTAGGTTAGATATTAGGGGTAAATTCTTTTCTTAAAGAGCAGTGATGCCCTGGCACAGCTGCCCAGAGAATCTGTGGTACCCCATCCCTGGAGGCGCTCAAGGCCAGGTTGGATGGAGCCCTGGGCAGCCTGAGCTGGTGGGGGGCAGCCCTGCCCATGGCAGGGATTGGGGTGGGTGGACTTTGAGCTCCCTTACAACCCAAACCAGTTTTTCTCTATCTGAAAGATAACAAATATAAGTTCCCAAGAGCTTGACATGGAAAACACCATACAGCACCATTAAAGATCTTTTAATCAACTGCTTTCCTCCAGCACTGGTCATTTGCTTCTCAGAGTACTCTTTTGTCTCTATCTCTCTTAGGAAGGAATTACTGCTTATCGTCTTTTCCTGACCCACATCAGCCCCTGAAATGGACAAAACATCTGTGAGAACTAAGAAATTTGTCAAAAAAAAAAAAAAAAGAAAGAAGGAAAGAAAAAAAAAAAGAGCTTAAAAATTTCTGGGAGTGTTACATCCAAACAGTGTGTTTAGAAACATTTCACTTCAGAAAATGACACTATTTCTCCCTCAATATAAATAAATAAATAAATAAATAAATAAATGAAATCTGAAGCACGAAAGGTTAAAAGGATTAAAGAGTCCCAAGATGATGTTGGAAAAATCTCCTTTTAGTACAAAAAAAAAAAAAAAAAAGTTTTTCACAAAAGGATCTTTAGAAATACTTTTTTGTCTCAGCATTGTGCAAGTGCTTTTCCGTTCTCTTATTCAACTGCTATTCTGAAAAAGCTAATATTCACCTCTCTCTTCCATAGCACGAATTCAAAGCAGGAGTGCCTTCCCAGACAATACTGCACTCTTCCCTAAAAAGAATTTCTTTTAAAGCTGAGTAGTCATGAGCATGAAATCTATAAATAGGCAGTGAGGAAGGTGACTTGGGACAGCTGTGAGATGTATAAAGGGCGATTTCCCTACTCCATGAGAATAGCAAAATTGGTTTCAATTTATTTCAGTTGCAAACACTCACAGCCATGAATCCAGATGTCTGTAATTTTCCAGAAAAGGAGATGGAAAACCTCCTTCAACAACAGGAAGGCAGGACTTCTTGGAGATGGTTGTGCAGCCCTCTCTGGGGCACTCAACTGAAGATCAGAATGGAGAAGGGTGAGGAGAAGAGCAGCCAGGAGCACAGATCAGTACTCCCAGCCCTTGTTCAAATCATGAGAGTTGCAGCACAAACCCTCTGTCACAACCAGTGCCAGAATTAGCCATTTTAATAGATAACAAAGGTCAAGACATGCATCCTGGAATTACCTTCCTACAACCAGCATAAGAGGTACTTCAAATCAAAATATAGAAAGCAGAAGGAAAGCCACTGTGGTAGATATATCTTTACCACTGGGTTATTTGTGATAATTCTGTTTGAATACCCAGGTATGAGAGAAAGTGGCAGATTTTTAGGGTCCTGATAAACAAACAGCTGGACATGTGCCAGCAGCATGTGCTTGCAGACCAGAAGGCCAACAGTATTCTGGGATGCAGCAAAATAGGGGCAGCTAGCAGGGAGAGGGAGGGGATTGTGATAGGATTAGGGCAAATGTATTTAAACTAAAAGAAAGAAAATTTAGGTTAGATGTTAGGCAGAAATTCTTTCCCAAGTGGGCGGTGAGGCGCTGGCACAGCTGCCCAGAGAAGCTGTGGTGCCCCATCCCTGGAGGTGCTCAAGGCCAGGTTGGATGGGGCCCTGGGAAGCCTGAGCTGGTGGGGGGCAGCCCTGCCCATGGCAGGGGTTGGGACAGTGTGGGCTT
Source organism: Perdix hodgsoniae (assembly GCA_035772895.1). Classification (NCBI taxonomy): domain Eukaryota; kingdom Metazoa; phylum Chordata; class Aves; order Galliformes; family Phasianidae; genus Perdix; species Perdix hodgsoniae. The sequence continues at coordinate 612,930 of JAPSGF010000036.1, read as the reverse complement.
TGAGGTCCCTCCAGCTCAAACCATTCTGTGACTCTGTGTACCTCCATGATTCTAAATCAACGCCCCCCACTTACTGTCAGCTGCAAAAGGAGGTTTAATTTATATACATAAAGAGCTTCCACTCAGACATCATATCCTCACTCTAATTCCAAATAAACAACATTTAAAACTGCAGCTAACAAGACTTTATGTTAAAAGCCTGATGAGTAATCCATCACTTCACCTGTCTTCCCAAATTATGCATGTTTAGCCAAATAAAGTATTAACGTTCTACATTTTACATACAGCACTGCTGGATAAAATAATCCACTGTGACAAATGTTTCCAGAGGGAGGAAACAAAAAAAGACGGGTAAACTGTTAAGAAAGCTGATGTAATGCACAAGAAGTTCTCGGAGATATCCCAGGCAGAAGGCTGAGCTTTCTGAACACCTTGCTCATATTTTGTGAAGCGCATTCATGAAGTGCATGAATTACTGAATTACAATTACTGTTCATTTGTGGCAAAAAGTGGCAGTGAGGGCCTCTGAAGTGTCTTCTGCATCCTTTCCTATTACAATGAGTTTCACACCACACTGAAAGAAGTGGCCAGAGACAGGGGAGAGGAACATGGATAGAGCTGGAAATTGTGCTCCCACGAGAAGTATGGCGTGGAGCTGAAATAAGCTGCCTTGTGTAACTGCAGCTTCTCACAAAAGCAGCCTGAGAATGAACAGAACAACTGATTCAGAACAGGCCAGCAGCGAGCACATTAGAAAGCAATGCCAGCTTGTGAAATACAACCAGAATAGCAGTGAACGCTGTGACACAGTCAGGGAAACAGGCTCATTACCTAACGCATATGTTTGGAAACTGTTTCAGTAGATTTTCTGGGGATAGGTACAGTTTCTTCCTCCGACTCATTTAGCTAGGTATTTTCACTGATAAAGGAAACACATAAACCAGTTGGAGCAAAATGGTGACACATTAGGCTGAAACTGTCAACAGACCTGTGAGCTCCTCCTGAAGTACTGAATTTGACAGTCTGGTTGCCCACTGAAGACCCAAAATGATCATTGGCTTGAGAATTATTTTTCATATGCTTAGACAACGTCTTGCACTTCTGTCATCTTATATTTACATAAGAAATCTAAAAGCCTGTGAGAAACTATTTACAAGTCCCTGACAGCAAGGCACCAAGGGGAAGAGGGAGTTTGCTGAAGTTCCTTGGGCAGGTTGTGCTTTTGTAAGTCTGCCTTAGCCCTGGTTATGCCTTTTGCTTCCTGCCATGATGTAAGAGCCCATTCTCCACTGATTTTCCTCCAATGGTACCACCCATCCGTGACCTGCCATTAATCTCTGTCGCTGTCTTGCTAAGGTGTCTGCAGGCAGTGCCTCAAGGTGTGCCATGCTCTGACTGCTCCCCACTTCATCCTGGTGGACACGATGGACATTAACTTCTCACAGGCAAACTCTTTAGCTGACCACTAGGAGTTCAGTTTTAAAAAGTCTGTTAAAACGACAATCTACGGAAAGTCAGTGTACCCCTCATCAGTTTATTCTGACACTGGTTACTGTGCCAGGTCTAGTGATTTTGGAGTTCAACTTTTAGTTCCAAAGTCATCTAGAGCTAATGCTGTAGAATAAGCAGTTTCTCTTTTTGTACATCAGTGCTTGTCATGAGTTTTTCTCCATTCATTTATTCAAGCCCCAGATAGGATTTCAGCATCCTGCAGCAAGTAGTTCTGCCATTCAGGTACAGGTAGGAAAGACTACTGCTTATCATCTGTTGCTCCCCACCTTTTGCACAAGAGGAACAATGTCTTCTGGGCAGCTATGAGAGTCTCCATTCCACTTCTCCGTACCACTCGTAAATCTACACTTATCAAAACTCAGTTGGTCCCCTCCCTTCCAGGTCAGAGAGTGGCCATTGGGCTCACATTGGACAGCCGCTCCCACAAAGCAGAAGTGACAGCTGTCCCTGAGGAGCAGGGTCATGGAGCAAGGTGTTGTGCCTTGCTCTCCTCTGCCTTGTGCACTCTGGAGCTAGTGCAGGCACTCTTTCAGACACCCAGATGTCCCTGACACATTGCCAGAAGAAGTAGGTGGTCACTGGGTCCTTGCCCAAGGTCTACAAGTTTCAATGGACAGTGATGGTGGCAGCCATTTCCCAACCAGCCCCTTCTAAGATTTCAATCTTCCTCAGACATGTTTGTTTTGACTGCTCCAAAGTTTCCTCTCCCTTTAATAGATGGCAAATACGTTAACCAGCACAAACAGGGAGCGCATAGCATCGGGTGGAGGGACAAAACAGATGGCACATGAGTCACTCCCATTTGCAAAGTCAGTGATGAAAAGCATTCTTTCTTTAGCATCCCACTGGATTCTTTTTTCAGAGGACAACTGAAGAGCTTCACTTGGTTCCTGACAACATTACAGGTGAGAAAAGCATCCACTCTCAAATCCTTTCCTTGTACATCAAAATTGGTTCAGAAGAGGGCTTGGGACTGTGGCAAGCCCCACATAAAAGTGCTGCTTAGCAATCACTAGCTCCCGAGGAATGATTGGTTGGATGCCTCAAAGACTTCAATTGCCGTGCTCTTCCCCTTGGCCACGAGCTCTCAGTACTCCTTTTGTATATTAAGCTTTCTTGTCAGCTTTTTCCACCCGCTTTGCTATTTGCTTTTAATCCCCTGTGCCTTGCAGCACTAGGCATGTTCTCTGCTTTCTTTTTTCTTCTTTTTTTCCCCTCCCACCATCCTTCGTTGGGTAATGGATTTTTTATGCTAATCCACATCACTGAAATATCATGAATGGCACAAGTAGGAGTAGAAGGCATTGGTTACGTTCTTTCAAGGAAAGATCCTCGGCCTATTGAAAATAATGATTATTTACACTATATAAAATGGATTTCTGCCATGAACAATATTAGAAAAAAAAAAAGGCAGTGAGCAGTATTGCTCTGCTGCTGAGTGTTCATTGTGTTAAAACAAAAATAAACATAATATCAGATAGCTACCACCTGGAAACTACATTATGTATTTGGGTGACAATACAGTCCCAATCTGCAAACACATTTGCACATGATTACTTTTACACATTGCAAGAAATTTCCTTGGAATTCAGTGAGTGTAGCATTAATAGCTTTTACTCCTGTTTGCGGATGACAGTCTTGACTGATGGGAATAAGCACAAGGTAATGATTATGAAAAAATGAGCTCAATTAATTTTCTCATAATTTGAGGAGGGGGTTTAGTTTTAAGCAAAGACATTCGATCAATTATTATGTTATTTTTAATTCAGCTACCCAAATTTAGCATTCTCTAGATAACAAAAGAACTTTCAGTTCATGTCTAGCAGGGATTTGGCATTTCAAAAAACAACAACAACAACAAACATAGAACAATCAAAAATTAAAATTTGGATTTCAAAGCAAAATTGCAGTTATTGCAAACCAAATAATTTCACAGTGATTTTCAAATGTGATGCCTGCCAAAGTCCAGACATGCAAGAGAGACTTTCTGATTTTGTTCTTCTTTCCTTTCTGCACTGACACAGTAAAATAGATAATATCCAAATTGTTTTCATTGAATTGCCTTCAATGATGTTGAAATTCCCTCATCTTCAAGAAAGAGAAATGAAACAATCCCTCCTTTGTGTCACTTCTTAAGCACTGGAAAAGTTTGTCAAAGTTTCAATAGCAACCAGCAGGAGAAACACTCAAAAAATGTGAAGGAAAGAAAAGAAAAAAAAAGCTGCCTGTGTGGGCAGGGGTGACTGCTCAGTTCTCCTTTTACAGTCCCCAGTTGCAAACCAATATTTGACACCGTTAAAATGTCAAAGCAATCAACATTTGCTGGTTTTTAAGTTTACAAAAATTTCTTTGGAATAACTGTGTAGTGTCAGGGCAACATTCAGGCAAATCCTAACTTCGGGGATTCCGATTCTTTGCATTGAAGCACCAAAAATAATGAGGATCAGAAAACAAACAAATGAACAGTGCTTACAGAATGTTCTAAGCAGCTTTAATAAAGAAAAATGCCTTTACCTTTACCTGAATTCCATAAATGCAAATACTCATCAAATAGGATAAGTTCCACAGTTTGTCCTGTAGTGACTGCAAATGGGTGAACATTACTGACTCAAGCAGTTCTTAGTGGAGGAGGTTTGGATGGAGAAATACTTTTTTTTTTGGAAGCGGTCACTAATTCTGTGTGCCCCCATCTTTCCCCATCTCATGTATGGGATTTTGCAGGGATCTGATTTTCACACACTGCACAAGCTCAGACCATTTGAATATGTTTCATGTTCAGAGTCTTCCACCAGCATATTTCTTGGCATATGCAGTGTAGTGTATGGAAACCACGCTGCACGTTTGTCATGCATGCATGCAGATACCGCATACCAACAGACAGAATGAAGGAAAAAAAAACCACAAGAATTCAGTATGTTAATAAAGAAAGAGTATAAACGTAGTCTCAATAAATAAATAAATAGATTAAAAAAAAACATGCCATTTCTTTATTTCTAGTGATGCAATCCAGCTCTTCATCTCCACAGAGCGGTATTTTCATGCCAACTTTGCTCTGGTAAATTGGCTTTGATCCTTGTCTGTGTTACCCTCTGGTGCACACAAATACAGTAGCTGGTTTCTATTGTGATCACAGTTCTCCACTGTGAGCGGAAGGGATTCATGGCCTCTGAGGCCTGGGCTGCTGCCAGGCCACAGATCTGTTGCCAGAAGCTTTGTAAGCTCTGCGCAGCCACCTTAGTGTCCTGCACTCCCATCGGCAGGCTTAGGCTAGGCTCATCTCAGAACAGCACGACAACTGCTGGATCTGAGGAAGGTTTTTCCATGTGAAAATCCATGGTGCAGGAATAAAATTTTACCTGGATGGCTCACACATAGGTAACTACCACTGCAACTGTACCCTAAGCCCACCAGGAGTTTCTGCAGGGCCCTGGCACAGACAACTTTAATATACTTGTTCCAGTATATGCAACTAAGGCATTAACTTGTGATTAAGACTGAACATATTGATATGAGCTATATGATCTCCCTAGACCACAAAAAAAGAAGTGTGACCACATGGTGAGCATCTGCACTGCTTCTTTTGATGACTTTTCCTTCTAGATTCTTGAATGGGAAAAACTTGGTATTCATATCATCATTTGCATTTCCTCCCTATGACCTATGTATTTAGGAATCATGAGTTGCCACATTACTCATTTTTCTCCACGGAGAATGATTTTAGACAATAAACCTTACCTCATTAGTAAGCATGAGAGAAATATCTGGACTCGGGCTGTTGGTAGATACACCCTGGGACAAAGATACAGCTTAGCATGTTTGATTCATGAGCGCATCTCTGTGTTTTGCCTCCTCACTCTATCACATCCTAGCTGCCCTAAATCACCATAATTAGCCTGTGACTGGAACACCTCTTAGCCCACATCTGCATAGCATTCTTTGGTTTCCAAGTTCCTCCCATGGTTCTGAGACAGCATTTTCTTGAAGAAGCTCTGGTTATGGACACCACCCTACTTTCCCGCTGACATCCCCTCTTGGATGTGTTTCATGTGAAACATGTGTTACCCATGGTAACAGCTAGGCTTGTCCATACACAAATCCTCTGATCATCCTCAGCAGTGAGGTCAGAGAGGTTTAAAGTTCACATAAATTTCAGATGCAAAAGATTCATTTATTATTCAACAAATGCCTCCCATTGATAGGCTAAGGCAGCATTCAGTTTATATATCCAATTCTCGTATTAGCTTTACAGTTCATTTTCAGTGTGAAATCAGGATCCATATCAAACATTTTAACTTGGAAAAAAAGTCTGTTATTATCAGGATTTATTTCATTCTCTTTAGCTATGCAACGTGATGCAATAGGGAACATATCAAAGGATTGCTGAACTCAGGACAAGACTATTACTGATTTAAACCACCTGGTAAAAATATTAGCTTCAGTCCAAGGATTGCATCCCACAGATTGCTATAAAATAATAAAAATGTACAGCCTACAGGAACACAATGAAATATAACAGCAAACTCAAGCTGTTGAATGAACAGTATAGCCAACAGCTCCCAGAATGCTTCGTTGATTAGTCAACACCAATGCAGAAAAGCTTCATGTGGATTATTTATGGTTCACATAAAGATCAGATTATTATAACATTTTCCTATTCAGTCAGAGATAATAAAACACGTACTCCAAATCAATATTTATTATTTTAGTTTTCCTTCCTCCCTGCTGTTAAGGTTGACATCCTTCTCCTCCCCATTTATAACCTGACATTGTTAACTGAACCCCTTCACAACCTCTGAGATAAGTATCTGTAAGAGATCCATATATCACGATAGTAATAAACCAGTCCCTTGAGACACATTTAAACACAATTGAATATTGTCAAGCTCTGAAGACAAGTTGTTCCCTGAGGAGCAAAACTAATGAACCTTGATTTCCTGCTCTTCAACGTGCCCAGTTTTCCTATTCCACACCAAACAATCCCTCTCTGCTTCCAATGCCGTAAGTTCACCACATGTCCCCTAAGCCATTTTATAGTATCCTTCATATCCTTGTACCATCTTGCCTTGCAGTACCTCCAGCAGCCTTCACACCTCCCAGGCTTTCTGTTGATCTCACTTGTTTCTTCAAAAAACGACACAGAGTACTAAGTTGTCCAGGCAAGTCATGAAGACAACCTCTGTCATTTGCTCACCTGATGGGCTTCATTCAAAACTTGAGCGATAAATCAGGATGGCTAAAAACACTTCTTTTATGTATACAATTGCCTTGATCAAAAAGAAGGAAAATAACACAGAAATTATTTGGAGTATAGGAAAAGTCTAAGAATTAGACATCTAAGCCAAACAAGGCTGCAGTATGCACAGTTTCTTGTACAGTTCCTATAAACAAAATTTAGCTGCCTAAATCTTACTGATTTATACTCTTTAGGCAAATATTGAACTAATATCATGATTCATGTCCCTAGTCATTCTCCAAAGCAGCACTGTGTTCCTTCCACTGTGTTTTAGATTTCTGCAACAGAATGTTACTGCTTGATCCAAAGCATGTTTTATGACTTGCTTTCTTTTCCTTTGGAGTAGTAGCAGAGGTTTTTGGCAAGCCTGAATCCTTTTCAAAGGCTATCAGAACTAAAGCGTCAGCTTCTTATTTTTCTTTTTTCTAGGAGGAATGTTGGAGGGTGGGAGGAGAACTCATATTATATCCCTGTGTGAGTCAAAAGTAGTGTTCTATAGGCATATTCTGGACCTATCCTTTCTCTCACAACAGAATTTTCACCTTTGAGTTTTGGCATTCAGAAGGAACAAGTGAGAAGATATCCTTAAAGTGACTTTGGTACCTATTGATCATTTTCCCTCGTTAACTCCATAATTTATATGCTAACAGCATGCTCAAGGCTGCCATTCAGATGCCTTCTAGCCTCATGCTAGGTGAGCATGAAATTTTCTTGGGACTCCTCTGCACACAGCAGTGCCTCAAAACAGCCAGGGCTCCAGCGGCAGTCAGGGCTCCTGTGACCCAAATCCACAACAGCAACCCAGCCAGGAGAACGATGGCTTTCTGCCACCCCAGGAGGGCCACAGCCACTGAATCACATCATCTGATACACAGATAGATCTGCTTTAGCTTACTTTTCACTTCCATCTTGGCCAGAAGAGGTGTTCTTTATCAGTCAGCATGCCCACTGCACGGCCATTCACCTTCATGAGGAGGCTCCTCCATGCCTTCACACAGGATTATGTTTCAGGTTGCCCAGAGATCATAATCCTGCACTGTCATCATTTCATTTCAGCTTTTGGGCTGGGGATACATAGACTGTATGCATACTCCTCAGCAAAATAAGGGATGGAGGAAGAAAAAAGACTGGACCAGATCAAAGCTCACCTGCTCTGCAGCTTTCCTCAGTAAATCTCCATTATTCAGATAGAGACAGTCCTTAGTTATTTGCATCTCCCATCATGGTTTTAGTGTACGGCACATGTTTGGCTATTTATTTATTTATCTATTGAGCAAACTACAAGCTGCATGCATTTGTTTGTCACTTCCTCTTTGTTAAGAAAATATGCTTACTTCACCAAGAAGAGAAAAAGAAGAAACTGCATTTTACTTGACAATGCATTTGAACAGTGAACCTCCCCCACTGCCCTACAAGGAGTTTTTAAGTAATTTTTCCAGTTACTGAAAATCCTATAAATTTCTTTCTCTACCTTTCAATACAAATAAATCCAAGGCTCATGCTCTGCAAGAACAAAATGTGAGAACACATATTGTGCAGACACATTGCACAATACTGCTAACATCTGTTGCTGTAATAAAAGAGAACAGCATTTTAAGCAATAATAGGAATTATAAGAAAATGTTGAAAATGTGATTCTTCATTGATTTTATTGTAACAGGCAACCTCCCGTAACACACCTGAGATGTAAAAGGCCATTCCTTATCTTTCAGTACTGAAGTTCTGGCATTCTGAGCTCAGCAACAATCCTTATCTTCATCTTCAGACTTTCACTATCCTTTATCTTTATGTGTTCTAGAAATAGATTAAATTACTATCACAGAAGTATGCCTTTTTTTTTTTTTAATTGATAAAACAGCACTGCCTCAAAGCTAGATAATGTTGCTGATGCAACAGTAGTCTTTTATTCTATTATATCAGATTTGAGGAAAAAAAACACATTTTTTTATTTATTGCATGAATAGGTTGACTAGGTTTGTCTGAATAAAACAGCAGCACTTGGATTAACAACTAAAAGATGTAAAAAGTCCTCAGAGGCATTTGGTTAAGACTGATAGTGGATATTTTCCTGAATTGGGATCACATTAGAATTTGTACTTCTACTCCATTAGTTGTCACTTAAAATGCATGTCAATATGCCTAGAAAGCAAATTTGCAATCTGAATTTTTCATTCAATGTAAATTCAGAAATTGAGATGTTCAGTCATTGTTTGTGGAATACAATGTCCCATCGGTCTGAATTACAAATAACAGTTATAAAAATCTTTGTCCTGAGGAATTTGCAGTTTACCAAATGAGTACTCTTACAAATGATGAAACAATGCAAGCAACAGTACTTTTTCCTATTAATTGCACTTTACCAACAAAATATCACCATGTTTCTAATGGGAACTTTCTAAATTATCATCACTACCATTCAAAAATAATGAAAATAAAACAAAACAAAACAAAAACCTCTGATAATCAAAGACCATCATTAGCCCAGAAAGGTGAATTTTCAGAGTCAATCAGCTCTGCCTGGATTTAAGCTGACTCATTTTAGATGCCCCATTTTTCAAACAGAATGAGCTCAGTTACCAAGGGATAATAGACTCTTCATTGAAAACATTCTCAAATTCTCCCACCTGGGAGCTCTAAATGAATTCATACACAGTTTGTACTTCATATATATCAGCCAATGTGCATTATTCAACAAGAACGAAAAGCAATTTTCCAATGTCTGAGAGTTAAGAAGACTTAACGTGTCAATTTTTCTAACTCAGTACTTTACAATACAATCCCACTGCTGTATAAATCACTGATAAATAATAACCTCCTTGATAGTATCTTCACCTTCTATTAACCAAAATGTTCTTAACTTTAAATTGCAAAATTAGATAAAGAACTATTGCTCTGTCATGTACATGCACTGTTCATCACTATTATTCAATGAAAACAACAGGATTCAACCTGTAGGCTGACTGCTTGAGAATTTTCATCAACCTCTATACTGCACAATTTCAATGGGAAACAGAAGCAGATGAAGGTCTACAGATAAAGTTTATATTTAAAAGAAAATCCAGACGCAACTACAACCTTATTAGGCTAATAATTTGGAAAATAAGTTACTATTTAGAAGTGTAAATCAGTAGTATCTTTTTATACTATTACTGTTTACATTTCTATTACTGTTAGTAACTCCACATTTATTTCACATATGCTAACTATATATAGTGTGATTATATTTGCAACAAATCCTGCTAAAAATGCCATGTGCCAACCTAGCAAAAATAAGGCAAATAACACAGCTCCAACAACCCAAGTGCACAGTGAGTCTCTCAAATAGGCCTCTCACAAAAAAAGCAATGGATAAAGGTAGTGTTTTCAGGCCTCCTCAAAGACCAGCAAATTCTTTGACTACAGAGGTGACGGGATATTTATTCACAACCTGGAGTGGGAATCGTCAGCCACAGTCACTGTCTTAGAGGACAAATTATAACAATGCTTTCTAATGGTAATTTTCCCTATAGAGCTTGTCTAAGTATTGATCTACTAATAGTGATAATACGCCGAATGGCAGCACTCTTTCATTTGGCAGTTTTGGGTTTCTTTTCCAGTTTTAAAATGTATAATTCTAAAGGAAATTTTAACATATGTAAGAAAGTATCATATAAAATTTGTTGCTTACTTATATATACCAAAAATATATCTTTTGATTCCTACTCATTAATTTTTCCTTTTTTACCAGTGAAATTATGAGTTCAATCTTGCTCTTCATAATTTGTCTTTCAATTCATGTCTCCAGCTTTGTAGCTTCTGTATTTTTTTCATCTTGGGTCACTATTAAGGCACACTGAGTCCCTGCTTTGGCAGAAAAGAGCACAACAGTATTTCATGAGAGCCACGGCCACTGTGGATGCCTATACTCCTTGACTGTATTCTATTTGGCATAATTTATCCAGCCATTCAATGTTAAGATCAGGCACAGTAGCACACCCATTGCCAAGATTATTTCCAAACTCGTATTTCAAAGAGTAATCTCTGAGTACTCCAGCAAAATCTTTGAATGGCAGAAGTTAACTAGAATCCATTTCATCCCATTTGTCACAACAAAGTTGCTAACAGTGGTAGTTGGCACCTGTTGCAAATTCAGGAACTGATTCAAGAATTCCTCCAATTTTTTAAAGTTACAGTGAAAGCTACTATGTTTGCCCAAGCTCAGCAAAATTCTCTTAAATTCTGCTACCTTTGCAAGGGTTTGAAGTTCCCAGAATTCCTCTGTCTTAAAAAACAGAAATATTATTGCTCCCATAGGCTACAGACAATCCATGCTTTGTTCATGGAGGTTTCAAGGTAATATAAATATATACTCCATTATTCTAAGTGAATCTTTCCCTGGTTTACATTCCAGTTTTCTAGTAAACTGCCAAGAACTCAGATGGACTCGGGAAACATCATTATTTTTCAGCAGTGATTATGACTGCTTTTAACCATAGTTTGTGGACTGGACGACAAGCAAAACAACATTTGCATCTGCCTTCTCATTATGCAATTTCAGAACCTGAGTTCCTTGCAGTGGTTGCTGGTTAGCTTCAAGTAGAGATATGTGCCCACGCTCTAGAGAATTATGTCATATAATTTGTCCTCATAATACATCTTTGACTAAGAAATGGAGGGGATACTCATTCAATTTTTCTCCACTGATGTGTCTTGCAAACAGTATCTACAAACTGTATACTTAAATGGATGTGCTACTGCATTTCTTACAAGCTTCAGTGCTTCTGGCATTACACATTTTTAAGATGGCACTAGCAACCAGCTGTCTAGTTGGTAAATCTGTCTTGCACAACAATTTATCCTACAAAGTTCAGATAATCATGATACTGGAGGAATTTAACCATCACAACCAGTTTTCTCTGTACAACTAATTCCAACATGAAGTCAATGACAGAGATATAGGAAACACTAAATGCACTTTATTTTCATTTTCAGCACTTTTTAGATGTCTGAGTTATACTTTAAATGAATATGTGACATAAAAATGAGTAACTATAAGGGACTTAATAAAAATTATCTTGGCAGATGTTATCAAAAACATTATTGATGCACTTAAGCATCTCATCCAAGTGGGCAACATCTTAAGCGCTTCATCTCTAACTTTATCAAGCTTGACAACACGGGTATTATGCTATCCCTTCATTAGTCATTGGATAGAGCCTCAAGCTATGGTGCCAAATTCTACACATATTCCTCAGACAGAAACATGCCTCTTGGAAACATTTTCCAATAGTAAACAGAAGATTGCAACTGTCTTTGAAGTCACCAACCTAGGAATGTTTCCACGTAGCCTGTGCATTCATGCATGTTGCATGTGTTGAATCAAAAACATTTACATTGGCAGCTCCAATATTTCCAGTTACTGGGACCTAACATTCCTGTCTATTGCAAGGGAAACAGTAGAGGGCAGGTAGTTTGCACAGCAGTGGCTTCCCACTATCATCTATCCAAACTGCTATGGCTTGTACTGCTGGATTGCTTTTGATAATGATAGCAAAAAAATGTACATGTCAAGTGATGATTGTGTACTGCAGTGCACTGTACAAACTGCATCCCCAGTGTGCTCCGTCATGATGAAAGTTCAATAGCTACAAACATAAAGCAAGGGGGGCTGATGAGGGACAGAGAGGCAGTATAATGTGGATGATTTCCCTGGCACAGTCCAGGTGTTGGAAGAGTCCATGGGAGGTGCTATCACCAAATGTCTTTGCAGACAGAGCAAGGTGCAGGGGTATTATCAAAATGTATGTGAGAGTGAGTGCAGTAGCTGGATTCAGACTATAGGCAGAGGGCTTGTGTGTTTGGAATGGCAACAACTGAAGGTACCAGTACATATATATATATCATATTTGGATTGGTGTATGTGCAAGTGCATGTCCATCTAGGGAACACCAATCCCAAGTCAGTGCATTTGTTTAATTCACTAGCAAATGTCAAATGACATCTGTTGATAAGTAGAACATGGGGTCTGGGAAGCAGCTAGGAAGGAGACCTAGATCAGTCAGAGGCTGGATACCAGAGACAGAGCTTTGAGATCCAGGTACTGGAATGACCATGGGTCTGGATAAGCTCTCAGAGAGACCGATATATGTCTGCATACCTAAGAGGAAGGCTGAGTGCCAACAATTGGATTGGAGCAGCAGATCCATTTCTGCAACCACAGGAATGTCTTGCTCCCCAAGTTAGCAGTCAGACAGAAATCAATGGCAGAGAGGCAGAGGCTGGACAGAGAACAGGATGCTGCAGTGAGCTCACATCCACCCATTCCCAGTCATCAGGCTGGAACACAGCACCCAGCAGCGCAAGGCCAAGGAGGTTGTAGGGAGGTGAGTCAGCAAGCCTGCATGCACAGGGTTGTCCAGGTCACGGAGAGCACAACCTCAGCCCACGCAAGCCTTCTTGGTCCAATTATGCCACATTCACAGATCTGCATGTGTGGATAGCCCAGACTCTGGTACTGATTTCTTAATAAAATAGACTTTCACATGTGACAACAAAGATGTAGATAGCCTAGGTCTTCAAGTGCAGCTGATATAAAAAGCTGACACAAAAAGCCAGAAAACAATTCCCCTTGCAGTGTGTTGAGTCAGGGTGGTTTCAGACTGTGGCAAGCAGCCTTGCTGAAGGCACTGAACCTCCGCACCTCTGCAGGTTGAGACACAGGACTCTCCCAGAAGCACCACAAGCTGCAAAATGGAACCAAGGGAGGAAGAATCACTTCATTTAATAACTGACCTCCTTCCAAAACTGCAATCTGATGGAAGGACTCTGCTTCTAAATCAAGAGCAAAGAATCACAGAATCATAGAATTCCCCGAGTTACAAAGGACGCACAAGGACCATCAAGTTCAACTTCAAACTCTATATAGGATCACCCAAAATCAAAACCTATGTCTGAGAGCACTGTCCGGACACTCCTTGAACTCCATCACTGGTGGCCGTGCCCACAGCCCTGTGCAGCCCGTTCCAGGCCCACCGCCCTGTGGTGCAGCTCCTGTCCCTCACCCCACTGCCCTCCCCTGACACAGCTCCATGCCGTTCCCTCAGCCCTGTCGCTGTCACACAGAGCAGAGCTCAGCGCTGCCCCTCCGCTCCCTGTGAGGAGCTGCAGCCGCCATCAGGCCTCCCCTCAGCTCCTCTGCTCTGCGCTGAGCACAGCCAGGGGCCTCAGCCACTCCTAAATCTTTCAGATTGTAACAGCCCTGACCTCTGTATTACAGCACGTTACAATGTCCAAATCACATCTAAGCAACCTCAAGTCTAAGCATTAAAAAAAAAAACTTAAACTGTACAAATATAATGAAGCATGTTAGGCTTTGAACTTCCAATTACAAACACTCAGGAGACAACAAAGCTGTGCAAGAAACTTGCAATTTGTAATTGATTTGATTTATTAGCTTCTTTTTCTGCCATATGAATATCTACAGACCTGCTGCAACTGTTCCATACATTTTTTTTATTCAAATGAGTTTGATTAACACTGCTCCAAATTTTTGACAAAGTGAATTGATCATAAACAATCAAAATCTGAGTTGTGCCATTTAGCTGCAATTTGTTGGGGAATAATAAATCGTTTAACAGACCAGCAAAGCACTTACACGTAGAGGTTGATTTCTACATCTATTTGTCTTTGCAGCTTGGAAATTTACTCTCGCCCAATATTCACTCCAGTCTAACCATTGTTTGTATAGGCACAGCACGCAGACTAGTACTGAAATTTGTAAGCGCGTTCGCTCAGGCTGAATTCATTTAAAAACTCAGCGGCTGCTTGTGTACTTTTAATTGCATACTAAGAACTGGTAATGCAAGCAACAGAACAAAATCCGAAGAGAGAAGTCAGGCGGGTTATAAAAATGACTCTCCTTGTTCCAGCTCCAACAGACTAGATCAGGGCTGGCCCCAAGGGGATAAAGAATAAAAATAAAAAAGAATAGAAAAAGAAAAACAGAAGAACTGTTCTCATTTATCCAACTTTTGAAGTCTCGTCCAGTGAAACTTCTTTGCTTCACTCCCACTTTGTGCAGACCACTACGGAGTAAGTGGAACCATTTTCTTCCTCCAGAACATGAGAATAATCCCCTTGAAGAGCACTTGAAGAATGGCAGGGGGAAATACTGCAGCAGAGATTTCTCTGAAACTCACTGTGTCCCTTTTTATTCCTGGAGACCTGCTGCAGAGGAGAAGAGCAGTCAGACTCCTTTACATATAATATTCCCCTTTCCTTCTGTCCTGTGTTAAATGGAGGCTGAAAGGAGAATATTTTTCCCTCAGGGTTCCTTAGGGTACCTGCTTCTCGTTCTCAGGAGCTCTGTGTTCTATAGGGTCAGGGTAGGCGGAGGATTTCTGTCTTAACATAGCAGAAGCAAAGACAGACAGGTCCCCAGGTCTCCTCTCTACCTTAGGGAGAGAGATAAATGGTCACTTACATCGAAATACAAAACTTCCTCTTTGAATTAGCTTTTTCCAATCCCAGCTTATCTCCCCAAAACGGTCTTCATTTTTAAAATCAATTTCTACCCGATCAGACAGCTAAAATAGCTTCTTACAGTAGGTGTCTCTAGTCAATGACTGATTTGCATTAAGAAAGATATGACAGCCAAGTGTGAGCAGGGAAGAATGATAGTTTAATTTTAGAAAAACTCCACATTCATCTGAGAAATGATTACTAAGCACAGTGTATATTCATACATAAATTATTTCTAAAAATGTGCACAGATATTGAAATGCTAAATATTTTCTTGCAGCAGGAGCAGGAAAGCTCTGATCAGACACCCTACATGGCTTAGGAAATCCTGGGGCAGTGGCCTTGTGTGGGATGGAAGCAGTCACTGAGAGGAGGTTCCTATGCTCAGGATGCATAGACATAGCCCTATCCTCTCATTTGGGAGCAGCAAGCAGAAGTGGTTATGGAAATAAATATTCACACTCCCAAGCAGGCAGGCTGTAACTTCTGCAGTGCCAAGAGCAGCTTCAGGGAGCACGGCATGGCCATCACAGGGATGTGCCAGAGAGCCAGGTGCCAGCTCCTGAAATATGTCCCACAGCTTGTCAGCAGAGTTCTGTCATCTCTATCCAGAAAAAGACTAATAGTGGGCTGAAGTTGGCACTGACGTATCACCATTTGCTGAAATAAGGATTTGGATTCATTGCTGAGGTTTGGCTTTATTTTCTACAGGTATCTTTATTTTCCTAGAGAAAGTTCTTTTAACTGTCTTTTCATGGTCCAAGATGGGAAAAAGGAATCTGAAATGTCCACACCCTGCCAGGGCCAGTGTGCAAACACAGGGCTTGTGTTCAGAGGTGCCAAGGACCTGGCTGCACACTAAATTGGAAGTTCAGAGCCATGAGTGAAGAGGGAGAACAAGTCCAGAGGTTAGCAAGATGTGTGAAGAAGTAGAAAGATGTTAAGGTCAAAGCAAGACCATTGGAGCATATATTTTTTTATGTATCTCATTTTTCTTTGTAAAGAGGAGGATGTGTACATGATGTTTATCCCACCATAACACGCTGGATAATCAACATCAGTCACTGGCTCTTACTTGTATTATATTAGCTAAATTTTACAGAAACTTTCCTCCAAATAGGGAATAACTCCATACATCACTGCTCAGATTTGACAGAAACATTAAAGGCAACATGTACTTGAATATATTGGTCCCAAATCATAGGAAGCAGAGGTCAGAAGATGTAAGCAATTATTAAGATTATTGCTTATGAAAAAGTTAATTTTATGGCCTTGTAATGAAGATCTTACCATCTTACATAAAGATCTGTCTCAAACAATCCAAACTTGTGTTATCTGACATTTCAATTAGCTCATCTCATTGCCTTGGAAACATCCTGTCTTCATGCATTATAAGTCCTGGAGCATTTGACACTCTAATGAACAAGACTGTTTGAGAAAGACGGAAAACTTTCATCAGTGTTGACTTCATTGATGTACACAGAACTCCACTATTTGACATATTCATTCTGCACACTGCCTAACTCCTCCTACATATAATAGGAAGCTTCATCCTGACTTCATTCTGAAGAAAAAGGTTATTGTATCAGTGAACTACATCACAAACAGGACGAGATCTTTTTAGGGACTTTGCTTCTTAGGAGACAATACAGAGACACACAAAATTGACTTTCCAGGGTGCTCCAATGAACATCAACTGAATGACCGCAAGTACTCTTACAAGAGTTTCTCAATGGGCTTTGTAGCCAACAATAAAGCAACTTTTTTCATGTACAGACTGGTCCAAAGTCTGAAAGACAATGATAATCTCAGCAGACTTTGAAGAGAGGAGATATCTCCAGCTCTATGAGCACCTACTAATCTTCACCCTTCAGTGAAGTCCCCTTCACGGTCTCAGGAAGAGCTTGGGAAAAGCAAAATGCCAAAATGCCAAAATTTTCAATGACTACTCATTGTCATGGCAGAGATACCAACCCTTGTTGCCCACTGTTGATTTGTTATTAAAAAGTCAGGTGTTATTGTGTACTGACCTGGACCAAACTCCAGTGCAGTGTGCTTCCATGATCTCAGCATGAGGCAAGTATGCCAATGATCCCTTTGCAAACATAGCACTGTCGGTGCTAGGGATTTCTTTGTCTGATGAAAATAATCTAGCTAGCCCATTAGAAATTACACCACTGTAGTATGACACTGAACCATTTCAGTGCCTTCAAAAGTGCTTTGAAACTATGAAGAACTTAAGCATTTTCCACTCAGGAAAATAAAATAAGTTGTTTTATTCTGCCTCAGAGTAGGCAAATACTGTCAATTTTAAAGAATGCAATTTAAACAGTGATTACACACAGATGTGCTTGTACACACACATACACAATGGGGTCAAAATACTATAACAAAACATCTCAATAATGAAGGGATCATGTTGGCTTACACTGAAAGATGTATCTTTAATTTAGTAGTTACACATTCTGAACAATAAAGGAAAAAGATTATTAGAAATTGTATTCCTCATCTGGGCATATAGAAACAAGACAAGACTAGCTCAAGCCTTAGACCCACCAATGAGCCTCACATGACACCCATACAAATCACAATAGTCTGGTCAGCAGAGGTAGACCAGGACTCCTTAGCAATTGATGGAGGTAGAGTCAGAGAGCATCTTCCTTACCCCTAGCAGGACTGCCTACAGCCACAGAGGGGACGTTTCTAATGTCCTTACTGGAAATATGACACATCCCCAGCTCTGGTTCGAATTCTGATGGCCAGGAACAAGCAAGCCAAACACCGTCACATTGCAGTACCAAGTCCCCAGCAGCACGGCAGTTTCACTTGGGCTACCCACTTACACAGTGCATGGGCTACAAATCTAGTCCTGAACACTGTTTGTGGGCACTCCCTTAAATGATTGGCATTATTGAACAAATCTTTCTTCTCTAGGCACATCTGAGCAAGGCTATGTATTTTCCCAGTGCAAGGTGACATTCTGCTATTTGTATGTGACTCCTGGAGCCAGACCTGCAGGAGTCCCCGCTGTGAGCATGAATGGCACCTGGCTGCATGGCAGCTGGGAAGAGAGCAGTGCTGCTCTCTCAATTACCCTCTAAAACTCAAATATTTACTCCCAAGCTGAGCTGAGCTGCAGCTACTCTATACCAGCTGGTTATAGCATTGAGCAAAGAAAGGAGGGAAATGGATTTCTTCCTGTTTTCCTTACTGGTCGAAAGATTAAAAGCAATATAGTGGTGTTGGTCCCTAGGTATCATCTGATTAATATCCTGTTAGCGAGCTGGCAAATCTCCAGATTCACTTCTTAAATGACAATGAGACTATTCCGAGAGGTTGAATGGACTTTATTAGCATAGCACAAATAATTCAGCACTTAGAATCCAAAGAGATTACAAGTAAATCTAGACTTGTGCTGCTTATCACAGTTCCTTTTTGTTTTCCTTCTGGGTAGGCACAGAAGTACGACACAATATATATTTCACTGCTGCCGTCAGGTCAGAAGAGCCTAACTTTTATAAGAAATGCATAACAAAGCAAAAAGCTCAGAAGCTCAAAGAGATTCTCCTAGCAGCATCTAGAAATTTATCCCTACTGCTTCTTGATAATGTAAGATGTGACACCAAGAAGTCTTTTCCAGAGAAGCTGTGGTGCCCCATCCCTGGAGGCATTCAAGGCCAGGTTGATTGGGGCCCTGGGCATCCTGAGCTGGTGGGGGGCAGCCCTGCCCATGGCAGGGGTTGGGGCTGGGTAATCTTTAAGATCCCTTCCAATCCAAACCATTCTACGATTTGATGATTCTGTGATCCCTGTATACTGTCTGTATCAGCCGCTGGTGTCAGCGGGGATTCTAAATGAGATAACTCCTCTCTGTCACCTCGAGCAGCAGTTGGTCCCCAAATAGTGCTCCCTGAGGGACCAATATGTCATAGAAGAAGATAAATGTTCTGAGGACGCTCACTAAAAATACCATGTGTTAATTCCCCAATTAAAAGTCTCAGGAGGAGAATAATGAGTGATCTGTTAGTAATTCTGTATGTTCACAGTTGTCTGATATTCCACATCTGGGAGCTAACTGCCCTTAGGTAGGAGCTAATTGGCCCCGGTTACCATAGTGCCTCATGGTCCTTAATGTATGTACCCTCACTCCCGCTCTTTAAAGCAAATAAGGACAGATTTCAATTTGGCAGAGTGGGAGCTGAGTCTTTAAGAAGGCAGAGAGCTTATTTTACAGCATTACATTCTGCGAACTACAGGTTGAAGAAAAAATCAGTTTCCAGCAAGATCTATCTTGTAAGGCCCTATGTGGAGTACTGTGTCCAGACCTGACCCCTGGCGCAAGCAAGGTGAGTCCACAGGAGACCATAAAAATGCTTAGAGGGTTGGAGCACCTCTCTTATGGAGACAGGTTGAGGGAGCTGGGCTTGTGCAGCCTAGATAAAAGAGGGCTCTGAGGACACCTCATTACAGCCTTCTAGAATGTGAGGGAAGCTTACAAGCAGGAGTAGGATTGACTTTTTATATGGGCAGATAGTAATAGGACAAGGGGGGATGTATTTAAACTAAAAGAGGGGATATTTAGGTTGGATGTTAGGAGGTAATACTTTCCCCAGAGGGCAGTAATGCCACAGGCTGCCCATAGAAGCTCTGGTGCCCCATCCCTGGAGGTGCTCAAGGCCAGGTTGGATGGGGCCCTGGGCAGCCTGAGCTGCTGGGGGGCAGCCCTGCCCATGACAGGGGTTGGGGTGGGTGGGATTTGAGCTCCCTTCCAGCCCAAATCATTCTGTTATTCTGTGCTTCAATCTACACGGAGGAGGTTGGCCACAGAGAAAGGTACTTCTTTGGGTCACATCTGCTTATTTCCAAAGACAGTGAAAGTGCTGTCACAACCCAACAACATGCAGATTCTCTGGCTCCTTTCAGCCAGCTCCATACCCAAAATGTCTGTTGTGAGAGCCTTTTCTAGACAACCCAGTGACTCTTCTGTCTGCTCAGCTTTGTATTACTGCAGAAACCCTGCTGTCCCCCACACAGGTACCCAGGCACTCAGGACTCATTACCTCTCCTTCCAGGGCTTGCTTTTTTACTCTCACAGCCCAGTGTAATTCAGCTTTTGCAGGAGCATAAGAACTCATTCTTACGGCTTTAGAAGCTTGGTGCCACCAGGGAGCTCTATTACTTGTAAGGCTTATCTTCAACAAAGCATTCACCACTCACCCCCTAAAATTCAGCCAGACTGTAGCAGCACTGAGAAACCTAAAGTTTGTGGGCTTTTCTTTTCATATGCTCTCCTAGCATTGATTTCAATGGGAGCTGGGTGCCTAATCTGCTTACGCATTTCTGAAAATCCTATTAAGTGCCTCTTAACTTTTTTAGGTGCCTAAATATACTCTTCTTAATTTGGCTGAAAGGGAGGTTTGCATTCATCATCAAGGTCTCTAGCACACAGGGCTCAGGAGGAGCCACCCAATCTCTTCCAGGTGCCCAAATGGCAGCTAAGCCACTGTGGAGATGCTGCAACAGTGTGAATGTGTCAATTAAGTTGTGAATGCTGCTCATGCTGTTTTCTCCAGGTCTTGTTATGACCTAGAAAAGCCCACTTGGCCTTTGCTGCTTATTTCTGTCTGTGCTAATTCTGCCTGCTAATCACAGTGCTCACAACCTCACAGTGTGCAAGATCTGGCCTGTGAGCATCCGTCAGCAACTCCTGTGTTCTCAGGGCTTCCCCTGCAAAGTGTCAGCTTGAACTTGCCATGCAACACATCCATGCTTCAGTCCCCTGCCTGTAATGTGGTGGTAATGGCAGTGGCCCTGTGCAATCCTTACGGATTAATTAATTACCATTTGCACAGGATGTTGACAGTTAAATTGTACTACTGATAAATCACTGATATGGAAGGGAGTGAATGAACTCCCACATGAAATTCTGAGCAAGATACAATTTGCTGATACATATGAGTAGGGAGACAACCTAAATCCAGAAAAAAAAAGGGAAAGGAGGAAGATTTTGCTCATCTTCCCATTGTTTCTGCCCCAACAGAATTACATCTGTTCCTGGCAGGAGTGATGAGAATATTCCCACCTTGGGTCTGATGGACTTGTATGGAAGATCCCCAGGCTGAATAGCCTCAGGGAGCAAATATTAACTAACAGAGAGCTGGATGGGCTCTCTTTCTTGGGAGAGGAGCAGATTCCTTCAACACCACTTGGAAAAAAGAACTTGCAGGAGGCCTAGAGCCAGAATATAACCTAATTAGGGCAGAAAGGGTGATTAGCTGTTTATTTTGAAGATGTTCAAGCCATGCATTCACATCATGCACTGCCCTGAGAGAATAAGGATGCTGTTTATAGTCCCAGATCTAAGGGATCAGAAGAGTTTATTTTCTCTTACAAATGAAGGCCTGTTGTACTTGCATTCTTTCAAATGAGATCGGGTCTGTTTATTTTCACTCATCTGCAGGAAATGGGAATTTTTAAGTCTCTTATTCTAAATCATGGAAAGGGAAAGCAGTTTGTATTGCTTAACCCCAGACAAAGGCAAATTAGCCACAGCCTTCACACACTACCTCAAAATATTTAATATTCATACCATTAAGTGGCAAATGGATTTACAAAAACCCAGAGTGTAAATTCTTCTTCTTGAACCTTGCCCAGAAGGCATGAGAAACTTGGTCACACCTCCCAGAAGACCAGTATGGGGTGTCCCTGTGTGGGGTGTGGAGCTGGAACCTCTTCTGACCAGGAGGCACCGCTTGGTAGTGATGCTGAGCCAAAGAGTTAGACACAATATTTGAAAGCTCACTGCCTCTCAACTGTATTGAATTAGCTGCTGGTTTTTGAGGCCATCTGGGAGCATGGTACTGGAAAAGGAAAATGCTGGTTAAAGAGTGGTGCCATGAAAAACCCTACATGCAGTGTCCATTTCTTATCAACGACAAGACGAAGATGTCTTCACAATACTCACTGCACACCCTGCAAGAACCTATAGTGGGATCTTACTTCAGTGTTTTCAAATATTTGTTTTAGTTGGCTTCATGTTTAATTAAGTAACAGTCCCCTTTTGCTGAAGGTTATTAACACGATTTGTTTGCATACTTTGATCTTTTATTTTTAATTCTCTCTCGTGTTCAGGAAGCCTTTGGTAAGATTCCTTGCTGATAAAAGTGCTCAAGTTATAGCAAATGGACTATGAAGTGACAGTATGTCATAGAGAAGGCTTTAATTCCTTTGAAGTTAAGATTTTTAATGGTCAATTAAGTTATATTAATTGCATCTGCCTTATTTTAAACTTAAATCCAGACTGTTTTCCAACTACTTGAACTTAAAAACTCTACAGAACTGCGACAACTGCAATCACAGTGAATGTAAATTTTATATGTTGACTGTTTCTGTACTGGTGCATGAATGCGACACACATCAAATACTGTGATGAAGACAGAAATTACTTGCAACCAATTATAAAGATATGGAGGAGCAGAAGGTACAATGTGTTACATATGTTATGGGACTGCCAGAAAAGGCTACTTAGGGATGTACAATAATAATTTAGTTTGTTGATCATCATAATCTCATGCTGGTTGTAACTGTCTGGCTGTTATTTTATGTTTCCCCAGCCTGTTTACTGAACCCATTTGCTGGTTTTTGTATTTGCTTATCGTTCACAAATTGTTTGAGGCAAAGTGAATTTTGCTGTTTGTCTTTAAAGAAGTGTTTCATGGTACGTTTGGATCTGAGAGACAGGATGTCTCAGGAGCAGAAGCAAGCAAACTGTGCACTTAGAGCAGCACAGAGGGTTATGAGTTTTATTCAACATACACACACTCACATGGGCATCCGTTTTACATAATCCTGTAAGTGGCAAGCAGAAACTCCCTAAGCAAGTGCACTATTACTTACCGACCCGTGAGAGATGGTGAACAGTCGGAAAGGAGAGAGAAGGAACATGGTGGCGGTGGATTCAATAGGCAGTGTCAGCAGTGCATCCTCCGCTTCCTCTCTCACCCACCACAGCCTCTCTCCTGCTTTTATTCTCCCCAGGGTCTGCAGGTTTTTTTCCACTTGCACACCGTACTCATGTGGCCAATATGTGATAAAGAGCCCAAGTGGAACACCTGCTTACAAAACAAGTCTTTGCAAAAACAAGATAAACTACCAAGGTCAGCCCTCTCTATAAAAGAATTTGTGGCTGTAGCCATAAATATTGGTTCCCTTAAAACTGTCAGAATGCTTTGTTCCATCCCAGGATCATTCTTTAGTCAGAGGCCTTTAGATCCCTGATACAAGAAGGGGATAGGAACCTCTGTTCACAAAAAATAATTTCCAAATCCCTCGTGGATGCAGCAAAAATTCTTCTCCAGGAAAAACAAACTCAGTTGAACTCTAGCTAAATTAACTGATATCCCTCATGATCCGCCAATTTTCTTGATGGATTATGTGGAAGCTTTATGAAGTTCAAAAATAGCACTGTGCTCCTCCCTCCTCCCTGTCTGAGGGTCTGCCTGCTATCAGAAGATTGATCAGCCACAGGCAGAACTTCCCCACTACAATGAACATAATCCTCCAGTTCACTGGTTTAAGTGAGTCTTGAAGGATTAGTTTTCAGTGTAATGAGGGGTTAGATGCTTCCCAAGATAGCTGGATGGCCTTAGTGAGTTTTTAATATAAGCCAGTACACAAGACATTACAGAACCGTAGTCTTGTCACTTAGATATTTTTTCTTTTTCTCATAAAAAAAGACCTCCTCATTCCTGGGAGCTGCTTTCTCAAACAGATCACAGACAAAAGAATTCTTGAGGAGTGGAAGTTTCTCTTCTTTGTTTTTTTTCCAAATAACGTCAATTACTTTCTTCTTTTAAAAAAAATTGCGTTCCATTATCAAGCATTCCCTGTGAATGCTGGTGTGATTAAAAGAACCAAGGTAAGATCATTTTCTCCACAGGGTTTTCTTAGAGTGGAGAAGTGGCGTTCCACAGTTCATTTGCATGGGTTATCCATGCATCCTGATGGCCAGGCAATCTCTTACCTTCTCTCCATGTTTGAACAGTAAGAGAATTCATTCCATAGCAGGCCTCAGAAGAATTTTCACTGTCCAAATTCACATCCAGGTGAGTCCTACCTAGATTCCTTGCTCTCAAGTTCTCCATGGCCAGCCATTGCCTTGTGTGGCACCCATGCTAGCAAAAATGGACAGTCATGGAAATAGGAGAGCAACTATCCAAGTTCTTGAGCTGCATTTTCTGACATGGGAATGTCCTAATCCCAGGGTTCTGAAGAAGCTGGCTGAGGTGGTTGCTGAGCCGCTCTCCATCATATTTGAAAAGTTGTGGCTGTCAGGTGAGGTCCCGGATGACTGGAGGAAGGGTCACGTCACTCCCATTTACAAGAAAGCAAGGAGGACCCGGAGAACTACAGGCCAGTCTCACCTCTGTACCTAGGAAGATCATGGAACAGATCATCCTGATCCACAAGGATAAGCATTCCTAATATCTACCCGAGATTATTAATTTCTAGCCTCACTCAAATCAGATACATCTCTATGGAATTTTCCTGTAGGCTTTTTGTGACATTTTCGAAAAATCCATGGGAGTATAGATTATTTCCCTCAGTGCCCATAGGGATCTATGTTAATTTGGCTAACAAAGCTGCTTGGATTTGAAAACAAATTAAACCACCCAGTCATTTATAAAATGCCCAAAAGAAATGGAAAAATAAAAAGCTTTTTTACAGTTTATTTCTGTAAGAGAGAACGTAACATTCTTCACTCCAGAGAATTCCCGATCTCCGCTCCTATCTTCTGTGTTTCATCTTCCCTCCTCAGATTCACATTTTGATGATCAAAATGAACCAGTCTGATGGGAGGGAGTGACAGTGGCAAGAGGACACACTGCCAAGCAAGCACCAAGTCCTGCCATAGGCACATTCAGGATGAAATGCTCACTACCTTCGGGTGGCCTGTCCAGAGGCTGCTAGGGAAGAGTGCTCTGCATGCACATCCCCCACAGCACTGATATCAACAGCATGGCAAGGAATCCCAAAGTCTCCTTATAACTGACGGCAACCTAACTAATATAGCATAGGAGCCTGTGCTGCTGTTCATCCCAGCCAAAAGTAAAGGCTTAAAAGCAGGCCTTTCTCTCCAGCAACTTGCACTTCTTGCTCACATGAAAGTACTCACACTTGAAAAAATGAATCCCCACCCTTCCTCAAGATTGCTTTCATTTCCCAAATTGTTTCTTCCTTTCTTTGCACTTCAGCTGCCAAAGAGGAGAGGTGATGCTCAACCTCTGGTTTGCAGGAGCAGTCCCCTTGATGACCATGGGGGAAAATGTTTATCACAGAATCATAGAACTGTGGAATAATGAAGATGGGAAAGATCACTGAGATCATATAGTCCAACCAGCAGCCCATCACACCACGCCCACTGCCCAGTGCCCACGTCCCTCAGTGCCACTTCCATACAGTTCTTTAACTCCTCCAGGGACTGTGACTCCACCACCTCCCTGGGCAGCCTGTGCCATTGTCTCGCTGTTCTTTCTGAAAAGAAATGTTTCCTAATATCCAACCTGAACACGGCTTCCCTGGATAACCACCTCCCTGATCCTGCTGGGATGAAAGGAGAAAGAAGCCATTCCTGTTGGCATCAGGAGGTATTAGCAGAGTCCAGTGGTCTTCTTACACAGAGGCTTAAGAAATTCACCTGAGAGGAAATCCTTTGCTATATTTTGTCTGCAAAGAAAATTCTCTAGCTCTGCGTCATGGAAGTACCTGACAATGAAATCTGACCAGCAAAGTTGATCCAGACCTGCTAGCTTTTCAGAAAGGGGCAGAAGTATATTTGATGCGACATTCATCTATTTGCACTTTGAAAATCCAGTTCCTAGGGAGTTACTTTCTCATTCTGTTTTATTAGCTTTCGCTGTCTCCCAAGACCTATGCAGTTCAGCTCCATGGTAACTCAGGAACTTGCTCAGTTGCCTTACATATTGATATATACAAGGAAAGCACAGCACAAACACAGTGTTTTGAGCATCCCTAAGATATATTTAAAATGTCTAAGAAGTGTGGCAAAGCAAGATTTATAGAAGATATAGAATAGTGCTGTCTTGCCTTGAAATCTTATCAGTTGTTTCTTAGGAAGTTCTACAAAGCCACTCCCGGCTTTACAACAACTAAGGTTGTGCTAAACTTTTGCCCATATTATTAAGCATCATGCATTTCACAGCAGTACCCAGCAGCCCAAAAGGAGATGGCTCAAAAGGTCCTATGGCTGGTAAGTACTGTACAGAGTAAAAGGAGGCATCACAGAATTGTAGGAGATGGAATGGACCTCTAGAGATCATTGAGTCCACTGCCCCTGCAAAGATGGTTCCCTACAGTGGGCTGCAGAGGTAAAAATTCCTGTCCTGCAGAGGTCACAAAAAACAAACAAAACCAAAACAAAACAATACAAAGATGGTTAAGGGTAAAAGAAAACAGAGGAAAAGGGACTTGCTCCACAGTGATGAGCTGAAGTCAGACCCCAAGCTCTCATCCTGGTGCCCAGACACTGTCTGATAAGCACCATACACAACATAAACTACTCAGTAACTCAATGTATTTCTTTTCGGGTACAAGATGGAATGTAGATGATACAGTGCTTAGCACATGCTGTCGTTTATAGAAGTGTTGTGAGGATTCATCAGTTAATGCCACAAGGACATGGTAGAGCACCTAAAACCATGACAGACTTCCGCTGCTTCTCAGGGTTGTTAGCTCAAAATATCATTGGGATTAATTTACTTAATCCCTCGGTGAAAATGACAGGAAAAGTAGGAGAGACTATTAGAAAAGATATTCTCCCCTGTATTTTAGAACAGGAAATGAAGCTGCATGTTACCCTTTTAATATCTGTTTAAGTATGGCATGCAAACTTCAGAAGAGTAGAAAAAAGATCAGCTTCTACTCTTTCGGATGCAGTGAGAGTCCTCCATGCTTTGAGAAGGGAAAAATCTCCCAGTGCAATAGCAGGAGGCTGAACAGTTGCAACAACATCTTCTGAGATCTTCTGATCTGGTTAATTTTCATACAACAGGCCTACTGTGAAAAGTCTACCTCTGAAAATTGCTAATGAGGAATCAACAATATCGTGACAGAGTAGCTGTTGTTCCAGAAAGATTTCCACCTTCTGTCACTTGGATTTTAATGAACCCCTTATGTGTCTCAGTGCAAAGCAACTCATACCACAAACAAGTTTAACAGTTGCCTTTTAACTTACAGGATAAGCCCTCACAGAAGCACATCTTCCCAAAGCAGCTGGCAAAACAGATGAGGTGAGGTACCTAACATCCAAACAGTGAGAATAAACACCAAAGAGCTTCTGAGGCCCATGAAAGCATTTTAATTGAAAATACCTACATCTGCCTCCAAGCACAAAACATCCTCCAGTGGTGCTAAAGGATCAGCAATGTGTCAGGAAGAAAAATAAAAGACCATTGTGGCTGGCCACGCTACTGAACACAGTAAACACAGTGTCCCAGCTCCCATTGCTAGCAGAGGTCAGGCAAGTGGAGACGTCTGCCGCTGGTTTCAGGTCTGGAGGTGAGCATCTTCATTTGGCAGTTTCAGAAATCCCAGGCAAGCCACATCATTATCCTATTCTGACACTTCAGGGTTACTTAGGATCAGTTTTAACCGAGGTTGTGCAATTTCCTGTCTGGTATACATTCATGTATAATCACAATGTAATTCCTGAAGTGGAAACAAAGTGAAAATGTTTGTCTCCTAATTGTGTTTTAAAGTCTGTGTGGACCTCTAAGATGAAATTCTTTGGGTTTGCTGTTACTGTTCTGTATTGTGTTTGTTGTTGTTTTTTATTTTTAAGCATCAGAAGACAGTAAAAAGAAACAGTATTTCAAAATCAGCAGGATTAAAAGAAGAGAAATTCACCCGAATGTGTATATTATATACTTACACAAAATGTATAACTATACCTAATAATACAGAAAATAAGTTTAGTCAGGGTCCAGACCCATCCTTCTATCCCATGCTTATAGCACTGATGAAGGAAAAGCTACTTTACTTCAGGAGACATCTGTTTTCTCCTATTAAGTAGGAAACTAATTTTTAATTAGATATAGCTTACATAAAATGTTTGGCATTATTTAAAGCATTCTGAATTCTGCTTCTTGTTTTAGCTACCTGACTCATCAATATTTTGGTTTTGTAGCTAAGGAGAGCTACATTATGCAAAGGCGAAAATAAACAGTCATCTGATCTGTAAGTAAATAATTATACGGTAACGGTAGTGATCCATTATTTAAGGTTCCAAAACAATTTTCCCTTTAAACTCAATTTCATTAGAACACCTCAACACTTTCTCTGCACTACTCCATAGTTCATTCCCAGCCAGAGGAAAATATTTGGAAGTGTTGGGTTTTTAGGAGGAGCTGCTTTTACAGAACATAAAATTAACAATTTCTAGCATTCTGTAACAAAGGTTTTGGCCACGTGTAGTTCATAAAATAGACAAAAACAAACAGTTTTTCCACTGCCCATGCTGGCAATGAAGACAGGCAATATTTTTTTTTGCCAAGAGGCTCAGGAAGGATTTGTTACTAAGGTGATTTCTGCCCTTGGTTTTACCATATAAGAATTTTGGGAAAGGGTATATCTACTGTACTATTTCTAATTCCATCATACTTTGATGGCTAGAGATACATTATATATATATGGGGACTTAAATGAATCCAATTTACATAGAAGTCTCCTATCTCTGTCCGTGTATCTCTCTAACGGAAAGTGAAGACTTCAGCCTCCAGCCATCACCCTGTAAACCGCCCGAGCCTTTCCGCTTCTATGAATATTCTTGGCAGATGTTGGCAATGAATGCACTCAAGCAGTCTTTCAAATTCTGCTCCTTTTTTTGGGAAGGGAACTCGATATAAATTATATTTGGTACCTTCTACTAATTCATTCATTCTCCTTCAAATGATCTCCTGATCCAATGTGTGTATTCAGGTAAAAAAGCCTTCCCTTTAAACATTAAGAATTCAGGACTTGGTTTGGTTTTGATTCAGAACAGAGCTAAAACAAACAAACCTTTTCCTCCTCAAAACACAATCTCTTGCCTGATGCTCTTTGATTAAAATGGATGCATTAAGTCTGTCATATGTTGTCATTAAAATAACATTTCTTAACCAGAAGTTGCTTTAATACAAAAGCTATAACTGTCTATCATGGTGAAAATATTTGAATTGTATATTGTTTTTTGTCTTTAATTTAAACTGAACAGCACAATCCTGTGAAACATTTCTGTATCAATTAAATTATATACTTTCCACTGGAAAAAAAATCCATTAGGACATCAGACTTCTTCCACACTATTTATGGAAGCATCAGATCATCTTGTTCCTGTATCTGCTTTTGCTGAGGTTTCTCTGCAGTTCAGACAAGAGCATTTCACAGATAGCACCGGTCAGCTTTTTACCGTGCAAAAAAATTTGAGGTTTCTCTACATCAAATCATAGGCATGAGAGATTCAAGATCAGGTCTTGGATTCCAACTGAGAGAGCATTTTAAGTGTGCTTAACTTTATTGTTAATGTGTATTTAAATGCTTCTCTGGGCTGGAGTTGTTATCAGTTTAGACCACAAATTAAACTCATTGAACAGTAAATTTCTGTAAAAATACCATCATGTAAAAAGCAAATGTACACATTCTGGAGTGTCATTTCCTATGACAGCTAGTTAGGAACTTCAGCTGATGGATAGTGAGCACGTATGGACACAGGGGTAAAACCAAGGATGTTGTAGACTTTGCACTGCCTGCTTCCTGGATTTTCAGTACTAGTTTCACCATTATTAAGCAGTTTCATTGTTTTGAAGAGCAATAAATTCTCACAATTAAATCTGCTTGGCACTTATCTTGTTTGGGAAGTTCTTTACGGACCACAGTTTATCTTCAGAAATGCTCCCGTGCAAATAGTGTTACCTGCAAGGTGAAATTATGTAAACCAAATGTATGTGCAAATAAATACATGACCTTCGCTGAATAACTTATTTCTGAATAGTTTTGGACTTACCCATAGATATGACCTCTTGCTGGCACAGAACCATAATTCATTACCTCAGTAACACAATGGTGAGTGAACAAGAGCATAGTCTCTTTTTTTTTCTGCTGCAAATTGTAGAGTGACATTTAACGACAAGGCCACAGCATGAGATCACAGTTCTGGCAAAGACCTAAAGATTCTATTCTTTGAAATCAGTGATTGCCAACTTTGAGGTTTGCTTTATAACAGCATTTTTTCAGACTTCATTTCTCCTGTGCCAAGCAGAATATTAAGGAGTTATTATTTCCACCTGTATTGACTCAAAGGATGAATGTTTCCTTCAAATTTCTACCTCTATATATTATCCTGGGTTCATTTCAGCATACCTCAAGATATCTAACTGAGACATCTCTTTCAGAAACTCACTTCCCAAGACATGTCCTCTGCCCTTCAAAACTCACAGTAGTCACAAAATCTCCTCTCTGCAGAGACCTGTTTTCAGCCTGTGACCTGCAGAGCCGGAGGCACCTGTGAACTAGTTCTCAAGGAGTTTTTGAAAGATAAATGGGAAGAACAACTCCATAGTCAGTGACTGAAATTCACTGTAGAAGTGTCCTACCTCGCACTGCCAAGTGGAATGGAAATGCCAACCACAAAGGCCTGGGAAGACTTTACCTGATCACAGTCACTCTGATGGCTGAAAGCATGCATTCTGTTGTGGCTTTAATGAGTTATTAGCCAATTCTGGGCACTCTGAAAGCCAGAATACTTCAGCAGTCCTTAGTGAAATAGTGGCCTTTCCAGAAATACCTTCTAAGCAAAACTCTCATCACAGTCAATCGCATCCAATTACTCAGAAATATCTACACGGCTTGTGTCTTATAAGTAGGGTAAATCAAATAATAAAAAACATGTACACTTACATTTTGCTTCTGCTGAATTCCTCAAATTACTTAACTGCAAAGCTATTTACAAAATAAAGAGGGAGAAAGGTGAAGACATCTAGAAATAGCTCTCAAGCCAACAAGGGCAGAAACAAGGTGGCAGGTGTCAAATCAGATAAATTAAATTATGACTGTATATTGTAGTGTTGCATCATTAAAAATACAAACAATTTTAAGCTAAGGGTTATGCATATGACCTTAATTTTTCTTTGACATCTAGATCTTCCAGAAAATGATGGCAGAAAATGAAACTAAAGACAACGCAGTAAAGAAGTTCTATTTTTATTACAACACAATAAAAATTGAAATACACCTTAGGCTGAAAAGCAAAAGTGCAATCAGTCTTCTAGTATGCAGGTAAAAATTAATACTTGTTACTTTGAGCTTGAAAGGAAAAATAATTAATTGTGTGGAGAAACACACATTACCTGTTATACTCTGATGAATTCAGATAGCTGTATTTTCAGAGGTACCTATGTTTCTTATGTGAATCATGTCATTTAGGGAAAACCCTTACTTCTAAGCAAAAGCTGGCCAAGAAGCAAGTGAAATCACTGGCCTTCTGATCATCCATACCAGTAAACTACTGGGTCATGCCTTGCAGGCTCTGTTGTGTATTGTTTCGATCTATTTCCAGCACAGATCCGCTGCTAAGGGACTAGCTCCAAACATTATAAATACAGGCTGTTCCACAGAACTACACAGTGCTTCTTTGGTTTTCATTTACTAAACAATACAGACACAACACAGGCAACTTGCCTTTACTTGCCTCAGTGAACTGCCCTCAGTTCTCTACTGTAGCATCACATTACACTCTTGCTGTAGTGTTTTTTTTAAGGACACATCAAGGAATTTTCTTTGAAAAGCACTCAGAACTTAAGCTTGCAGGCTTTGCTAACCCAATAAAGATCATACAGTATCAGAATGCTGTTAGACTCAGCATGGGTATGAATTCTGAAGGTGTGGTTAATTTTGTTTGGGAAAGAAGAAACTCAGGAAAGCTTAAAGCGGTTTTTGTTCTGTTTTGTTCTGTCCCATTTTGTTGTAAGCAAATGAAACTACAGTAGTAACTAACTCCAGTTAGCATCAAGAATGGAATGTCTTCAGCCCATTTCCTATGGTTGCACCATGCCACCCTTTAACTAACATGGTTTGGAAAGAGATTTTTCCCTCTGACATCTAGAAAGCTGTCTTCTTTCTCAAGCAAATTCTACACATCTGAATACAAAGATCATTTTAATATAGTTTTAGATATGAGGCTTCAATATTAAACATTACCAAGGTGTTTTATCTCTGCACCTGAGAAACAAGGAATATTAGAAAAGATCATGCAGAGTATCTGAGCAGCAGAAGAGACAAGAGTCCATTGGATTAAAAGTCAACAGAAATTTAACTCCTATCCCTAAAAGGTAGTAGAAAATTGTTTGTGTTTGTATTCTAGAAGGATTTTTCTCCAGATTTCTCTCCAGGTTAAGAAAAATAGACTTGGAAACAGCGACTTCTAAACCAAACTGAAAAAAGATTTATGTCCATTTGCCGAAGTATTAGTTCTCAGTGGATATGTATGCATTCAATATTTTCTATAATATTACATGGCTTGTTGTTGCCAAAGTCTGTTCAGCTACTCTAAATATTTTTTGCTTAAGGATATATTTTATTTCTGTTGATATGAAAACCTGAGCTGTGCAGCTTTCCAGGCTACAAATTCATGAGTGACAGTCAGACATGACCAGAATCTCTCTCTCTTCAGTACACCTGGTAAGCAGAAATATGGGCACAGAGTCTTAAGTATAAGCAGGGCGTATGGATGTTAAAATGTCATTTCAAAGACTACCAGCAAGTAGTACTACAATGGAATTTGTAAGTAGTTAAAAAAAAAAAAAAAAAAAAACTTGGATGAGAAAATGAATTAATTTATTTTCAGCCAGTGAATGTGACACATTAAGAGGCCAGCAAAGCCAGGTTCATGAAATAGGATTCCTCTAGATGGAACTCTTGAATTTGAGAGATGACAGTCATGTAACAAATGCATGGAAACATTCAGTAAAGATGAAATGCCACTTAGGAAATTATTCTCTTCCTCAGCCGATTATTTCTCCCACTGAAACACCTTCTCACAGGAAAATGGGCTTATCTCACCTACTCAGCCCATGGCACAATGAAACATGGCTCTTATGTGTAGAAGACTTGAATTTAAAGGATGTGAATAATACAGTAAAATAAATAAAATGATGACTACAGTAGAGGTTTTGACAGGTGCGGAGAGATATCTGTGTAGTCCCTTCTAGAATTGGATTAAAGTTGCTAATAAAGAATTTTAGTTTTTCCTCAGCCCTTGCTACTGAACTTCCTACCAACATTTGCAAACCTGCCTGGGTTAGAAATAGGGCTCTTTTAAAAACTTTTTACACTTTTTTAATCATTCTGTAACCGATACATCTCCATAAAAAAAGTTGAGAAGTGAAAGGGCAACAGAAAAACAAGTTCACTTAAACATAGGCTTTGCAAAATATTATCAGCTACAGACACAACGATAGAAGAGACATAATATTACTCAGCAGTTTTAGCAGCAGCGTCAAAAACAAATATGATACCTTCAAAAATAATTACTAAAAATATATGGAAGAAAAAGAAAACATATACTTCCACACTGCTAAGTGGTATTCTTCAGCTTCTGAAAAACACAGAGACACCAGCAGCAACCTGGACACCACCAATGTATCTAACGAGCATACAAAAGCAGATGCTAAGATGGCAAAGAGCTTTGCAGGATAAGACACTGGAGTCAAAGAACTTGCATGACAAAATATAATGTGGGGTAATGGCTCCTCACTGCTCATACTGAAGAGCCAGTTATTGTCTGTATCTCAGGCCCTAGAACCCTCCATCAGTACTGCAGCAAAACTAACCCTCATAAATGAGGTATCTACTGTTAAGCACAGCACATGGTGTGGAAATAACAGGGGCACATTGGAAAGCACTGTGATACCAGGCATTAAATCTTGACTTCTGCTGGTGATTGTGCAGTTCTTTGCATTTTTAGCTTCTCGTCTTGACTGCTTAAAATGCTTTTGCTGGGCTATCTTTGAAACATATTGAGAAATCTCAAGAAGGCAGAAAGCATAACATGCATGCCCTACCGTGGTACACACAAGCATGCACTGTGCTCTTGCAGCTATCTGCATTCTGCTGGCTGTTCTTAGAGGCACCCGTTACCCTCTTAAACTTGTACTGCATGCGTAACACTTTTATTATCCAAACATCACTTTTCCCACTGAATCTCTCACAGCAAGAGTGATGCTTTGCTTCGTTGTTTCTCTGACTTCCCAGCACTGCACCTGCAGATGCCAGTAGCCAGACATCCTCTATGCATGATCCCTGCTCACTGAGCTGCCTTTCCCCCTCTTTAGGAGGAGGTAAAAACGATCCCAACTCCTGCAGTCAATGATGCTCAATGTAACTACTGTTACTGCTGCCAGGGAGCATGATCACAGACCCTGTATTTGCATCTTGGCACAGCAATTGTTTCCAGTGCTAGCACAGCCTGCATCTGAACCGCAGTGTGGGGTGGGCCCAGGGCAAAACAGGTCTGGCCCTGGGTGCTCACTGGGTGCACCAAGCCTGCAAGACCCACAAGCCCTCACTGCCATCCCACCTGCAGTACCAGATGATGGGAGTGGTGATGGTTTTCCTGAAGACATTTTGTAATTGCAATGTGTCTCATATACAGCAGTCAGAGGCCATAGTTAGGGGGAAGAGCTATAAATCTATGAATAAGTAATGGAGGTTGGGCTATGAAATCCATAAATTAACACTGGAGCAATTCTCTTGGTGACAGCATTAACACCAGCACAGCATTCAGCTGTTTATCACTGTGAAATGGCTCCTGCTTCCTGCCACAAAGGCAATGCAGGGCTTGCTTGGACTCCTGTGTACTTTTCTTGCATTCACCTCTGGCTATAAATAATTCATCACAGAGATTGTACAGTTGGGATATTGGGCTTCACTAATGCTTGCTTAAATGATACGACACCTCCTCATCTAACACTGACCACTCAAGTGGGTTCACTCAGGGAACAGTGTGGGAACACTGGTCACTCAGTGGGGCCTTCATCCTCACTAGATATCTGTGAAGTGCTGGAGAATAAAAGGTACAAGGGGCCACCTCAAGTCCAACTCCTCTCTCACAGAGAAAGCCCATGCTTGCACATCAGGGAGCCCAATATTTGAGCAATATCCTGTACACCTGTGACTATCCCTGGAAGTGTTCAAGAAACATAGAGATGTGGTACTTAAGGACATGGTTTTTTGGGCAGTATTTGTGGTAGGAGAATGGTTGGACTAGATGATCTCAGAGGTCTTTTCCACCCTTAATGGGATTCTGTTCTGTGGTCTGTGAAGGGATTTATTGGTCTCAGAGAATGCCATGAGCCTCTCCTGGATGTTAAAGAAGGACTAATTCAAATCTACAGAAGCTCTTCCAAACATCTTTTTCTGGAACTAACTTCAACACCCTTAAACACAGAAGCATTCAGCCACACTGCCCTAACCACACTGTGCAAGCTCAGAAGGTGCTGATACCAGATCTGTTGGGAAGTTGCCACCCCATCCTGCCAACACTGATGGAGTCACATCTGAAGTGGTAGTCACTATCTCACAGCCTCTCCTATCTTACAGCCTCACAGCCAGAAGCTGCTCACTGTGGTAATGGCTCCAAGCCTGTTCCCAACCTCTCTTTCCCAGGGCAACACGCATTTAATCTCACACAACTACCCACCTTGGCATAAGGGATTTCCCCAGGTTTTCCTGCCAAGGACAGGTCCCAAGCACAGCATGGGGCAGAGGCCCTTGCACAGCTCTTGGATCGTAGAATCATTAAGATTGGAAAAGACCACTGAATCAACCAGTCTAACCATCCACCTACCACCAATGAACCATGTCCCTCAGTGCCACATCCACACAGTTCTTGAACACTTCCAGGGATGGTGACTCCACCACCTCCCCGGGCAGCCTGTGCCACTGCCTCAATGCTATTTTGGAGAAGTTTTTCCTGATATCCAACCTGAACTTACTCCCCAGCACCTGCAAATTACAGCTTCTCTCCATCTGTATTTATCTGTCCCTTGTGCATTTTATAGTACTTATCCTGATTATTGTGGAAATATCACACACTTTGCAGTTAGACACTTTGTTCCTGTGCCAAGGATGCTCTCAAGCTCATGTTGCTAGTAGCACTGGTTTCTCTTCATGGCATAGATCCTTAAATGCAGTAGATACACATTACTTGAGCAGCACATATTTCTTCCTAAAATAACACAGATGTCTCTATAGACCTTCACTAGGCCTTTGATGCACTCCAGGCATCCTGCTTTTCAGTCTGTTATTCAGGAACACAACTAAAATAATTGGGCTTTCGTACTTTCTCAGTCTTCACTTTTTTTTTTCCTGACTTCTAACAGGGTGAGTGGTCAGGTGAGACACAGAGCTCAGAGGAAGCTGGAAGAAAAGAGAATACATCAGTATGCTAGGAATTAAGCTAGCTCTTGTTGCTTGCCTCCGGAGAGGTGTGTGAAGCCTTCAGAGCAGTTGATCATAGATGATAGTACAATTCTGAAAATGAGAAGAAGGTGAATGAATGGAAAAAATAAGCCAAAGGGCATAAAGAAGTATAGTGCTCCTGAAGCGGAATTTCATTCTCCTGAAAAGAACAGGCAAAATCCCTGGAGATCCCTGTCTTGAGCATATCAGCAGGGAAATCCACATCTATGGCAAGTGTCAAATGAAGATCATTCCAGCTCCTTCACTGGGTGCTGCCTGGGCTCAGGCACATGCATCCTGGAAGGATGCACCAGGTGCCCAGAGATGAGCCACTGAGACTTCAGTGGTGTCCAAGTGGAGCACTTCCTGTCTTCTACCAAAATTCCTGTTGCTCACAGTGCACAAGTTAATCTGCATCAAATCTATAATCTGCTACAAAATTAATTAGTTCTCTTGTCAGGGATATTTGAGTACAAGTGAGAGGCTATAGTGCAGACTGACCCCTCAGAACACATGCATGCTCAGTGTGGTGCCTTTGGCCTGCTCCAGTCCACCAAGGGTACACCAGCAAGGCCCTCATCCTGCCATAGCCCCCAGTGTCCACATACTGCGCTGCTGAAATATGGTAAGAGCAGGCTGCAAACCAACCTTCCTGTTTGCTTCCAGATTTTCTGCTTATGCATGGCACATGCACACTGTTTGAGGCCAAGGTCTAGAGAAGATGGGAACCTGCTCCTGTGATGGTACTAAATTTATGAACATGCATTCATAGGTGGGAAAAACTACTCTGGAAAAATCACAGATATCCTGAACTTGCAGAATGACATTTGCTAGGGCCCAGGAATGTCCTCCATGTGGGCAATGGGGTCCCAGGATAGGAGGAAGAAATATATCTTGTGATACAGACATTCTCATCATTTTGAAATGTTTTTCCACTACAACCAGGGCTTAAGTGTCTCGAGATTAAATGTTTATTAACCAAATAGAATAAAATCACTTTTAATGAAGTCAACATTTGAGGCATTATAACCTAAAGAGTCAAATAAAAATATTAAAGAATAAAACCACAAAATATCCACTAAACAATATCCAGGGTCTGAAATAGGATGTGATGGTTGTAAGCAATTGTAAGCATTGTGTAGCTGCAATGTCTCCATGCAAGTAGCCATGGGATATGCTCCCTACACAGTAAACTCCAGAAGAACATTTTTGCTGTATCTACACTTGCAAGCCAATGGTAAGGGCAGCAGCCTAAACTTACCCTGAAGTGACCTTGTATGAGACCCAAATGAAATTAGTAGGGTTGAACAGGTTTTTAAACCAGGAGAGCAGAACGTCTGCTTCTAGCTGTCAAAATGGCAAACTAAATCTAATGATCCAGTTTTGTCCTTCTCCGTAAGATAATCGAAGTGAGGAACTCATTTTGCTGAAGTCAGATGCGTTGGGTGCGGGGACCTTGGTGAGGCTATAGAATGATTCCTTGAGCAAAGACATGAAGTGGAAAATGCTCCGTCCTAAAAAAAAAATAAGAGATAATGACTCTAGAGACAGAGATTTGTTACGTTAGGTGTAAATCAGATGTGATATTAAATCCATATGGTAAAGGTTAACGTGTAAGAAATATTGCATATTGATTGCAGCACTTTAGAATTGGCCCATTTTTCATTAGCATTTTTTGGCTTTGCTATAGGCACCAGAAATGATACAGAATGCCTAAAAATTATCTGCAGCTGTAAATGATAGTGTGAGTTTGACAAAGATAATAATGATTTCCTTATTCTTGTAATAATAGTAAACAGCAGAGATCCCTAATAGCAGCATCAATTCCATCTCACAAGCAAGAAAAAAATTAACATGGGTGAAAGAAACCGTGCAGATCTCCCAATAAAACCATGAAGTTGGTAGTAAAATGGTCCAGCAGCAAAGGAAAAAGCAAAATCAATAGCAAAAAAAATGTGTTAATTAGTACCTTCTCCATTCTGCAGGATATACATCAGGCTTCAGTGCTTGCAAAAGCAGGAAAGCTTATGGTATCAGGGCAGCAGTCACTGAAACTCATCTCTCTATGACTGAGCAATTGTCCCCGATGGCCACTAAATTAAATAGTGGGAGACAGAGCTGATAACATTTTTTTTTTTCCCTGAGGACAGAAACAGATTGTGAATTCAGATATTTCCCTGGCACTGCTCTTGACAGAACTGTGACACCCCACTTCCCCCTTATCTCTGTACAGTAACATCCCAAACTCTGCAAAACACATCCCTGATGAGCAGCCCAGACCTGGCTGAGGCACCATACACTCTCAGGCCCGAGGTGGAACTGCTGCTGGCTGGGCTTCCAACTGCTCTCAGCTTTTTGACATCAGTGCCTCCACAGCCAGGAGCAGTGGCCCCCAGCTCTGGGAATTATTGCACTGAATTGTCCTCAGGCTTATACAGAAATGTCTCTGCTGATTTATGTCTGATTTGTGTTTTGCAGGCATGCCTGTTCACATGCCTGGAAATAGGACTATGATGGAAAAGCACACAGAGCAAGGAAACACAGCATGGCTGAGGCCAGAAGGCTCCTTCTGGCTCAACCCCTGCTCCAGCAGGGACACCCCGAGCAGAGTGCCAAGGACCACATCCAGGTGGCTTTTGAAAATCCCCAAGGAGGAGATCCCACAGGCTCTCTGGGCAGCCTGTGCCAGCGCTCTGTGATCTGAACAGTGCAGAAGTGCTTCCTGCTATTTAGAAGTTGCCCATGAGTGAAATCGTAACCTGCATGTCCAACTGACCCGGACTTGTGCACAATGCTGTTAGCTGAATCCATGCACAAAACCAAAACCCAGTTAGCATTCAACAGGTAGTTCAATTGAGGACTTAAGCCACAGCACAACAGTGATCTCTGTTTTGTTCTTTATGTCTCTGCCAGCAACTCCAGTCAGACTTATTTTTACTTTATCCTGCTCCTGAACGATGCAGTTTTTATAAAACTGTTACATCCCAAGCTCTTTCCTTGGAGCTGGAAGAAAGTTTGCATCTGTGCTGCTGTCTGTCCATCAGTACTGAATTTCACCTGTTGGGTTTTTTTTAACATTTTGATCACTGTGGGTCCTGAAGCCCTTCCATCTTTCCTGAAGCCCTGGACATCTTTCATTTGGACCACACTCATAACATAGTGCCATCAGCCAGAGATGAAGTTATTTTGGCAAATCATCCAAAATGTCTTCTACTCACAAAAATCATTCTATCTAGCAGTCCCTCTCCTGTGAGCACACCACTCCAATTAATGGAGGTTAATTGTGTATGACAAACAACCATTCACTGTATTCATCAAACTAATGAGGTTTCCTTTTTAGAGAATTTATTACTTGAAAAATACAATTTTGTTCACTCAGCTTTTAAATGCAGCAATGACGTGCGCTTGAATTTGGGGAAATCGTTCATTCCAAGAGAAAATTACAAACTCCTCTTCAAAGAAGATGATTATTTATCCATTAGTTGAAATCTTAGATCTCTCTGAGCGAAAGAACAATGCAGCTACTTTCAAAGACATTAATTTACTAAGCGTTTTGTAGCATGGGGGTGATACTGCTATTGCACCCACTTGTTACAATGATTACACCGTTTTTGTAAAAAGTATCCTAAGGAAGATTCCAAGAAAGCAATCTCTCTTCTCAAATCACCCTCAGTTTGCTATCATAGCACTAAAATTTAACTACTTTAAACAGCAAAGTGCTGTAAAACCAGCGGTGAGTACTTGCCAGGTTTCTTCTTAAAGTTTTCACAGTGAAAGTACGTTGACTGATTAAACATTGTCCATTGAAATTAAGAAACTTTCAGAACCACAAAATTGTTTGAGTTGGAAGGGACCTTTAAAGGCTATCTAGTCCAACTCTCTGCAATGAACAGGGACACCTACGGCTACATCAGGTGCTCGGAGCCCCATCCAGCCTGACCTTGAGTGTCTCCAGGGTCAGAGCATCCACCTCCTCTTTGGGAAACCTGTGCCAGTGCCTCACCACTTACATCCAATCCAAATGTTCTCTCTTTCAGTTTGAAATCATTTCCCCTTGTCCTATCACAACAGACCCCACTAAACAGTCTGTCCTCTTCTTTCTTACAGCCCCCTTTTAGATTCTGACAGGCCATTCTCAGGTCTTCCCAGACCCTTCTCTTCCTCAGCCTGAACAGCCCCAGCCCTTTCAGCCTGTCCTCATAGGATAGCTGTTCCATGCCATGGATCATTTTTGTGGACCTCCTCTGCATGCTCTCCAACAGGTCCACTTCTCTCCTGTACTGAGTGCTCCCCATCTGCTTGCACAAATGTTTGTGCTGATTGCTGTCTATTTACTGTGTGCCAAACACCAAGCTACTCCCATTACTGAGGCTCTGTCTACCCTGGTATTATGCAAAGGCCTGTAAAGACATTTCATCCCAGCAATTCAGTAGTTAAAAAATAAAAAATAAAAAGAGAACACATTGGGATTAACTTTAATTCTTATTCACATGGCTTTATGGCATTTTCCTGCCATTTGTTCAGATTGCACTTGGTCTCACATTCAGGTCAAACTGTACCTTGTAGGTAAAATGCTCTAAGAAACAAGGTCGTCCACAAGCATGTGAATGGAGCCCTCTGACAGCAGTCATAATTTTCTAAAGATATGTTAAAGTTACATGACGATTTATGAGGGAAGTACTCTGTGTTACTTAGAGCAGTTTCAACCTGATGATAAAAGGAGGCGTATACAGCATGATGAAGGGACAGAAATGGGAAAGATAATGAGAAGCCCCAGCAGAAGACAGATAAAAGGCCTCAGATCTTCCACAATGCCAACAAACATTTGGAGTCACTTCCACAGGGCCAGACTCACTTTTCCAAATAGTATGTCTTTAGTTTTTGGAAGGGTTTGTCTGTAAGAGATAATAACAAAGCATAGAGAGGTAAAGAACAGTAAGTGAATCTTTATAAGAGCATCTCTTTTAAAGTCAGCAGTCACTTTTATCTGCAGGTTAATTTCTCACTTCAGCAGTATGTGAAGAAAAGATCATCAATAGCACATGCAGAAGTTATGAAAATGTTTTATTCCATCTAAAAACTGAATAAGAAGTATTCAGAAACATTTTGACTGAAGAAAGCAAATACTAGATTTGACTTAATCATTTTACTCCAGCAAAAAGAACTGTGGCCTTATTCATCCTTTTTAATGTCTTCATGTCTCACATTTAGCTCCTTACCTGTGAATAGACAGAAGAGCCAAAATGTGTAATACACATGGGCAGATGCACTCCGTCAATTCAATGATACCATGGCACTTTTACCATGAAAGAAAAGTTCCAGTGTGCTGTTCTAGACTATTCTGTTGCAGAATGAGCTCTTAATAGGATTCACTTCTCCAGTTCCCTTCCTCAAAGGCTGCCAAATAGTCACATATGCAGCCAGTAAAATGAACACACATTACTCCATCAGAACTTGCATTAACACATTACATCCTGAGGGACTACTTCCACACTGGGTAGTTTCTCAAAGCTAGCACTTCTGAATCAAACCTTTGTCGAGCATCTTGAATATGAAGCATCTCCTGGGTGGGTGGGATTGTGAGCATTTTATTAAGGTAAATTAAACAGTAAGAGTAGGAGAGACATAAAATGTTCCCAAAATAGAAATATTTAGTAGAAGAAAATAAAAAGAAATGCTAAAAAGAAAAAAGGAGAACTCTCAATCTCACTTGATGAGGTGATACTGCTTTAATCAGTAAATTGCAATCTTATTTCAGTACTGAAGATTGTAGTTATGAAGAGCATGAGAACAAACTGAATCATCTAACACTTGTTTAAAATGCTGCAACACCAGCAGGCTTATATAATAAGTAATATAATAGAGTAGCAGAGCAATTATACTGAGATTAATATTTATAGAACATAATCAGGTTTTCCTTATTTAAAATATTATTCAATAATTTACAGTTCTGGAAAGCATCTTCAAAGCTGAGCTACAGTCTATCAACCACCAGTCTGCGCTGAGAAGCACCAAAATCCTGACAGCAACTGGAATGACACCCATTTCCTCTCAGAGGCCACACATGGAGCAGTCTGTCCAAATCCCACACTTCAGCAGTGAGGATTCTCCTTTCTGCTCTTAAGGTGCTTTGAAAGGGATTTGTAATGCTGTCTGGGCAAGAAACACATGCAAGCGACAGAGGTCAGATGATAGAGCGATTCTCATCAAGAGAAGGCAGAGGGGGGTATTTTTTCACAGACAACACAAGAAGTTGTGATACTGACATGCTGACAATCCCTCTGAGGAAAATTAAGTGTGAATCTTCAGGGTGACAGGTCAGTGACACAAGGACACGGAGACACAAGGATCCAGGTTCATTTCATTTTGAATGGCACACTCTCTCAAGTGGGAGCTATCACTTACTGTGTGTTTTTACTGTACAAAGCCCAACAGTGACCAGTCTGGGCCAAGATCCTATGGGATACTCCTCCATGAATGGTGTGTAATAATGAATATTATTTCTGGAATGTAATTGGTACTAGCTTCAGACCACTTTATATGTGAGAAAGATATATGCCATGATTTCTTTACCTGAGTTAAAACAAGAACAGAGTCCGTGTGACGGAAGAGACACAGAGTTGCAAAGCAGTAAATCCCTTACACTCACATTATACTGGATCAATGTCTTGTTTCTATCCATCAGGATTTATAGTATTATAAGGTGTTATTTGTTTGTACTGACAATTCTTTTTTCAACATCTTCTGCTTCAATGAGCCCTGATTCAAATTTCAAAATATATGCATTTAATACTACTAGCCAA
Organism: Perdix hodgsoniae; assembly: GCA_035772895.1. NCBI lineage: Eukaryota > Metazoa > Chordata > Aves > Galliformes > Phasianidae > Perdix > Perdix hodgsoniae. The sequence continues at coordinate 569,373 of JAPSGF010000036.1, read as the reverse complement.
GGTATTATTTTGCCTTATAAACATGTGGGACTGTTCTCTGGTCTCCCTGTCTTCAGGGTATGTCCTGCTTATAGGCACTGCAGAGCTGCCACCTGAATCTGCAGCATTCAGCTAGTTTCTCTGGCATTAGAATCACAGAATCATAGAATCATCTGAGTTGGAAGGGGCTCTTAAAGGTCATCTGGTCCAACTCCCCTGCAATGAACAGGGACATTTACAGCTATATCAGGTTGCTCAGAGCCCCATTCAGCCTGACCTTGAGTGTCCTTAGGGACAGAGCATCCACCACCCGTCTGGGCAACCTGATGCCAGTGCCTCACTACCTTTATTGTAAAAAAACTTGTTCCTTTTGTCCAATCTCCCCCCTTATAGTTTGAAGCTATTTCCCCTTGTCCTATCACCATAGACCCTGGTAAAGAGTCTGTCCTCTTCTTTCTTACAGCCCCCTTTAGCCCCCTGAGAGGCTGCTCTCAGGTCTCCTCATTGCTTTCTCTTCTCCAGGCTGAACAGCCCCAGCTCTCTCAGCCTGTCCTCATAGGAGAGGTATTCCATCCCTTGGATCATTTTTGTGGGCCTCCTCTGGACACACTCCAGCAGGTCCACATCTCTCCTGTACTGAGTGCTCCCCATCTGGACACAGTACTCCAAGTGAGTCCTCACCAACACAGAGTAGAGGGACAGGACCACCTCCTTCATCCTGCGGGCTACGCATCTCTGGATGCAGCCCAGGATATGGTTGGCTTTCTGGACGGCGAGGTCACATTGCTGGCTCAGGTCCAGCTCCCCATCCACCGGGTAGAGATTCACAGACCATGCACCTGGGACAACTCATCCTCCCACAGCACCCAAAAGCCACTTGGCACTGCCCATGGGACTCCCGGTTCAATCAGCAGCTCTGCCCTCTGACTAATCTGGGGAAAAACATCGAGCCTCTCCTCCCTGGTCTGTGGCAGCAGCAGAGTAGAAGGCAGCCCAGCCTATTCATTGTGAATAACGACAGGCTGCAGCAAACATACAAATGGAGAAAACAGAATATTTGAAGTTGGATGAATTAAGCACTTTGCATATACATCTTCTGGTTGGAGGAAATGTGAGTTTTCACATCTCAACAAACACAAAGCTTTCTGCATCCCTTTCTTGGTGTTCAAATTGCAGTAAGACCAAATTTCTTCCTTGTTCATTCCTTGTTCATTCATACCATCTGATGAGCTTCTTGGCAGTAGCTACCAGCACTGGACTTGATGTCATTTCACTAATGGGGACAACTTGCTGTATTGGTTCAAAACAGAGCAAAAAAGTATTCTAGATTTCATTTTAGAACAGAATACAGCATCTACCTTCTAATTCCCTTGTATGATCTCTGTCAACTGCTCAGTGGTTCTGTGAAATCATTGAAATAAAAGAGCATTTCCCTATGGTGACTTCACCCGGACACATTGCTTCGCCAAGCTGATTGGGGTTGCTGCTGGAACTGAAAACATTTTTGCCTTCTGCTTTTCCAAAACCAGCAGCCAACTATGTCAGTCCCATTTTGTATATGGCACAAGTAGAAGCTACAACCTGAACATTCTCAGTGTCATTTTTTAAAATTTCCTCCCATCAAACAGTACTTTATTTCTCTTCACATTCATGGCTTTGCTGACAATCTAGTAATTTGCAGAAGTACATTTTTCATACCGTTAGCAAAGAGATTCTCATAAAAGTATTACCATAAGTGAATAATGCTAAAGTATATTTCTAAGCATAAGTCTGAATTGAAAATAAAGAGTTTATATTTGCAATTTATTTGGTCATATTTTTGGTAAGTATTCATTCAAAATTGGGAGTTTTTGTTTATTTGTTTATTGTTTTTCGTAGTGTAACTCATACATTAATGAGTGTGGTGGTGATGGGTTGATAGTTGGATCAGATGATCTTAATGGTCTGTTCTAACCTTGATGATTCTATGATTCTATGAATTGTCAGTTCATGTGAAGGCACAGACATTTTTATAAAAGACAAGCACATACTAATCTAATCACAGGTCAAAATAAATGGGATTCAAATGGTTATTTCAGCATCAGAACTAATAAAGAACAAATGGATGACAACATCATTTTTACCACATGCAGAGGAATAAAAATATAGCTTGCACTCACCTCAGCTGGTATAGTAACCCATATTTCACATGTATTGTGAGTTTGGTTATTTAAACAAACAGCCAGATTTCTCCACCTTATAGCAGCTATCTTGAAAAGAGAAGGTTCCTACTGTAATTTTCCTATGGGTGAAACTAGAGAAGAAATGGTAATTCCCTTTTTAGCAAAGGGTCTGATCTGTGCCAGATCACGGATTTGATAATAGACCTCAGCCCTTACTCACATACATCGCTTGGCACACTTTTTAATTTTTAGATTTAGTTCTTTCCCTTCTTTATTGTTTTGTTGTTGGTGTTTGTTGGTTTTTTTTTCCTGTCTGAAAGAATCAGTCACGTTTTGCATGTGAAGCTGGAGGGTACCTCAGCTGAAGGATATTTGTTTAGCAGCTCAGCTGGAAAATGCATTCTCAAATGTAGACACATAACAAAAGATCAGCTCTTCATGCCTTGTTGGAAGTAGTGCAAACCTCCACACACCTCTGTTTTTTGACTTGCATCTTGAAGAGAAATTGCCTGCAGTGCCTGATGCTCTTTTGCACACGTAATAAAGATGTATGAGGATGCAGAACTTAGAAAGGCCTAAACTTTATTTCTTCACTTGAGGTGTATGATGTAGGCAAGAAAAAAAGCACTTCATGGAAATTCTGCACAGAAAAAGTCTGTGTCTGCTCACAGTGGCTGTTTTCTTTCTTCCCTCCATTGCCACTGCTCAGTGATGAGCTGGTTTCTTTAAAAGTTCAAGACAGGATGGATTTGCAAAATTCTTTTCCTGTGTATGACATACTTTATAGACAGTACCTTTGGCAGGGAGCAGCTCCTGTGCACTCCAAGGCATCCTTTTTTCCTTTCTTTGGGAATTTTTAATTTTAACGTGAGAATACTGGCTATTCCAAGCATGAGAAAATTACATGGTGTCAGTGCTGGATATGATACAGAACGAATTTTAATGGAAAAGATTGCAGGCAAGTTAATGCGTGCTGTCAGTCTGAATTCACTGTTGCCAGGCATTCACACCCTTTATCTAAATTGTATTAATTTCTGACTGTCCGCACTACCAGCCTAGCAGATGACTGGCTTCATATAATAATCATATTCTCTTCTCATTAAAAGCACTATGGAAGTATCTTTAAGTAAATACACAAGTCACATGAGAAGAAGGTGGTGTTTTTCCAGCAGCCTTCATTCTGCATGTTTCTGGCAGGTTTGTTCACCACGTTCCACCCCAAGTAATGCAGCAGCAACCACAAGGCCATGCAGGCATTTAATCTGTGAGTGCTGAGGGCACACAGCTTCCAGCTGTGCGCTCTGCACACATTCTCAGTCATCTGCTTCCACTACAAAGAGCTGCCATCTGAGACTCCTCAAAATCTAAGCTAGATTCATTATCAAGAACAGTGCTTTTTGACACTAAATAAAACAAACTCTTGGCTTTATTGAATTACATGAAATACTGTGCGACCAAAAAAAGAACGATAATGCCTTTAAAACATATTCTTGTCTCATCTGAAAACAACTACCAGAAGCAGACAAAAACTTCCAAATTATGGCACGTAAAAGTGCCCTCTGTCCAATGTATAATTTGTATTTATCCACATACAATGTATAAATATATATATATACATTATACTATACTCATATATATTCTATACTAATGTATATATATCATCTCTCTTAGCACATGCAAGAGTGCCGAGGCCAGCAGGAGAGAAGGGGCAACAAGAACCAGTGTGAAGAAAGGGAGCAGTGCTATGAAGTGAAGAGTCAAAGACAGACAGACTCTGTATGTACTCTCACCCAATGAGAATTGAGAAATACTTTTTGCCATTTAGTATGTTTTATGATGCACAATGGCACATTGATAGAATCATAGAACAGCCCGGGTTGAAAAGGACCTCAAAGATCATCTAGTTTCAAGCCCCTGCTATGTGCAGGCTCACCAACCACCAGACCAGGCTGCCCAGAGCCACATCCAGCCTGGCCTTGAATGCCTCCAGGGATGGGGCATCCACAGCCTCCTTGGGCAACCTGTTCCAGTGTGTCACCACCCTCTGTGTGAATATCTAATATCTATCCTAATATCTAACCTAAACCTCCCTTACCTTAAACTATTTGCCCTTGTCCTGTCACTATCAACCCATGTAAACAGCCATTCCCCTTCCCTTCAAGTATTGGAAGGCCACAATCAGGTGGCCAATTCCTTTAACCTTTCTTCATAAACATACATAAAAATACAAACTATCTTCTCCAGTGGTGTCTTCCAGACACGGACAAAGGTGCTTTGTTTGACTTTGCCATCGAAGTTGTGACTGTTCACCTTGTTAGACTCACACACAAATATGGAAAGCAATTATTTTTGTGAAATGTGCTCAGTGAGGTGATGGAAGAAGAAGTTATTAAAAATAAAAACATAGTGAATAATAGAAATACTCCTGATACCAAATCTTAGATAAATTTTGGTCCACAAAAGCACCCTACTGGAAGCATTGTTGTGGAGCTGCAAGAAGAAAGCTACAGCCCTTGGTTTTGCTTCGCAGTCCCAGGGGTATAGGTAAAAATAGACTTTTCAGAGGGAGCTAGGACAGGAAAGCTCTGAGGATAAGGAACTAAGCTGCCTTCACCTCTTCCCTTTTGCAATGTTACAGTAATTTGTTCCTGCTGTTATCCTAAGGATGTGTCTATTGCCACTGTATGGTCCTTGACACAGCACAGTTTGAAAAAAGACACTGCAGTTACCAGAGGGAAAAGATACCGAGTAACGAAGCAAAAGGATAGTCCTTGCTACCTATATACGTCCTTGTGCTTTATCTGCAGTGTTTCTGGAACATCCAAGAACTCAGTCCTTTTATGTCCCTTGAAAATAAAATAGAAATGTATATAAACATACAGGAAACGTTCCTGGAAAGAAAGAGAGCTGCTAATAGACGGGCCCCGAATTAAGTGACAAAGCCGCGGTAGGAGAAAAGCCTGTGGCAGTGCTGCAGCTGCTACTGTACTGCAGCACAGACCTTACTCTGTGCTAATTGCTTCTTGGGTGGGTTTGGCAGCCCAGGCTGAACTTGGAGCTGCTACCACTGAGCTGCAGGCAGCTATGAGATGTAATTTAAGACTTGCTAGAGCATCCTTCCAGTTCAGTGCTACAATGGCACTGACCTCAGTGCACTGTTTGGGCAGGGCTGAATAATTACAGAAAGCATATAATATCTGTATTCTATATATTCTATATTCCATATTCCATATTTTATATTCGTAATCGCTTCTAACATCACTTTCAAAATGGTTAGGCACAGGCTGCCATCAGAAATCACCAGCACACTGGCATAGAGGAGTTCCTGATACAGGATGTGATGCAGGGTGTGCTAATGATGCTGGGAAGCAAGAATTCCTCAGACACACAGCATGTCTGTAGGCACTGCCTGTGAACACAACTCTTCTTTTGTCCTGAGATGTTAAACAGTGATATACTCAGCAGCTCACTTTTCCACTGTATTGTTTTTATGGTCCTTAAAGGTCTGAATATGCCTTTCCATCTTTCCGGCAGTGCTTTTTCTTTATTGCTTGCATGAGCTGTTCCATTTCATTATCCACTGGCATAGTAAATCTCGCTTGTTTTGACAGGGGCTGTTCTGTTACAATTACCTGCTGCCACTGTGGTTCAAGCAGAGGTGCTGCCAGCTGGACAGAGCTGTAAAGCAACATGAACAAATTCCCCAGTGTTCATGTTTTTGAAAATACAGGAAGCAATTATCTTTTTCCATATTTAGAAGAGTGCTTGTATTGCAATGAGACACTGCTAGCCTGAGGTTGAGGGCAGATGGAGCCCTGAAGCTTCCAAAACTTCAGAGTTTGAATGTTTGACACTCTCCTTTTAAAACCCCTTTTAAAACCTCCTCATCTCATCTGGCAAATTCATAACATACAGGAACATGTGATGTTCAACCACAAAATAACATGGGGATAAAATGTACTAAACTTTTCAAGAGCAATATTCCACATCACCAATACAAGGGGGGACTTGTTCAAACACACATCACAGGCTGCAGAATTCACAGAACACCTGTGGTGCCTGATGTGCTGAGCACCTCTTCATCTCAGTAGGAATCAGGAAGGAAGAGAAATCAGGCCTTAGTCACACTACGGGTCTTGGTCTAAATACACAGAGAAGAAAGGGGAAGAATACAGGAGATGCTAGTCACCTGCCAAACCACCAACGGGTGGACAAGGAGCTCCGTTGCATATTTGCACCCTTGCTAGAGGGGCACTCTGTGGCTGATGGTGGCTGCCAGATCTGTCCTGCCAGAAGAAAGATTTAGGTCATATGGGACATCTGGCATCTCTCTGGAGATTGTCTGCACACTGTAATTATGGAAAAAATTAATATAGCCTCTTTAAAGAAATTGACAAATACAACGTAATATTTCAGAAAGCTGTTTGGCTCATTTGGAAGCCATCGTAACTCCAAAACGCACCACCATTACGTGGCATTTCAGCAAGAAAAAATATATATATATGTGGGACACTGGTGGAAAATCAATAAAAGATCATCAAACAAATCAGAAAATTATTTTGAATTTCTTCACAGAAACTTATCTATGTTCTGCCTGGGACTGAAACAGGCTGCCCAGGGAAGTGGTGGAGTCACCGTCCCTGGAGGTGTTGAAGAACCGTGTGGATGTGGCACTGAGGGACGTGGGCCGTGGGCGTGGTGGGGATGAGTTGGTGGTGGGACTCAGTGATCTTCATGGTTTTTTCCAACCTTAATGATTCTATGGTTCTGTGCTTACACCAGACTTCGTAACCAGACACACTTCTATAATGGATAAGTGCAGCCAGCCAGCCAAGGACACGCAGGAGAGGCCACGCTATTGCATGTGAGACAGTAGATTTATAAAGGAAATTCAACTACAACATGATAACTAGTTTTGACCAAAATTCAATATATTTAACATAGCATTTTTTTTGACAAATTAATCTTGTTTTCATAAATTATCCTCATCCAACTAAGCTCCTAGGGAGTAGGAATGTTTTTTGACTTTATTTGTAACTAGTTTCTAGTGAGCCAGTAGGTCTAGAAATAATCACTAGTGGTTGGAAAAAAAAATCAAAGAAAATTAACTCTTATTAGCTTATTCCCTCTAAAAGGTTATTGGTGGATCATAACTGCGACATCCTTTTTGCAGACACTACAGTACAAACAGAAACATTTTCCTTCTCTGAAGACATTTCTGCTTCATAGAAACCTAGAGAAATTCCTGTAATTTTCCAACTATTACAGTTACAAAACACCTTACTCTTGAAGATTATTATTAGATCCACCAGTTTTCTCTTCCATCTATAACTCTTAACAGTCAAGCTGTTTTTGTATCCTCTCACAAACTTTCAAATTAAACTCCTACATGCTTTCCTGCTTCACAATTGGGTGCTTTGGGACACCACTACCGTTAGCTCATTTAAGAGCAAAGCCATTATTCACATGAGGGAGAAATGCTTTGTCTTCAAACAGTAAATTCCACCTTAAAAAACAAATTTCCATTACTCTCAATATTTAGTTTAAGCATTCAGTGCCACACAATGCAATCTCAGACACATTCAATTTAATGGAAGAAATGATTTCCAGAAAGGAAAAGTGAAATTTCCATGATAAGTATGGGGTAATCTTGTGTTAATTAAAATGTTTTTGACGGTTCTTTTGTAGCTCACATACATCACTAACTGCCCCTTGCATCACTGACAAGTGAATACAGCTAACTGTTCTCAGGAGTAGTATATAATTGCCACTTTATACAGAATAAATAATTGCTCAGACAGAAAAAAAATAGCAAACTGTTCATTCTACAGACTTTAAACTAAACTATCACTTTTTTCAATATAGGGAGATGTCTTTTAGCTTCTCACTGGAACGTATGGAGCAATAATGAGAAATGAGACATAAGCATAAAAAGGCAACTTAACCCATACCTCCTGAAGGCAATCAGCGTACCTATGGGTACTAATTGCCAGCATGCCTTTAGCAATGTTCTAGTGACACTCCATAGTTAGCAGATTCAATGATAACCAGTGCTACCTCTTTGAAAGGTACAGGGTATGCTCCAGCCCAAAGTTATCAGCCCTTACAGGGTGTCCTTACAGGGTGTCCTTACAGGGCAGCAAAATTGTGCAGGGGCGGACCAAACCTTTCTGCTTCCCTAGCACCACACGCTTGTTAACTGTAGTCAGTAATTGGCCTAAAATATTTAGATGTATTTTCTATCTAATACTTTCATGATGATAGTAATCTTCATAGAGCAGGCTACAATTTCCAAATGTATACATGCAATAACTGTCAACACTGCAGCAGCTGCTGCCCTTTCAGAGGGATTGATGCATGTGGTGGAGGGAAAGGCTTTTAGAAAGAAGGCAAAGTCCTTCTCCTTCCACATCTCTTTTTTGGAGATAAGAGATGTGCACCAAACAGGCCAGCATGGTCTGCATGGTTCAGAGACTGAACTCAATCATCTGTGGTAAGGATGAAAGATTAAATTAAGGAGCCATATAGCTAATCCTATCACTATGCAAATTAGGTATGATCTGAATAAAGATTTCATTTATACAATAAAAACCACAATCAAAATCTCAGGCACTCCATTATTAGAACCTTTTCTTTTCAGCGTATACCTGTGATCCAGAAATCCAAGTGCCCACGCTCAGGTCCTGCCTGTGGATCTTTGGAGAATAAATATTTCTGATGGCTGATGAACCTTGTCTGATTCCTAACATGAGCAACATCCATAACCCCAAGTTCACAAAGGTCAGAACAACGCTAGACTGCTGAAAGGAGTAAGATAATGAAAGCAACAACAAAAAATCCACAAAACAGTAGCGTTCGTAGTGTACTCCAAAGATAAAAAATGGATCTTCTATTGTAACAGAAGAGCTCTCATTAAAATTTTCCTCGTTTTGTTTCTAATACTTATGAGTTGGAATATAGGAAGTTACACAAAGGTCTTTGTAAATCAAACAGTGCTGCGTTTATGAGAGCTTATGATGCAGAGATGTCATTTTAATAATAATAAAAATGATTATTGTTTTACTTTGGAAAATTTTATCTCAGTGTAAATTTGTAACTCTATAAGTAAATCTCTTTCCTAGAATGCAATTTGGCTTTCAAAAGAAATTACCAATTATTTTAGAATTTGAATCAGTTGCTGCTGAAATATTTGCAATTTTTAAGTGCATTACTGTACACAGGATTTAATTTCATATGAGCATGTATCATAGGGAAACAATGCTCTGCAGCCTGTTTTGCCTCTTTGGACTGCACTGTTAGGTATGGCTCCCTGCACCCCCATCCAGGTGAAAGCATGTAATCAAATCACTGTACCAGGAGGGTTCTAGGTTCCCAACCAAGTCGACAACATCATCCCAAAATTAATTTGCCATCAAAACAGAATCACAGAATCACAGAATTTTAGTGGTTGGAAGGGACCTCCAGAGATCATCGAGTCCAACCCCTCTGTCAAAGCAGGTTCCCTACACCAGGTCACACAAGTAGGTGTCCAGGCGGGTCTTGAATATCTCCAGAGAAGGAGACTCCACAACCTCCCTGGGCAGCCTGTTCCAGTGCTCTGTCAGCCTCACCGTAAAGAAGTTCTTGCGCACATTTGAGCGGAACTTCCTATGCTCCCGTTTCTGTCCGTAAAACAATTCCCTTTGCATGAAATACATTGTTATTAATTAATTTTCCTGAAAGATTAAATATATGTGGGAAAGTGCACTCACATAGGTGTCTATAGACGTACATCTCCTTGCCCTGGCTTAAATTCTATCACTTGAGCTCCAGGTGATACACCTTCCACTCACCTCTGAATTAACAAGCCACAAGACGGATATTGGTTTCTGTTTTCTTATAACCTAATTCTTATTCCTGGGATGAAAATTTGTGATCTTTCAGTATTCTCTTTGATATTAGCCTTGGGAAGGGTAAGCACTCCAAGCCTGAATGAAGTCTGGCATGTGGAATTCTTTCCTCAGTCTGACACCTTTCCCATTGTTTCATCTCTGGTGTGATTTTCCTTTACTGTTCTCTTCTGATTTAACCCCTGGAAATTAGTTAGGTTAATGGCAAATAAATAACTTGTAAGTCTTTCAATATTGCAAGGATACTGTAAATATTACTCGCACTTTCTTCACACTGCCCATCATTATTTCTTCATATGATAGCATACACATAAAACATCACCAAACACACTAGACAAGGAAATCCCCAAATTCTGCAGATAAATGAGAAAAATAAAAACACTACCAACTTCCATAATTTCTACAAGCTTTCAGTACTGCCAGGAATAGATTTGGAGACGATGTCACAACACATACATCACAAATATTCTTGTAAGCAAGGCTTGTAGCAATCTTCCTATCAAATAGCAGACAGCATACATATATGAATATCTTTTTGACAGTATTTGGGCTGGAGGAAGAAAACGACATTGTTCTCATGCTTATCAAAAAGCAATTGGATTTTTAAGCACAAGGTTTCACCCAAAAGGGTTTATTTGGGAGGTTTGATTCGTTCAGCTATTGCCACTGATACAAACAATTTATTCTGTGCATATTTCAGATTTTGTCTTCTCTCGCTGTGAAATTAGATAGCCTAATGTGAAATTTTAAATGATACGTTTTTATTTCTATTTAAACAAGGTCTCCCAGTGAAGTAACCTGTAATGCAGTTATGAAAAAAATATATATTTCAGAAATGGCAATTCTTGGCTGAATTGATCTGCTCCCTTTAAAGGCTGAGACACCAAGTGTTAGCCTTTACTACTTTTTGCTTTCGCAAATACTGCATACATCTTTGGGAGACTAAACTGGAGTACCTTTATGAATCATTAGACTTCCAGAACTGAAAGAAAACATATTAAGTGCATCCTAAATTCAAAATTCCTGCTGTTGATCATTTGTAAGCTACAGGGAACACACTCTTAATTTGAAGGATGTATTTGCTAAGCTGGCATCTGACAAAGCAATATGTTAGACATAAAAATGCAGAGGAGCCCTCTGGTCACAGATTTTACAGTCTTCTGTCAGTTCAGATCTGCAGTGTCTTAGCACTAATTTTGACCAGAGGTTTTTTGAATATACACCAAGTTGATAGTGTCCATCAGTTTGGATCACAAGAGCCAGGCTAACAGATTACTAACCCACAAGTAGAATCATAGACTCTGCTAGTAGTGACTCCACCACCTCCCTGGGCAGCCTGCTCCAGTGCCTTATTACTCTTTCTGAGAAAAAATGTTTCCTAACATCCAACATGAACCTCTCCTGGCATAAGTAGAGGCCATTCCCTCTCATCCTATCTCCATTACATGGGAGAAGAGGCCAACCTTCACCAAACCAAAAACTCCTTTCAGGTTGTAGCGGTAATTATAGAAAATGATAAGGTCTCCTCTGAGCCTCTTCTCCACTTTGAACAATCCCAGTACCCTCAGCTGCACCCCATAGGAGTTGTGCTCCAGGCCCTTCACTGCCTTTCTCTGGACACACTCTTTCTTGCAGTGAAGGGCCCAAAACTGAATACAGCACTCGAGGTACTGCCTCACCAGAGCTGAGTACAGGGGGACGATCACATCCTTGATCCTGCTAGCTGCACTATTTCTGATACAAGCCAGGATGCCATTGGCCTTCTTGGCCACCTGGGTACACTGCTGGCTCATGTTCAGTCGAGTGCCAACCAACACCCCCAGATCCTTTCCCTCCATGCAGAACTGTGAACTGAATCTCCCAAACCCCTTTCAAATCAACTGGACCTCTGGGAGGTGAATATCTTAAGTCAGTATAGCCAAATAGAAAATCCTCCCTCCAGACTGGGAGATGATGCTGTGCTCCATAATGAACATGATTTAGTCAGAGCAGGTAAGCATCATTCTCTAATTACCGTAATGTAAATACTTTGTGGCATCACCTTAGAATCTCTCCTGTGAGAGAAGAAAAGTAAAGGGTTCAGGGCAACAAACTGGACAGTTCTTCCTACACTCTCATGCCAAATGACTGCCTAATCACCTTGGCCTGTGACCTCTTGTAGCATTTATCTCTACTGCTAAACTGGACCACAACAACTATCCAAGCTGAAGTGCAGGTAGAAATGTAATTGCAAACACCCTACTGCCACCTTGAAAAAACTCATAAACTGTATGTTGGTGCACTTCCAGGCCTCCAGCCAATGCCTCACTAACAATGATTCTTATGATTAGAAACTACTCTCTTTTAATAGCCAAGTTAAGGTTGTATATATTACTCCTATAGCTTTCATTCTGTGACTTTTTAATGACTTGCCTGTTAAAATCTATAGACTTTAAATGCAACAAAGCTGTAGCTTACAAAAAAAAAAAAAAAAAAGAATCCCCAAATTGTTACATTGTAATGGCAGAGTCAAAAAGAGTGATATTTCTTTGAAAAGATTTCTCAAAAGGAAATGAGAAAACTCTGGAAACTTGAACTGCCCATTAAATATGAGTCCCAGTATTGAAAGCCAAGTGCATCAAGAGGGACACTCACATAGTTTCATGCAGACTGCAAGGTAAACTGAACAGCGAAAGAAATGAGAAGAAGTAAGTATTAGAAGAAAGTAAGAAACGAGTTAAAGGTCAGAATGAGACATGCAGAATAAGACATGAATATTGTATAGAAAGGATTTTAAAGTTCAAAGTTGTACCTTTGGTCAGTGCTGACACAGTGACACAGACTCAGAGATTGAGAGAGAAGCATTTTATATTTATAAGCCTAAGTAAAGAATAAAGCTACACAATTTGGGACTGAAGAGAGGACAGAGAAAGTTAGAAATACTAAAAACCTGAAATTAAAGTCTGAAAGGCTGTAGGTACTGCCTTTAAAGCACAGAACCAAGAAAGGGCTCGATATAAATACAAGACTTGTTTGTATAATGGAAGACCAAGCTCTCCAATCAGAATCCCTTCATATTGCCAACTCTCACTAACTTCCAGTCAACTTCAGGTCTTTAGAGCAAGAGCCACAACATGCAATAGAGGATGAAGATGTTTCTAAATGAGGTGTAACACTTGACAAGTTTTGTAATGACACTTCAATGCCTCCAGAGATGCTGCAGAAATAACTGACTGGGCTTTTGGCAGAGGTAGAGTGCACTTACCCAATGCAGCTCTATCATATAGAGTAGCAAATGGCTACAGATAATCATACTTGTGCTTTTTCTTCTTCCTACCATGTCTTACTTTACATTTTTCAGAGGAAAAGAAAATCCTGGATATAAAATTGAACTGAAGAGTTAGAGCGAGCCACTTAAATGCAACGTCTTAAAGTAATAGTTAATCTGTGTTTTAAACTCAGTATTGTTTTTCAATGTGAGAAAAATATAAATGCCAGCACACAGTATGGTCCCTATAAATGGCTCTCCATGGATCAGTATATGACCCTGCTATGCCAGAAACTAACTCTCTCAACAGAGGCAGCACAATTTCTTTTAACAGGGTGTTTAAATTACATGGAGGGAAGGTTTCTATAACAACCAGATTAGGAAAGCTGTGTTATTTATACCTGGTTACACTGAGCTAGAGGCAACCACTTCTGTGTGATGGCACAACCTGAGGTGCTGCTAGCTTGCAAATTACTAAGAGTACACAAGTTGCCACATCAGTCCCCTTAGTCATGCACTTTACATGCCCAGCAACCCCAGCATGTGGATCTTTCTAAAAGGAGTGTGTGCCAAAAAAGGTTTTCAAATTGGACCATATAATTGACTTCCTCTCATGGTCTGTACTGTTTAATCATCACTTTCACTCAGATTACATCACAAAAGTGAAAGTTGTTTTCTATGATACTTTGTCCTTTATGTCACTTTGGACTGAGCCCATCAAAATATAAAATCATATATAAAGTCAACTGATGAGACACAGATCATGAGAGGTCTTAGTTTGTAAACATTCATACTATTACGCAAATTGAAAGGACAAACTCAGTAGACTGAGAGGACTAGATCATGAGCTTCAAAGATCTCATGTGCTTTTGTTTGGGATGGGAAAACTAGTCATTTAAGCAGATGTGAACACAGAATCAGAGAATCGTGGGGATTGGAAAGGAACTCAAGACATCACCAAGTCCAACCCGCTGCTAAAGCAGGTACCCTACAATAGGTCACACAAGTAGGCATCTAGCTGGGTCTTGAATATCTTCATGGAAGGAGACTCCACAACCTCTCTAGGCAACATGTACCAGTACTCAGTCATCCTTACATAAAGTTCTTCTGCATGTCAGTAAGGAACTTCCTACTTTCAAGTTTTAGGCTATTACTCTCTGTCTCATTGCTACACAACAGCAAGAAGAACCTGGCCTTCCACTTCCCTTTAGGTATTTATAAATATTTATCAGATCTCCTCTCAGTCTTCTTTTCCCCAAGCTGAACAGATACAGGTTACTCAGTTTCTCCTCACATGAGAGATGCTTCAGGCCTTAAATATCTTTATGGCCTTCTTCTGGATTCCTACTAGTAGATCCCTGACTTTTTTGAACAGAGGAGTCCAGAACCAGACAGAATAGTCTAAATGTGGCCTCACCAGGGCAGAGTAGAGGCGAAGGATCACTTCCCTTGACCAGCTGGCCATGCTCTTTTTAATGCACTCCAGGCTATCACTGGCCTTCCTGGCACACTGCTGGCTCATGGCCTACCTGTCGTCCACCAGGACATCCAGGTCCTTCTCTGCAAAGCTCCTCTCCAGCAAGTTAGCCCCTAACCTGTACTGATGCATGTGGTTATTGCTCCCCAGGTGCTAGACTCTACACTTGCTCCTGTTAAACATCATCATGTTCCTGTCTGCCTAACTCTCCAGTCTGTACAGGTCTTGTTGAATGGCATCACAGTCTTCAGGTGTGTCAGCCACACCTTCCAGCTTTGTATCTGAGAAGATGTTCAACAAGACTGGACACAGCACCAATCCCGGGGAACATCACTAGTTACAGGCCCAAAAATTTAATCACAGAATCATGAAATCATAGAACGGTTTGGGCTAGAAGGGACCTTTAAGATTATCTGGTTCCAACCCCCCTGATATAGGCAGGGACACCTACATCTAGATCGTGTTGCTCAAAGCCTCATCCATCCTGGCCTTGAAGGCTTCCAGGGAGGGGGCATCCACAACCTCCCTGGGCAACCTGTTCCAGTGTCTCACCACCCTCATAGTAAAGAATGTCTTCCTAATATCTAGTCTAAATCTACCCTCTTCCGGTTAAAAGCCATTTCCCCTCATCCTGTCACCACATGCACTTATAAAAAGTCCTTCCCTACCTTTCCTGTAGTCCCCCTTCACATACTGGAAGGCCTATCTCACAAAGCACTATGGCTTGACTTATAAAACCTTGTTGCCCCGCTCCAGTGACTTTTATTATCAATTCAAAATCCAGAAAAACACAAATGCCTACAAATGCATATTAGACATTTGCTGAATGAAGATGCAGGATCCCAAATAACTATAACAAAAATTACAGATTTGAGAATTATTCACATGTGTGGTTGTAGAAGAGAAGTGTGGATGGAGAAATTCAGAATGGAATGCTACTGTGGAGTCAATCGCATACTCGAAGAGTGCAAATGCAGTCCCTCACTACAAATGACTTAGTCAAAGTCATTACTTACTACAAATTACACGGTCAAGTTTCCCACATTTAGGGAAATAGCAGGGGTCAGCACACACAGAGTGCAAGGGATGATCCTTGCCCTGAGAAAGCCACCTGCCTAATCATGGTGTCTACCCTGCCAGGTAAGAAGACAGAGGAGCCTCTGTGTTTCTGTGCTCCAAACCTGTCACATTATAAGTTATTATGTAAATGCACATATTTCTGATCTCTGCTTTATTTAGATAGTCATGGTGTGAATGCAACAGCAGAACCATGTTGTCCTAATCCTTGTTCTGATGTTTATATGACAGCTGAGAGTTTCTGTTTTTAATAAAATGGCCACAGCTATGTTTCCTTTCATTTATGAAGAACTTTACTGGGGCATATTTATTCTGGTGTAAAAGACAAGTCATGTGCTCTTCAACATGTACAAAGAAACCTCTCCATGCCTATATGTTTTCTGTTTCCTACTGTTTAAGGCTGAGAATAACTATAATAACAGTTCAATATAAACCGAAATATCAACATATAAGGATAAGTATGTTGCCTAAACCAACGATTATGTTCTATTTTATATACTCCCTGTGAAAAACAAACTTTCTGATTCACCAAAATGAAGCATCTGACTATCCAAATACGTTGGTGACACAATCGGGTTTATTTCTATTGTTTATATCCCCATTATCTTGATTCCTCTCATTAGCACCTTTGACTTCCAAATGAGTAGACCATCTAATCTACCATCTAATCTATGATCATGTCAGCAGCTATTGACCATCCCAGATGCTGTAGTCAAGGAAGACAAAATTCTCTTCTTTGTACAAAGATGAAATACCTTGATCCTCTCCTTATTTTAATGATTTTTTTTTAAGTCCCTGAACTATATTCCCTTTTGCTATACTCATCTTCAGTCCTGTTCTTATCAGAACATTCTTTTGGAATGTATGATTGCTTTTATAATATAATTCAAAATATAAGAACCTTTTATTGTACACTTCTACAGTTATTTATGCACTACCCTTCTAGACACTCCTAGCTTCAAATTTACAGAGAAAATTTTCCATGTCACTCTTTCCAGTTGCTTCTAAATTCTTTTCTGCTATTCATTCTTTTTCATATAATAACCAGAGCTAAAACTTTCCAAATAAACTTACCACAGATTTATTTTTCATATAAATCCATATTTTCTTCCATGCCACTCCTAGATTTGCAATTAAGTATTCACTCAAAACTTCATTTTTACTGATTATCTTTGAGCTCTGACATCTGTATAAGCAGTTCAGGCAATTCTTCCAAAATATGATACCCAGCACCATTTTCATCTGATGCTAGGTGACCTAGCTTAGTTGCCTCAGTAGAGCTCTTCAGTCTCTTCCTGTGTGAAGAACCCCAAATAATTTGGTCATATTTCAAATATTCTCACCTTACTGCTCATTCTTTGGCAGACTCTGAATTATTTTAATCACCGAATACCTGTACTCAGCCTCAGGACAACCCCAGTGTTCTCTGCAGAGTAAAGACAGCCTCCTTGTGTAATATTTCCTTATCTGTCTCACTATGTTTCTGTAATAACTTTCTCTTCCTCCATGACAAATAGCTTTTTTCACAGGTTCCTATAGATAACTTCTTCAGAAACATTTTTTATTCATTTCTGTGGAAAATCTTGCATTTTCTATAATGCAAAAAAAGTGTGTGTTTTTTTTTCTACCATAGTATGGCCACTTAGGTGTCTCACACCTATTCATAATTATTTAATCCAATTTACCCAGCAGTGAAGCAAAGCTCACAAGGGCTGTAATCTCAAGATTGTCCAGAGCACTTACAATCTGTTCAGCTGTCTAATACCTTTGCAGTGTCTCATTTCACATTTGCACTGTTCTTCCCTTGAATAAAAGACAGCCTAGTGATGCAAGCTGAAGACTTGGAGTCAGCACTGGATTCTTGCTCCGGTTCTTTCCACTACTGGCAGTGTAATCTTAAGTAAGTTTTCCAGTCTTTCTGAATTTCCCTCCTTTCTTAAATGCAGATGGTACTTAGCAGTGTCACAGGAGTAGAATCAACAGTTCTGTCTGAGTGCAGATTTCTGGGGGTTTGTTAGGTGTCTCAATCAGAGTATTAGAAGTCTGAGTACATAAGTATGGAGCGGGCAGGATGCCCTCCTCCCCTCTGTGTTTCTGAATACCCCATCAGCTTTCCAATGTTTTCCTTTCTGGACTGGACAGAGAACACTCTGTGAGAAATGAGCAGAGACTCGTTCTACAGGGATAGAAAGTAGGGTTTCAGACTGTCTGCATGTGAGAGCAGACACATCTGGAAAAGCTACACATGAATTTTTATGAAGCTTGATTATTAACGTTTTATAAAATGCTTTGAGATCTTTGGAAGGAAAATTTTACCACCTGCTAAGTATTAGTCTTCTATAAATATTTCCAAGCAGGGCACAGTTGCCAAATGTTTTGGTTCAAGTTTAACCATTTTAGTGCTGGGCCAGGATAACTCAAATCTTGCTGAACAAATGTCTTATACTACCAATTTTTTCTGATTTCTGTCTCAGTAGTGTCCACCATTTCCTGCCCTAAGCTGTCCTTTAAATGGTCCTTGTAAACATAGGTATATACGCTTTTTTGTCAAAAGTGTATCTTCTTTCTCAAAGCCAGAACTATACAGTCGTAATACTAACACACTGGTATGCTGCAGATATTAGTTTCAAGGTCTTAGCATTCATAATAGTTGCACTGAGTGACATGGTCTAGGGTGGTCATAGGCATGGTTGATGGTTGAACTTGATTATCTTACTGGTCTTTCCAACCTTAGTGATGGACCTATGATCCTATGATTCGATGGTAACATAATTACAGAATCTGGATTTGTTCCTGTATTGTCATTTTAACACTATACTATTTTTCAGCTTCATAAAATATTACATAGCACCCTAACTGCAGAAAATCGGAGACAAATTACACAATTTGAATTTTGAATTTGTTTACTCAGTCATTAGTTTGCAACAAAGCTCAGAGCAATAATTCTATTGGGTAAATTGTGGTTATAACTTTTTGACAGCTTCATTTAAAATATTAGTGGCTGGCACAAAAATTTGTGAAGCAATTTAGTCCCATTCAAATTGATGCAAGATCAATATGTAAACAGAAGTGAAAGACAGAGCTGTAGAAATGTAGAACTATATGAATACGCATGTATTTAAATTCATATTTAAATAAATACATTGCAAAGACACCAGCCAATGCCAGTCAGTTGTCCTACAGTGTAGGATGGCTTTGATCTTCATGGTCCACATACATATTTCCTTACTTCAGTACAACCCTTGGCTTTCTTTAAGCCAAAGAAACATCTGAATGGCTGAGAACAAAGTTTTTCTCTCCTTTTCCACATGTTGGCACTTGAATCAGAAAATATTATTCTGATCTTGTGCTATATTTGCCTAGGACACAATTTTTCCTTCTCTCAATATGTCAAGGAATTAATTTGTTTGAAAGACTAAACATTTTTTGGTCATTCGTGCTAAATTCCTGGCAACAATCTGTCAAACTATAAAGATCTTGATGGGTCGCTTTTCCGTAAGTGCACTAGGAAGAAAGGGGTAAAAAATACACAGACCTGGATGAGGGAGCACTGCTATCTTCATGCTGCATGTCCCGTCCATCTGATCTGTAGTTCTATTCCGTAGGCTACCAGTGTGAAACAAGAAGCAGCAGCAAAGAAGCAACTATTCAGAGCAAGCTATGAGTTGAATCTGGTAGGGCATTCCCTCGCTAGCGCCTTTCCTGTGTCAGCTTCCCCTTGGAGGAAGGTCTTTTTTCTTTTTTTTTCTCTTTTTTTTTCTTTTCTTTTTCTTTTTTTAACAGCAGGGGTTGAAAATGAGCCAGGTATGCTTGCTGAGAGTGCTCCTTTGGTATCACCATACAGAAGGCTGATTCAGTTAAATAGATGAAACAAAAGTTTTGTCAGATGCTTAAACATGTACATAATCTTAGGTTTGAGATATTCCAACCTCAGAAAATAAATTATAGTTGTGATCTTTCAGTGTGTAGCATGATTGAATTCCATGCACTTAAGATTTCGTGGGAGCAAGGCTTTTTCTGTGCTATCTCTCCTGCTCAAAATATTTTCCAAAATATTTTGTCTATCCATCAGTAGAAGAATGACAAAGGTACTTAAAATTGACCTTCGGTCAAAGAAAGAGAAACAAGATTAAATTTTTAGTCAATAATTAAGTTTAATCAATTATTTTTATAAGATAAATTTAAAGAGTGATCTTCATGAGCAATGTTCAGCATATTTAGGGCTACTGTGCCATTCACGCAACACAAAAATTCAAAGCATAATGCAGCAAAAGTTGAAATGAGAAATCGGAAAAGTGCATAACATAGTATCTAAGAAACAGAGCAAATGATGTTACCAGCTTCCTCTTATTTGAAGTGAGATGTTAAAAGAAAACAAACAGCAGAAGTTCTTTTGAAAATCTTATGACTTTAAATATAATTCTAGTAAAACAAGGGTATGCTAAGTAACAGCATAAGTGTTTGCAGAGGTCTGCTGAGACCTGTTTCATTTTCACATTTAAGATGGAATTCCCTAGTGCTGAAATGAATTTTATTACAATTTAATACAATTTTTTTGCCTGCCCACAGAAAATTATTTCTGTAAATACTTTCAAAATTGAGGAACATGTTTCAGAGAAGAGTGATCATTATGAGTGCAACCCATAAACTTCAAAGTTTGAGATCTGAGAACACTTTCTGCACCATAGCTGCTCGTAGCTGACAGTATCAGCTGTAGGGCTCTTCACTGTGGCGGACTGAAGCTTCTAGGAGCTCTGGAAAACAAGCAGTAGCTGCTACAGAGATCCAGGTTAAGCCATGGTGGTCACCAAGAAATCAATCAGGGAATGAATCAGATTTCACTCGAAGTTCTTGGCTCTGTGTGCTTACAGAACAAAGCCCAGGACCAAAATGAAATGAACTAAGGATATAACTGCATCAAAGACTGCAACAGATAGTACAAATATCTGAGCCAAATTTAATTTGGCAACCTTTAAGCACAGTAAATCAACCAAAACGGAGCTTCAAGCCATCACATGCAACCAGTTTAGCACATGTGCATACCCTCTGAAATTTGGTCACAGATGCTTTAGTTTATCAGGTGTAAATTAAGGCATATAATCTTACAACTGGGACACGCAGGATGCTTAGGGACAAATAGACATCCATTCTCATTACATCAATCCTGGTAAAAGCTCATGTATACAGTTGAAATTATCTGGGTGGCTTCAGCATTTGAAATAATAAGTCTTCATTAATCTACCTCATTTTCCATGATAGGTTAGGAAACGAGGGAGGTTGGTGTTATCATTAGTACATCCAGTCTGACAGACAAGAAAAGGTATAAAGACTCCTTGGAGAGATTATGTTGTAGGCAAATTTGTGCCTAGCCTAGCTGCCAGAACCGGCTTTCTAAGACTGTCATCCTAGAAAAGAAAGGACACAACAAAGTGCTTGAGGAACTGGTGTCAACCCTATTGAAAACACTTTTGAGAAAATGAAGGAGTCGAAGAGGCCTATGAGAGGAATCAAAAAACTTGAGCTGTCTGTCCCTGACTGAAGAAGGGCAGAGGCAGGAGTGCTCTGCAAAGGGGGGCAATCTACTGCCGCACAGCTTTCAGCAAAATGCTAGTGTGCTTCGAAAGAGAGCACGTGGAGGCAGTGAACCCAGCAGACATAGAAAGTTTTAAATGAAACCTACTTGTCAGCCACAGAGATCTGGGAAAGAGTACTTCAGTGTAAAGGGGGGCATTTGGCTACAGATAAGGGATTTGCAAGCTAAGCATAAACCTAGAAAAAATTTGGTGGTTGAAGACATGCTTTCTAGAGGATTTAACAACAAAGGAATGGCTCAACATTCAGGTTTAATTTTTTCTATGAAACAGGCAGTTAAAAACTGTTCTAAGAAAAAAGTTGCTTAAAAAATGTAATGAAAACTATTTACATACTGCACCCAGCACATTATATTGCCTTTAATGATTATCACTGTAGAACTGGGGGAACCTCTTAGTACCAGACTGATACCTAAAGACATGAGTCTTTAAGTCATTTTTAAGATGTTATTGAAAAATGATAAAATTGACAGAGTAAACTCATGTAGGGATTGAAATTCCAAGCGGGTGATTAGAGATCTGCCCTGATCCTAAATTATAATGATATTAAGGAAGTGGTTAGACTTGTCATGTGGTACATTCCCAATGCAAAGGAGAAACAAATTTGCATGTCCTGGCTGGAAACAGAAAATAGA
The DNA here is from genome assembly GCA_035772895.1 of Perdix hodgsoniae. Lineage (NCBI taxonomy): Eukaryota > Metazoa > Chordata > Aves > Galliformes > Phasianidae > Perdix > Perdix hodgsoniae. The sequence goes on along the minus strand of JAPSGF010000036.1, from coordinate 547,316 downwards.
TAGTCAACAGTCTCTTAACCCTCGATATGCACTTACATTCTCATTTTCCTGAGATGAGTTGCTCAAAAACATAACAGCTTAGAAAGATTACATGCCAAGCTTGATTTGATATGGTGGGCCAGGTATACCTGATGTAGTAGTAGCTGACATTTATCAGGATTGTGCTCAACTGTTGGCTCAGTCTAAAATACTAAGTTTAGTCATATAACCATGAGCCCCCTTACCTTCAGCCTCTGAGGGCTAGCAGAAGATATGATAAAGAATATATAGAGATGAATGCCAATTCTGATCCATACTTAGCACTGTTAAATAGTAGAGCGGTAACACAGCTTGTCACCTCTGGTATTTTTTTCTAACAGAAAACAAGACTACCTGCTCAATTAAGAACTCTTATCAAAGTCACGGCAACCAGCAGATATGCTGCAAAGTAGACAAAGGCAGGGAAATTAAAAGGAAAACGATCTAGAGTCCTAGGATCTATCACCATTTTGTAAAAACAAACAAACAACTGTGAAGAATATCTAGAATGAAAAGAAATGATTGCAAAAAGCAATACTGTCACATGAATTATGGTATGGTCAGATGAAGCTGACACACCAGGTGGACATATGAGAGGACTAAGTGACACTTTCTCTAAAGGAGAACTACCAACATAACCTGCCTGAGAAATGTTGACAGCCAACAGCTGCAGCAGGTTGAGATGGATTGGTTTCAGGACAAGGCACAACTAGATCTAACAGACCTGCTGCTACCTGACAATGAGGATACTGATACTCTGGAAGAGATTTCCAATTCCACGAATCAATGCAGAGTACCTTGGAGGCTAATTGAACATGCGTTTGTTCATTAAGGTAAATTAAGTCAGTATCTGAAGTTCCCTATTATGTTAATGTTCAATTTCAGAATGCAGAGGGAAGTTGCAGAGAAATACATCTTTAAGAAGTTCTGGCTTGAACCTGTTTTTAAATACAAGCCTGCAAAGTGCAGTGTTCTTGTGAAGAGAAAATTCTCTGAGTGAGGCAGATCCCTGTGAAATTCCTTGGTTCCTGCTCATCACAGAACAACCCAGACATGTGATAGAGAGATCTTTTTCACTTCTGTGAAAGGTGGAAGCCAGGTTGCAAAATAAACAAAACAAAACAAAAAGACCTTTTCCCGTCACTTTTTAAAAAGCTGCTCATTTTCTTTTTCTCTGTTCTCGTACATGCTACTACTTTAATGGAAAAGTTTCAAGTATCCTTTCTGAAAGATCATGTGCAAACTAGCTGAACTTTTCAGAAGGGAAACCTAAGAACTTTCCTGGAGCTACTCACTGCCTGCCCAGTGCACCAGAGAGCACGTCATACCTCCTGTCCCAAGCCCAGCTGACCATCCAATCTTGGCAGCAATAGTGTCAAACAGCCACATCCAACAGAGGTGTTTGATTTATTTGGCTGGCAAAGCACTGGCTGTAGCTACAGCAGAGACAACACTGTGTTTCCCTGTATGTATTCCTTTGCTGGTGTGTGTGCCTCTCACATTTTTGAGTTGTTGTTCTTCTGCCTGAAGACAAGTACTCCGTGTCACATCTGCTCTGTGATTATCTTCACACCTCCAACCAAAGGCACAAAAGAACAAATAACACAACCACCATTCTACCCAGGAATATGAGTCAGAGCCTTTCCACTCGTAGAACGACTTACCCACTGTTCTGTCATTTAGTGTAAATAAGTAACATAAGTGCTTAGATAGAATTTGTTTTTAGATAGCATCTCCTTCCTTTGAAAGCAAGAAAATACACTTAATACTTTTGCTCTTATTTGAAAGAATCAGTTGTTATGACTGAACTCAATGTTCCTGTCTAAGAACTGCCTTTTATCCAAGGCCAGAATGCCTTAGCGTGAACATACCCAAGGCCTGTGGGTCCAGAGCACATAATGAACAACACGATAATTGTAAAGAGAACCTAAACAACAAGGGAGACAAATAGTGACAGCATAGTAAGGACATCAGTGTGTTTTCCTGTTCTGTGTTGGCCCTGAAGATGCTTCCCTGTTCCTCAGCCCCAGCCTCAAACAGCACAGACATGGATGTCAGCAACAGTGATGGCCTTAATTAGCCGAAAAAAAATTCACTGTAAGTGGGTAATTCAGACTCTGAGTGATAGGCAACACAACTAGCTGTTCACGAGGCTGGGGAAGACAAGAGATGTTAACATATATACCTGTTTACCCATCATCAGAGCTCTAATTTTCCTTAAGTTCCTTCTGAAGAGGTGAATACACCCATCTAGAGTCCCTCTCTATGGTGATCAAAGCATAAATTGTACAGTTTTGTAAAAAAAAGCATAACCCTTGGCTCTTTCCCTCACTGAAAACATAATGACTCCCAAAGCTTTGTATTCATTAACTGACAGTAAAAAAACAAAATCAAGAATTTGGATCTCCTAGACGCTGTTGTTTCAGGTGTGCTAAAGACACCACCAGCATCAGACAGAACCTCTGATTAGAAGTCATCATATGTAAAATACATAATAAGTAGGAGTAGGTATTCATTGTGACAGCAGTTCTTTAGAAAGCATTTACACATTTCTATGATCCTCGTTTTAAATCCGCTTCTATGACAACACATGGATCTTATACTGGTGAAGGAGCAGAGATGTGTTTGATGTTGCTGTACATTTGAAGCTCAGAGGAAACTCGGGGCAAAGTCTTTTCTCCAGATGAGCACCGATAGTCAAAAAAGCCAAAGCTGATCATACCGGACTAACGTGTAAACATGGATAAACAACGAGCAAAGCATCACCAGAGACAACATTTCACTATAAGGTAATAGCAATTTGTTCACCTGTATGTCAGGCTCTGAACATCAGGATCATTGTTCCACTTCTTCCGACCTTCTGTTACATTCTCTATTAACATTTCAGTAGTTGAATCAAACAGGAGAGCAGTTCTAATAATAATTTCACACACAGCACACGAATACCCTTAGACACAGAAAAAGCATTTTATTTTTGTGAAAGTACTTTCTCCTCCCAAACGAAAAGGCCCCAAGCTACACATAAAAATCTCTGATGATATTTAAACTACACGTAGCAGATCAACAGGGGAGTATGGCTCAAATTTCTCTAAAATCAGGGAGTTCTTGTGTCTGTAATGGAAGAGGTCAAAGAGATGCCATGTGCTGGATTTAGAGAGGTATCACAGAGCATGGCTTGTTTTGGTTTCTTTGGTTTTGCTAAGCTTCACTTTCACTATGACCTTTCAGCTGTAGCCCAGATGTTGTTGGTTCTCAGCACAATACTGTTGCAGCATGTGCTTTCCCAGGTGAGAATGCTCAGGTTGGGTTTGCTCAGCAGGCTGCTGGAATTGTGCTGACAACTTAAGCCATAGGGAAATAGGGACACTTCTCCACTGGTTTTCTCCCTCTGTCAAACCTGAACAGGACTTTACAGGACGCAGAAAGTGCACAGCTTTGCCCTCCAGAACTTTTCTATGCTAAATTTCAAAGATCTGTTGTAAAATGATCTGTGAATTGTATTTCTACAGAGAAAGATTTGCAAGAAACTTTCTGAATTGTAACTTGGTCTGTCCAAATCAGGAAGTCATCACTAGCCCCTTTCATTACAGGTGGTTTTGTTCTTGAAAGAGCATGTACGTTTGTGAGTGAATAATCACACAGTGTTGGAACATTTCAGCAAGAGAAAACATAGCAAAAAGAGAAGCATGTGGGAAGTAGCTAAGTGACCGGGCAGAACAGTGATTGCTCTCTTCTGTGCAGCTGAACCCCACAGAAAAAGAATGCAAGCAGAGAGAACCAGAAGAAAATGGGAAAAAAGATGGAAGATGAGGAAGATGGAACACTTGGCAAATAACTATTTACAGAATTAGTGTTCTTTTCTAAAGTATAAAATGCGGTAAGCTTGGCTTACCCTGAGGCTATAGGATAAGAAGTAAAGCTCTAACAATGTCTTAGAAGTCTTCAACTGTAAGACTTGTCAGCTGCTGGATTGTATTACTGCACATTAATAGAAATAGTGATTTGAGGAATGCGGTGAGAAAAAAATAGGCATCTCAAATCTAATAAATAGGGTTTGGAAAAGAAAATGCTGGCAGAATGAGGACAAAATAAAGGAGAGAGCTGGGAATGAAAAATGAAACACAGAGAAGAAACTAAAAGGCTGGGAATATATATAAGAAATGCCCTAATGGGTTCATCCAGCTGTACTTACCTGGCAAGGGACAGACTGAGATCAATAACAAAGCCTATCTTACTGAGTAAGACTTATTCTTCGCATTCTAGGTATGCTGACTTGCATTTCCCCAAATGTTGAGAAGTTGACTGCAGAATTTGTAATGAATGACTGCATTTACACCTTTAAAACACAGGGCAAACACAGCAGCGGTAGCAGGAGATACAGATCAGGAAGAGCACAAAAGCCTGACCACTATTTGCAGTCATTTCCCCTTGCACAGCCTCAACACCTATGTTTTGTGCTCTCTGGAAGCTGGAAAGGCTGGAACAGCTCAAACCTACACTCTGGGTGCACCATAGTTTCATATGGTGGCAAAATGACACATCCTGTCTCGTTTTCTTGTCTGTTATGATGTTGTCTAGTATTTTAGCAGCTTTTATCAGCTGTCACTGCACCCTGCAGCAATGGCTTCAGAGAACTGTCAGGGTGACTCTGAGGGCTCTTCCTGGAGCTGTAACTGCCAGTTCCAAATCAGTTCAGCATCATGCACAGATGCCATACATTGGGATCTCCTTTACATGCAGTATTCCTTTCTTCTTACCAACACTAATGATCCTATGGGCTGTCTCCTTCATGAGGCCCTTCTGGAGTTCTATTAGGAGGCATGCGTCAAGCTTAAAGAGTTTAATACATAGTACACAGTGTATAGGTGCACGACTCTAGCAAATGGTCTCAAGTTACTGTTTGTGATAATAATGCAGAGATAGACAGCATTTTGACTTGCTTTTATTACTTGTTTTTATCCCCTGTATATCCTGTAAGAACTTTTTAATTTGAAAAAGTTGCTGTAAAAGGATCAGGAGAGGATTTCCTTCATAATTCATATTACTTAATCCACACCTGCCAATAAGAAAAGGCTGTAACTCTAAAGAAAAAAAATAAGCATGTGTCCTTAAGCTCTCCACTAATCCAATCAAGATTGTTCACAGGTACACAGTATACAATGAATGGAAAAATGGAATGGCAAGGAACAGCTGAAAAAGAGACCTTCTTAAAGAAAGCTTTATGTCATTTTAAAGTTCTCCCCTCTCTTTTGATGTTGCCAGTTGCTCTGACATGCATCTGTTTCACCACTAGAAGCTGATTTTGAAGGGTGACTGTGAGCATCTGTGGAAGTATCAGACACATTCAGCTTTGGTTAGTGTACTATCATCAGTAACGTTACTGTCATTTATAGTCAATTATGACTACAGTCTAATTACAGGTAAGGAACATGACTTCTTCCCTTACCATTCCTTGACCAAGACCTGCCTGATTACTTGACCTGGCATTCTCTCCCAGCTGGGTCAATATAGGTGCAGTGTTCATCGCATTTGAAAGCCAATGAAAAAGAATGCCTCAATCTAACAAAAACTGTCAGTTCATAGCTGGCTGCCTGAAGAAATGATGTTTATGCTCTGCCATGTTCACAAACAAGTACACACATTTGTATCTCTTCCAAGAACTTTTGAACCTGGGGGCCAATTTCAATGGAACTAGATGGGGGCAAGGTACAGAGGAAAGCTCAAACTGTTTCTTGAAGATCAAGGGCTGCAGAAAAGAGAGATCTGATTACATGTTCAGTGCAGAAGGAAAGCAATGAAAATCCACTTCTCCTTAAACGGTGAAGAGTCCACACTGTGGAGGAACTTTAAAAAAAAAATGCAGTTGGAGATCGATCTTCATAGACAAACCAAATTCACCTACTTTCATGTGAAACCCATCCTCTTTCATTCAGGTGTCATTATACTGTTCTGTGTGCTACACCTGAGTTTTGCAAACGCAGAGTGCTCTGGCACATGCGAGATTTCTAAGCTGATTAAATTGTAGAGTGCTGTAAGAAGTTTTCCAGACTTCTTCAAGGCTTTGTACAGTACTTTTGGAAAATACTTTTTTACAGCGATTCAAACTGTGCGAGTCTGTTTTGATCCAAACATCACTTCTTTTTACTGCAACCAAAATACACTTTTATTGACCCAAATATGGACAACTTTCAGGTCATAGAATTTGCACACCTTAACAACACAGTACAGGTTGACAGAAATCTGGTAAGCCTCTAACATTCTGTTTTATGACCTAAGAACAGTTCATACTCATCTTCTGCATCACTATTATCCTCCAGTTCAGAATGTGACTGACAAGCAGCCCAAACATGCAGTGGATTGGGGAGGGCTCGTGGGATCTGCAAACATTTCCTTCCTTCACATAGGCAGTGTCATTTTTTTTCTTACAAAGTCCTTTTCCTACCCCTGAAACAGCTGATGATCTAAACTGTTTTCAGACCAACAATAATCCTTCCAAATGAATCATTCCAGGTCACAAGTGTAAATATTTCTCTGTTTGTATTTCAGATATTATTTTGTTATGAGATCTTAGACATGCCAATTTCAAAATTCAACCTGTAACTTTTAAATTAAACCCAGAATCTACCAAAGAGATGTATTGAGCATATGGGTGAAAATTAATAATGCCTGCCTGTGAAAGAAAATACTACTTCCAGACTTGTGGATGAAATTCATCCTCACAAACATATCTGCATATATATTGCTTGATGGTCATGCTGTTGGGAATTGGCTGCTGACAAACTTGGCAAACTAATGCTCATATTTTTTCAAGCTCATCCAATCTGAACACGAGATTAGTCACAGCATAGTTCTCAAAAGTTTTAGCAATTTCTGACTTAGGGGTATACTCTCCGCTTCTGTTTGTTCTATGTACAACTTTCGATTTCCAGATCTGCATACAGATCCTAGTTCAGACAAATTCTTCTTGTGCAACATAAATGGATGGCAACATCCATTTCACTCCTCCTTGCACTGAATGTGGACAACAGATACATTTGTAAGCTTTAGTGTTTGCTTCTTGCCAGCCTAAGCAATGAATGCTACAGCTGTTGAAAAAAGTGTCTGAACTTTATTCCAGAATGCAGGGAAAAAAGAAAAAAGAAAAAAAAAAAAAGAAGAAAGGGGGGGAGGGAGGGAGGAGGGAAGGAAGGAAGGAAGGAAGGAAGGAAGGAAGGAAGGAAGGAAGGAAGGAAGGAAGGAAGGAAGGAAGGAAGGAAGGAAGGAAGGAAGGAAGGAAGGAAGGAAGGAATTGGAAGTTAGGCCCGTCAGATAAAAGAAGAAACTGCTATGCTCCATCCTGGAAGGTAGGAGGACCCTGTAAGCAGGCTTGATGCTAGAGAATGAAGCACTTCTAAAAAAAGTAATTTTTTTTGTTCATTGACTTCTAATTTTTTGTTCATTGACTTCTCCTGATGGCACTAAACTCACTCTTTTCTCCCTGTTCACTGAGACTGTTAGCAGAAAAATTATTTACATGCAGGTCCTTCCAAAACACAGCCAACTGCCTTCTGAATTTCTCAAAGTGTTTGCTCTATAAGAATATTCCAGTGCAAAGCTGCCCATGTATAATGCTCTGTATTCCTTGGTTTTGGTTTCGTCTCTCACATCCAGGTGTGATGTCCAGCACCTGGCATTCAAAGGGAGGTGAGACACCTGTGAAGCGACACTGCTAGAGTGGGGAAAGCATTTGCCTCAGTGATGGAATGGATCTGGTATAGTCATTTTTCTTCCTTGTGTGTTTTTGTATCAGTTTTTCCCGCTAGCTTCTAATGATGAATCTGTGTGTTATCAGATGACAATTAATTTTCCATACATAGGTGAATACTCACGCATATTTGGAAACTTGTTACTGAGAGGCCTGAGTGGCACTCGGCTCATCTCACAAAAGGAAAAAAATGGCTGCTGAGGTTACCCTGTGTGAAATTTATAGAATTGCATTACCATAGAATATCCTGAGCTGGAAGGAAGCCACAAGGATCATCAAGTCCAACTACCAGCTCCACACAGGACCACCCAAAATCAAACCCTGTGTCTGAGAGCACTGTCCAGATGCTCTCTGAACTCCGGCCCTGGGGTCCGTGCCCACAGCCCTCTGCAGCCCGTTCCACGCCCACCGCCCTGTGGTGCAGCCCCTTTCCTGTGTGTAAAGAACAACTGTGCAACTCACCTTTCTGTTGATGTTGCATGTGTGCGAAACTACTACAGCAGAAATGAGGGCTGCTCCGAAAGTTATGCCTCCTACTTTATTATGTTGGCCCACAACATCAGAGGCAGATGGTGGTGGTATGGCAGGAGATGCCAAACCTTCCTGCCGACAATCCGTTCTGTGTTGTTGCCATATGACAGATAGCAGCAGAGGGGCAGTCCTGACATAGTGGCACCTGATGTGGAAGCGCACGTGAAGCAAAGGTGTGTCACTGAATTCCTCCATGCGGAAAGAATGGCACCTACTGACATTCATTGATGCTGAATGTTGACGGAGACCAAGCAGTGGATGTGAGCACAGTGAGGTGGTGGGTGGTGTGTTTCAGCAGTGGTGACAGCAACAGTGGGTCACCTCTGCAGATTGTTACAAGCGTGGCATGCAGGCTCCTGTCCATGGTTGCTGAAAATGCATAGTTAGTGGTGAGTGTAGAAAGACAGTGTTTTGTAGCTGAGAATTTGCTCTATTAAGTAGTGCCATTGTGCTCTTGGTAACTGTAGTAGTCTCCATGCAAATAAATAAGAGACGTGACCTTTGCAGAAACCTACATACTTTGGAAACTGCAACAGTTCCCAGCTAATTCCTGCAGGACACAACACCCTTCCACAAGGCTTCGAACACAAAGCTCAAAAAGCACACTCGCAGTTAGCTTCAGCGGGCAGTTTTGTGTGTGTGTCATGTAAAAAGCACAGAATGGAACCCGGCAGATTAAGCACTCGGTGTTTTGACATTCGTGGGATGTCTCAGACGTTCCTTTGAGTGGTTTTACGAGGAAACGACCAGTCACCTGCCCAACTGGATGCGCATCAGAGCGCTCGCAGAAGGCTCCTTTAATTGGCTGTGGGAGCGCTGTCTCACCAGCAACAAAGCTGTTTCAAACACCGCTCCAGATACAACAGCCCCTCAAAGCTAACGTCCTGCTAGGAGAAAATTCGCTCTGCCCGTTTCCCGGACAAAGCTGCGGAGCTCGGGCAGAGGGTCCGTCACCGCAGGCAGGGCTGCAAACACCAGACGGCAGCGTGCAGCTGACTGAGGAGAAAACCTCCCCCCCCCCGCGTCTGCCCACGCACCGCACGGCGGAGCCGCGGGGCGCTCCCAACACCTGCGCTCGGCTCAGCCCGCCCCGCCGCGGACGCTCGCTGCCACCCCGCGGAGCCCCCTCCCCGCGCCATGACGTCATCGCACGCCGCGCCTGCGCGCAGCGCTCCGACCGACCCTCCCCGACCCCTCGGCGGGGGGAGGGGGCGTGGCCCCGCGCGCGACGCGGGCGGGGAGAAAGGGAGCGGAAACCAACGCGGGCCCCCCGCGTGCGTGCGTGCCGCGCCTGCTCGGCCGCGCGCGCGCACCCGGGGCGCCCGCCCCCGCCCCCGCCACGGCCTTTGCGTGACGGCGGCGGGGAGCGCGCGCGCGCGCCTCCGCCCTCCCTCCCGTGCGGCCAGCGCCTATCGCGGCCGCCGCCGCCTCTCCTCCTCGCGGCTGGGAGCGGAACCGACGGCCGCGCCGGCGCCTCCCCGCCCCTCCCCCTCCTACTATTATCCTCCCGCACGGTGCGCGCTCCCCTAGCCACCCCCCCTCTCCCCCCCTCCCCGGTGCCTCGGGAGCGCGCCCGCTCGGCGAGGGAGGGATCGAGCCGGCGCTGCCGCCCGCCGCCGCCGCCTATCCCCTCCATGGAGCTCGCGCCGCCCCGCTGAGCCGGAGCCGCCCGCCAGCCCGCCGCTGCCGCCGGGGAGTAACCGGGGGAGGGAGGGGGGGTGGGGGGAGGAAGGTGGGGTCGCGGGGTGCGTGACACGCGCGGCGGCCCGGGAAGCGGAGAGCCCCGGCGGTGGTTGCGGTTGTTGGCGCTGAGCGGCGGGGGAGCGCGCCGCGCGGCGGGGAGCGTGCCCGCGGCCCCCCCGCTTCCTTCTCCTCCTCCTCCTCCTCCTCCCCCCGCAACCGGGGCCGCCGCCTGACGGGCGGACCATGGCCGACGACGACGTGCTGTTCGAGGACGTGTACGAGCTGTGCGAGGTGATCGGCAAGTGAGTCCCGCGGGGAGGGGGAGGGGGGGAGAAAAGGAGAAGGGAGGGGGGAGAGCAGAGCTCCCCCCCACCATCACCACCACCAGCGCGGGGATGCTGTGCCCGGCACCCACCTGAGTCGCGGTGCGGGCGGCCCCGGCGCGCTGCCCGCTGACCTGAGCTTGGAGATGGGGGTTGGGGGGTGGGAAAGCCGCCCCGGTGCTTCCTCAGCCACCATGATCCCCGCCCGCCCGGCCGCCGCGCAGCCTGGCGCTGCCCAGCCCTCCTGTTCTCCTCCCCATCCCCGGCACACCCATCGGTGCTTGCCTGCTGGGGAAGGATCGCCGTGGATCCACCTATCGCTCGGGTGGCCGCGCCAGGTGTTGGCTCTTGCCGAGCCTCGGCGCACAATGAGCGGCGTGCTGCTGGCGGTGCCCCTGGCACCCCGTGCTCGCGCGGATCCCTGCCTTCCCTCCGCTCTCCGGCGCTGCGTGAGGCTGGGGGAGAACTTGGCCTCTCCGGTCTCCTTATGCAACTGTTACTGCGTGCTCGTGTCAAACCTCGGAGGTCGCCGGCGTTCCCCGTCTGCCTGTTTTGGGCCACGTTCCTGTAGGCTGCGCGGAGATGACAGCTCTGTGCGTTACCACACCAAGAAAACGCGGAACATCCCCCAAATCAGATGGCGCTGAACGGGAGCTGAACTCCCCGCTCTGTATTTTCGTGACTGCCCGGTTTCAAAATCCTCTTTTGTTTATTCGTTGTGTTCCACACGCCTCCTATGGTTGTGCTTGCCTTGCGTGAAAGATGTAGCAGCGTTGCCGCTTCCAAATTGGCTGTGTGTGTCTGACTGAGCAGCCGAGATTGCTGTGGGAGCCTTAGTGTGGCACTGCTCTGGGTGCCTGCAGCTCCTTCTTCCTGAGGATGAATTCTCCAAGAGCAGCGTTCCCTGTGTTTTGATTATAAACAAAGAGTTTATCCGCATGTATTCTCCCTCCCGCCCCCCACCAGCGCGCTTCTCGGTTTCTAGCTGCTGCCGCCCGCTTTCAGAGCTCAGGCTAAAAATATTCTGGAATTAATCTTTCCTGAGGATTATACTAAAATGCTTGTCTTGGACTTAGCAGGTTACTTTGTTGTCAGCTGAAGTTTCAGCACTCTGCTCTGTCATTTCACATGGTATTACCACCTTTCCCTGGCCACAAACAACTTTTAAAAATAGGAAGCTTAGAGGGCCTTGCTTGCTGTCATAAGCTGGAAGCCCTTGTCAGTTGTTCGCGGGGAGCTTACGTAGCCGAGAAACAAAACTGTGATGAGACGTGTTTTGAAGATGGTTTTTGGTGGTGCTCCTTTCACAAGTGGTTTTATGCTAACTGCTGCAGTTCGTGCACTGCTGTCTCAGAGCTGGGTACCGTTAGAAAGAAGGTGAAGTGCTTCTGCTTGGCAGGACTGCGTGTGCTTTTAGAGAGTGGCTCGTTCAAATCCAGATGTCGGTGCAGCTCCGATGACTTTTGGTGTTGTGATGTGAGAATTTTGAAGGGATCCAAGGTTCAAAACCTGCGAATTGTGAAGCTTTAGCTGATAGCTGAGATTTAATTATTCTGGATGTGTTGCGATGCAACTTGATCTCACAGATAAACGTTGGGTTGTAGGAGCACGCTGCTGCCGAGAGCACTGTAACGGAACAGGGTGGATCACTGAAGCTAGCAGTGGTGGTGGGAAGGGGTTTGTGTGTGGGTGTTGTGTCCCTTCTTTAAACAATAAACTGCACGGTTTTGTCCGTACAGTTGTATAAGTAGCATTCCTTTTTCTTTGAGGTGCTTCTCAGGTGAATTCTGAGGAATCGGGGATGCGGCATCTTTATTTAGCTTTTCGATTTTTGATGGCACCTTGCTCATCTTTAGGCAACCTGGGAAAAGCCTCTGTAAATCTGCTTTGAATTGCTACGTATGCATCTGGCTAAATGTCTTTCAGTGAAACATCAACTAAACGTCTGCACCTTCCTGTGATTTATTATTGATTGATTGAGTAATCTGGTTCTTGCATATAGCGCATCCGGCCCTGATCTGTGTTTTAGGTTCATGAAATATTAAAGTGTATGATTTATCTTTCCTAAATGGGTAGTTACCCCTGTCATTTAAAGTAGTAAAAGGTATTTCCAGAAAGGATGTGGGAAAGAGATTTTTGAACTGTAAAATAACTGAATATTTTGTCTGACTTTGGAAGAGAAATCCCAAAGTTCCCATACAGTCTACTTGAAAAATAAGTCCTCTATGGGAGTTTCCTTGCTGGCAGTATGTGGTCCTATTTGTTGAAGCTTATTCTGAACTTTTGAATAAACTTTAAACAATTTTAAGTGCAATAAACTGGTAAGGCTTATTTTGTGTAAACACAATGATAATAGCTTTTTGCTGGAGTGTGGAACAGTAGGTGTAGTAGTATATGAAAGAATTGATTGGAATGACAGAGTGATGAATCGTTTATTACGTGGCATTTAATGTGTTCGAGTTCTGCAAGCATGCATTTTTCATTCTGAATAGGAGATAAAGATAGAGGATAAAAGAAAAGCCAGGAGGGATTGAGAGAATTTCTAATCCGTGTTTCCTTTAGAAAAAATTTGAGGGCAATTTTCATTTGCATACCCTTCCAGTATTCCAATTTCTTTGCTGAATGCTGTGGAGAGATAAAAAATTGAGTAATAAATCCAATGTCTTGTTAAACTTTTTAAAGTGGCATCTGTGATGCTGATGTTAGTCATGTGGTTTTACTTTACCAAATGTGTGATGTTCTGGGTTGCTGTCTTATTTTCAGAGTTGGCTGGCACAAGCATGCTTCAGTGCAAGAAGTCACCGGGGGCTTCTAGCTTGGCCTTCAAAAACACAGTAGTATATCTGGGAATAAAAGACATAAGCTTGCCTTGTTTATTTTTTTATTCAACCTTGCTTCCAGTTAGCTTTGAAGGGATTTTCCCTGTGTGTTGATGAGAAGCACATAAGCTAAAATATTTAAGGCTTCCATTGTGTTGATCAGAGCATGCATTTGATTAACAGGCTGCAGATAGTGGTGACAGGTGTACTTCTTTATTTTTCATGGAAATTTGCATTCAGAGTACATTGAGTGGTTCTCAGAACTCCGTGTTGGTGTAGGGCTGAAACACCTTGGGTGAGAGCTGTTCTGGCTTTATCACAGGAGCTCTGTGTAAATGTAACAGAAGTCTTCATTACTCTGAAGAGAATGCCTGTCTTTAAGCTAGAACAGACAAAGTTGCTATTGAACTTAAAAGTCCAAAACATGACTTTTATGACAGATGCCTTCTTCTGAGAGGACTTCATCTCACATTAATGGGTTTTGCTTTCTGCACCTATTAACACTCATGTTGATTAATGTTAGCTTTAAAGGGGTACTGTAAAAACTGTCTGATCTGCCTAATAGTAGGATTAGGATTGTGTGTTGCTTCAGTATAGTTTCCTACATTTATATGTATCTCCAAATTTTGAAGTTAGAAATACAATGTGATAATGTTGATAAGAGTTTCTGTTCAAGTGCGCATTGGTCACAATTGAAATCTTTAGTCTTCATCTTGATAATCACAGGAATTAATCTTTTGTCTAGCACAAGTGGGCTGTAAATTCGTACAGTTATTGTGTGTAGTAGTGGTGCAGTTGCTGGCATTTTTAGTACCCCAAAATAATGTGATAGTTGGTGTTATTGCTGCTGTAGTTTCAGGATGTTCTCTGCAATATGACTAGATTCAAGCTAGCTGTTCTCTGCATTGCATGCTGAGGATTTCAGTTTTTCATCCCTCCTTCTTCTGTGCTGGGCTTCTCTGCTTGAGTTCTCTCTGGGGAGGAGGAGTTTGAGTGTCTACAGTCTGAAGGAGTTCCTCTCTTCTCCATACTGGCAGTGCTGGAATATGGATGATGTGAGGGAAGGGAGAAGGATGGGATGATGATGTCTTGAGGCAAGTGGTGGGATTTTTATACAGGATTTTTATTTTTTTGCATTAAAGTATGGAGGCCTGTTTCCCATTCTGATAGGATGGCAGGAGGGTGGTTGTGGTTCCATCCCAAGCTGTTATCTAGAAACGGACATGCTTTAAACTTATATCCCAGTAAGAATGATTAAGAAAGTGAGGAGAGATCTCATGGACGCTGTGTCCAAGAAATGGAAGTATGGTGACAGCAAAACTCTCTAGAATGATTATCATTGCTTCAGTGATACAGTACCTCAGCATTTTCTCTGTTTTCTCTGCACGGCAGTGAGAATAATACTTTTGTCTCAAATGTGCTTTTTCTCTAGTGCACTGTTGAGGTTTTGCATCTTGTATAAAACCAATGGATGCAACTGCTGAGTATAATTTTGACAAAGCAAAGAAAAACATGAAACAATTGCAGTGTGTTCTCACTGTTCAGAAAAGAGGGAGAAGGAAGAGAACTTTTCAGGGATATGGAACGCTGTCTGATTTAGCTTATTAATTCCTTACTGCTGTTTGATGGAGTGACGGCATTGGTGGACAAGGGAAAGGTGATCGATGTCATTTACCCGGACTTGAGCAAGGCTTTGACATGGCCCCCCAGCACACCCTTATCTCCAAATTGGAGGGATGTGGATTTCATGGGTGGACCACTCGATGGATAAGAAACTGGTTGAAAGGCCACAGACAGAGGGTGGTCATCAATGGCTCCATGTCCAGGTGGAGGCTGGAAACGAGTGGCGTCCCCCAGGAGTCTGACTTGGGACCGGTGCTCTTTAACATCTTTATCAATTAAGTTGATGATGGAATCGAGTGCACCCTCAGCAAGTTTGCTGATGACACCAAGCTGAGTGGTGCGGTTGACACAGTGGAAGGATGGGATGCCATTGAGAGGGACCTCAGCAGGCTAGAAAGGTGGGCCCAGGTGAACCT
This sequence comes from Perdix hodgsoniae, assembly GCA_035772895.1. Taxonomy (NCBI): domain Eukaryota; kingdom Metazoa; phylum Chordata; class Aves; order Galliformes; family Phasianidae; genus Perdix; species Perdix hodgsoniae. Next base: position 532,159 of record JAPSGF010000036.1, on the reverse strand, counting down.
CATGAGGTTCAACATAGCAAAGTGCAGAGTTTTGCACTTGGGTCGGAGGAATCCCAGGCATCCATACAGACTGGAAGGAGCGGTCCTTGAGAGCAGCCCTGTAGAGAAGGACCTGGGGGTCTTGATAGATTAAAAACAACATGAGCCAGCAGCGTGCTCTTGCAGCTTGGAAAGCAAATGGTATCCTGGGCTCCATCAAAAGAGGGGTGGCCAGCAGGGACAGGGAGGTGATTGTTCCTCTCTACTCTGCTCTTGTGAGGCCCCGTCTGGAGTGCTGTGTCCAGGTCTGGAGCCCCCAGTACAAGAAAGACAGAGAGCTGTTGGAGAGGGTCCAGAGGAGTGCCACAAAGATGATCAGGGGACTGGAGCACCTCCCCTATGAAGACAGGCTGAGGGAGCTGGGCTTGTTCAGCCTGGAGAAAAGAAGGCTGTGGAGTGACCTCATTGAAGCATTTCAGTACCTAAAGGGAGCCTACAAACAGGAGGGGAGTCAACTCTTGGAAGGGCAGGCCAAGGGGAAATGGTTTTAAGTTGAGGGAGGGGAGATTTAGGTTGGATGTCAGGGGGAAATTCTTTACAAGAGAGTGGTGAGGTGCTGGCACAGGCTGCCCAGAGAGGTTGTGGGTGCCCCGTCCCTGGAGCTGTTCAAGGCCAGGTTGGATGGGGCCATGGGCAGCCTGCTCTAGTTTTAAAGGTGGAGGTTGGTGGCCCTGCCTGTGGCAGTGGGGCTTGGAGATTCGTGATCCTTGAGGTTCCTTCCAACACTGGCCATTCTGTGATTCTGTTTGAAATACTGGTGTTCTAATATATGTCCATCTGTTTTTTTGTGTTGAAGTGCTGAAGATAAATTGGTTAAAATGACTGTGTGGTTTAAGTGTGAGGTTATAATGTGTGTTGCTCTAGAAAACTAACGTGTGCAGTTGCTGGGCTATCTACTTACCTAAGTTACTGTGCTACAGATTTTAACTGTAATACTGACCTGGATCTGCTTGTGGAAGTTTATCCAAATGTAGCTGAACAAAGGACGGAATTAAAATATGAGGTTGCGGAGTTGATCATTTGAATTGGTATTCTCTTGTCCATTTTCTAGAGTTGTTTTGATAAGCAGCTTCTTTCATGACATGCATCCTTGTGATGTAGACAAGACAGCTGTGATACCTGGGAAAGAGTCGTTTTTAAGAGGGGAATTTTGTCTAGGAAAATACACTGAGATTGTGCAGGAGCTTTGCAGATATGTTTTTGTGCTTTAACACCCAAGAGAGGGAAGCGTTGAATGTAGGAGCAGAGGAGCAACAGCGTGCAGAGTAGTCCTGAGTAATTTTAGGCAGCAACTTACTTGACACAAGACTTGGTGGCTACCAAAATTCTGGAGAAGCTGTCTTGGAGAAGTAGTGCGACAAGATACTGTCTTGATTTGGAGATCTGCTCAGTTAATTTCTTGATCTTTTTATTAGCATAGCTCTGTTGCCTTCTAGAATGGGGCCTAGGCTTTAGGATCCTAGCAGTCCCTATCTGTCATTTCAGCTAAAATGCAATGCTTCATTTTAATGAGAGATAGAGAAATACTAGGAGAGGAAAAATCTGTATTTTATGTCAACAGCCACTTATGTACTTAGTCCTCTGATACACTGGTCTTTTTATAGTCTCTTATGTAGATGTCATGACAATGAATTGTAATTGAGCAGTATTAACTGCTTATTATGTGTTAACTGCTTATTATATTGTGGTGTTTTCAAAGATCACTTTTCAGAAGGCTGTAGTCATATTAAATGTGTCATCTTAGGAATGGTGACTTGAGGATTGAAAGGGGTTAGTGTTAAAACTAGGTATTTCATGCCAAATTATATAGTTAATTTTAAAAGTAAATCTTATCTCTTAAGAGTGAATCTGTTTTTTAATAAATAGTGTGAAGATGTATATACAGGACATATAGTGTATGCATGGCTAAAGTTCACGGCCCCAGTAGTTTCAGAAGCTGGACTGATCTCTTAAGGTACTGTACCAGTCAGCTAATATAGCCACCTACAGAACTCCAAGAAACACTTTATTTTTCTTTGTGTTTATCAAGTAAGTATATAATAAAATACCTAGGTAAGGACACCCTAAGCACGGGACAGGAAAGACTTCCTTTTGAAGTAGCTGTAAACTGAAATGTGTTTCAGAGTGTCAGATCACTAACTTGTTTTAATAAGCCTCTGCTGTATTTATGGCAAAGTATTGTTTCCTGGGAGATGCCCAGTGGTATCTCATTCTGTCTCCCCTGTAAAAAACATAAATGCACTGCAGGTTTGTCATGATAGTGTTACTACTGTTCAAGCCCCATTTTTATCCACAACTTCACTTTTTGGAATAAACATGGCTAAATGAGGTTTGAAATAATTGTTGGAGCTTGACAGTGAAGATGTTTGGATTATAAGAAGGGTTTAACTTTTTTTTCCCTTCAATTTATACAAGAAGCAGATGTATCCTTTCAGAGAAACAGCTAGAAAACCATTGCAGGATCAATGTAGGAGTGAGAAAATCAAGGACTATTTCCTAATATAGTTTCAAATGACAGAGGTGACCCCCACTTGGTTAAGATATGCCTTGTTCTTTTACTTTCACATCTTTGTGCTGGAACAGGGTAGGAAGGTGTAGCTAGTGATTTTCTACACACCTCCTGTCTTTTATTACAGTGTTCAAGGTACAGTGGGACTGTACTTTTTTTTCCAGGCATAGGTCCTGTCAGTATTTTTGTCATCAGTGCTTTGTCGGTTTTGTATTTTGACTCAGTCTTTTCAGAAACTAGTAGTTGAAATTTCACCATGTGAAGACATTTGATGATTGAGTGCGTTCTCACACACTCAGAACAGTCACTGTATGCGCCTTAAGTTCTAAAGAAATCAGAGAATTCTAAAATGGCATTTGGTTAGTTTTTCACATGGCTCCTGCTCCTGTTTCTTGGCTTTTTGATGGCATGTTAACTGAAGGTAATCCAGTTTCCTTTTCGACGACCATTCTTTGAATAGTGTGCCTGTAGGAAATTGCTCCTCACTTTTAAAATTTCTGAGGCTATTTGAATTAATAAAGTTCTAAAGAATTTGCCTCTGAACACAATGTTCAGAAGTGAAATATCAGGTATATGGGTACCTATTCTGGTTTAAGAGGTGTTCTGTGTTTCAGTTCAGTATTTTAGGAAGCACTTAGAGCTAAGCTGAAAAACTGCTTGTCTCATCAGTATCAGTTCTAATGTAGCTGAGATTGAGTAACTCTTGTCATTTTAAAGTGTGTCTTCCTAGGGAACATGTGGTTCTTCATTGTTAATTCATGGTTAATGGTTCTTCATGTGGTTAATTTGGAACTTTGTTTAAACTCATTGTTGCCAGGGTTTGGAAGGTAGTTCACATTTGGATATTTTTGACCCAAAGAGCTCTAGAGGTAAAGGGGAAAAAAAACTGTTTTTGTAAGGCAGTGGCTTTTAAGATATTCATTGAGTACCTTCATATGTGAAATCTGGGTATGTAAAGTATCCATTTTTATTTTATGCCTTCAGGATTTAGTATGGGCTCTATCAGTATTTAAGCTGTTGTAATGAGGAGGGGAAAAAATGCTTTTACAAAGGTAGTCACCAGTTGATAACTTTGTCATCACGTTTGGATATTCTAGCTAAATAGAATGTAGGTTACCCTATCACTTTCATCCTCCTCTAAGATAATTCTGCAGTTGTAGCTGCAAATTGAGCTGTTAGCTGCCTTCTTATCTTGGGGTGATTTTTTGTTTGTTTTGACCTCAAACGCTGCTTCCTATTCTGAATGGGGGGGAATAGTTCTGAACACCAGAAAAGCACTGGCTTGTTTTAGTGATCCTTACAAGTGTATATGTGAAGGACCATTATCTCTCTCCCCCACAACATTGATAAGGGAAAGATGATACAGAAGGTGGGAGTGAGGATAGCTTAGGAAGAAGACAGAAATGTAAGGAGTGCTATGTTTCAGAGATAGAGTCTTTCCTGAATTGGTACTGATCTGACCTAGTAACTTTTCTTGGAATGGAGGTTTGCCAAGGATAAACTTGAATCCAACAGAACCAAATAGGAAGAGTTTGGATGGGTTTACAGCAGACATCTTTGGGCCCCTGGGTGAGGCATTGTAGGAGTATATGAGTGCAATTTCTCTGACGCGAGTTGAATGAAGTTTCCTGTTGCTGGAAGTCTTGCTCTTTTCACGTGCTTCCATTCCCTGCTGCATGATCCCCCCTTCCTCTGTGCCTGCTTTAGCACCCATCTGATCTGTATAAGCCAGGTGTACTATGAAGTTGAATCACTTGTTGGGTGAGTTATTTTTCTGTTGGCTTTACTGGCTCAAACTGACCCACAGTGCAGTAGCTCAAGGTAGAAGATGTAGGAACAGGTGTGCAGCATTCCTCCCTTCCCCCCACCCTTGACAACAGTGAACTATTAAGTTAGGCCATATCATTAAATACTTCACTGTACATCTGATATTTTTATTTTTTGAATACTTGAATTAACTCCTTGATGCATATTAGCTTATGATATGGGTAATTTTATATAGATGCTCTTCAAGTGTTACTGTTTTTTGGGGGTCATTCAGGACTGAAGTATTAGCAGTTAGAGACATAACTTCCACTCTGAACCCTAAGTGTGCTTAGTGTTTGTAATTCCTTTTAATTTTATAAAAAAACAAACCTGCTTCTGGTTCTGATGTGCTTCTGTTTGAAAGTACTCATAACATGGGGATTCCCAGTTCCTACTCTAAGAGAACTGGAAAAATCAAGGAATTTAAAACTAAGTTTTCTTGACCTACCTTTTTTTAGATTTGGTTTTGCTCTAGAGCTAAATTTAGAATAAATTGTATTGAACAAAAACTTGGTCTGCTTAAAATACTTGCCTGCAAGAGAAGGAATTCTGTATTAGGGCATCTAGATCAAATTTAGATTGAAAAGTACCAACTTCTGCTTACAGAAAATATTGTTTTCCCTTCTTTGTACCCCAAACTTTACTGTGTTCCTGCAAGCATCCTCATTCCAAAGCTTTGGTGCTTATAGAAATGAAAGCAACAAAAGGGGCTTTGAAAACTGAAGGTCAGACAGAGTTGTTCTGCTCAGTTACAGCTATTAGATTGTTTTGCTTTTTCCTTCTTGGAAGGAATGGTTATCTTTTTGGCTGGGTTTCAGGGCTGTTCAGCTCTTAAGGTTCAACTGTCTTTAAAAGCATAAAGTAAACAGGGTGCTTAAAAATGTCAGGAGCTTTTTCTCTAATCTCAGATCTCAAGTGTGTCAGGTTTTTTATCAGTTGCAGGCACTTCTAATTGGAAAGTGTTCAATACTCCCTAGCTGCCATCGAGACGGAGTACTTTCTGAACTATTGCAGATATATTTTCCTTTTCAGTTTCTTAATTTCTTACTTGCTTGAAGTTTTCAGAGCTCTTAATTATCTATTGCTCTATCCATTAGGAATGTTTTGAAGTAGATTGTCGGCTGTGAAGTTGTCTTCCACGTGTTATGTTCAAAATACAGCTCTCAGAGTAGGAACTGGGAATCAGATTTCTTCCCTTTTTTGCCTAGTGAGCGTGATCATGATGGATGTTCCTTTTCCTTTCTCAGTGATCTGGTGAATTTAAAATTATTCCATAGTAAGTCATCTGGGAATGCTGATAACGTCTTTGTCTCCTACATCTTCTAGGCTGGTGAATGCTTCTTCAGGCACTGTGTTGTAGGGAAGGATTTTTCAGTGGTGCAGTCTGGTTGGAGGCCCATAGCTAGCAATGTTCCCCAGGGTCGATACTGGGTCTGATCTTGTTCAATATCTTCATCAATTAATTGAATGGAGGGATAGAGTGCACCCTCAGCAAGTTTGCTGATGTTAGGAGGATGTGGGCCGGGCTGGAGGGTTGGCCAGAGAGGAACCTTATGAGGAAAGGCTGGGAGAGCTGGGACTGTTCTGCTTGGAGAACATTGAGAGGAGATCTTATCAATGCTTATAAATACCTAAAGGGTGGGAGGCAGGCGGTTGAGGCCAGGCTCTCTTCAGTGGTGCTCAGTGATGGAGCAAAGGGCAATGGGCACAGACTGGAATGCAGGAAGTTCCACATGAACGTGAGCAAGAAGCTGTTTACTGTGCGGATGGCAGAGCACTGGAACAGGCTGCCCTCTGAGGGCTCCTTCTCTGGAGATATTCAAAACCCGTCCGGACTCTTTCCTGTGTAACCTACTGTAGGGAACCTGCTTTAGCAGGAGGCTGGAGCAGGAGGGTCCAACCCCTTGAATTCTGTGATTCTTTGACTTGAATGTGTACCTCCCACTTTCCAAGTGAATTTTCTAACCGTTTTTGATATGCTTTTTCATATGCTTGGCTCCTTATGTCTTAGAATTAAATGGCAAACTCAGATGTGTGGAGTTCAGCAGAGAGGTGAGAACAGGAAACTTCTGTGATTTTTTTTTTTTCCTGAATGTTTGTTGTTTTTCAGAGTAGATCTTAATTTCCTGTATCACTTACATGTTTTTCAGAAGCTTCAGATCTTGCAGAAAGCTCTGAGTTCAGAACTCTCTTCCTGATGCTGAACTTATTTCCAATCTGTCAGTAGTTGTTACTGTTGCAAAGCCAAGGAAAAGCACAATTGTACCTCCCTGCACTGTGGTTCAGATGCATTACACAGCTGGAGCATTCAGAAATCAGTGGTGACTTCTACTGTAGCTTATAACTATACTTTCTAATGGATTTTCCAATTTTTTGTCACTGGAAAAGAAAAAAAAAGAAGAAAAAAAAAGAGTAACCTAAAATATTTACTGTTTAAACAAGGCTGTAAGAATTATTCAGAACTTTTCATTTAACTTCTCTTCCCCTCAGTTGGTAGCTTGAGACTTTGCTGCCATCTCTAGTTTCTTGAGGAAATTCATCTTGACTGCTCTTCACTCCTACATTTTGATCGGTACTCGTAAAGTAGGAAACTTAAGCCAGTTTTCATGAGTGACCGTTGTTGGAAGAGATTTTTTTTTTCCTTTAGAAAATTTGAAGGGGTTTCTCTAAAGAGAAATATCTTGTGGTCTTCTTTGCCTGTCTTCATATGCAACAGTAGTTACTGAGCAAAATTTTAGTCTTTTTCTCTAATGATGCCTGCTAAAAATTCGTAAGTCTTAATCCTGTTCTATATCTTAATTTTTTATAATTTATTTTCTCTATCTTTAGCTTTTGGGCATTGAGCATACTATCTAGTGCTACTTTTAAATGTATTTTTATTTTAAAAGCCTGATTTGTTCTTCTTTCCCCTACCCCTTTGAGTGCCTTCAGAATATTTGGGAGACAGAGACTGTATGAAACAGAATTTTACTTCCAATTTGAGTGTCATTATACCTTAATGTTTTAACAGTGTTTCCACCTGTTTTAATTTGTTCAGCAACTCATTTTTTTATTACAAAACTCCTTGTTAGCTGTTAAGGGTTCTTTCAGTTTATTGGCTTATTTGTTTTCCCTCTACTTTGCCTTATATCTCTTCACATCAATTCTTTTAAATGTTATTTCAGTGTCCGTGCTGGGATACACTAAAATCCTGTTTAGCTTTCTTCAGACCTGCTGGCTTCCTAGCAGACTGAAGGATGTCTGCCAATCAGAATGTTGCTCCCATGGAAACTGTACTTTGCTGCAAAACTGGACTGCAAACTTAGCTTCGATTTTAAATTTCTTGCATCAAGACTAAAAAGAAACATCCCTGGTCCTCGTGGTTAGAAGAAACACTGACAGTTTGGAACAGATTTTAAAGAATTGCAAATACTTATTGGAATGCTGTAAAAGAATTACTACCTTAGCATGTAGCTAAATCACAGTGGGGGAGTGAGCCTTCTGCTAAGAAAGCCAAAAGAGATGAGGACACTTGAAAAGATGAAATTATACAACTGTAGATACTCTGTAATGCTGTATTTTTCATTGCTGCTCTTCCTTCACTATTGTAATTGTTTGTTCATTGTGTCTTTCTTCCCTTTTATCTTCTCTTCAGTGTTTGCCCTTTGCAGCCTGTTCATGGTGTGGCTAGGCTAGTGAGGGTAAATGTGAGTAAGGTATGAATTTCAGAACCCATCAACAACTTCTCATGCTCAGTAGTCTAACCTAACATCTTCCTACCCTTCCTGCAAGACTGATAGATTCCTTTCTGTGTGTTCAAGCAGCAGTATCTCATCTAGCCAGGTAATAGCAGTCATCTGCTCTCATTATTCCATGCAATCACTTAGTTGAATGCAACTCGTTGGTAATTACCTCAAGTGATCATTCTCTGGTAGCTAAAAACAAATTATTAATTGCAAAATCTAGAAAAACAAAACCCCAAAGCTGCCTATTTGTCTGTTAATCATTTCCTCTGTAAAAAGTGAAAAATTTCCTCTGTAAAAAGTAAAGGCGTTGGGAAGTGAATTAAAGAACTTCAGTTTTTCAAAGTAAAATGAATTTAATGGACTGCTTAGCAGTCCTCTTTTTATCAGTGTGCTTAACTTTACTTAGACATGTGGGTTATTGTCTGTTGTTTTGATGTTTTTGCTGTTTTTATAAGAGTATTTCAGTTTATGAGCCTGTTGTATACAGTAAGTACAAACTTGGTTAAGTCTTTCCTATAGACTGTGAATATAAAAAGGAAAAAAAGAATCTTTTTCACATCTTTCACCTTCATCTAATTGCTGTGGATTTGGGGATATATGGGGACTTAAAAATAAATAAATAAATAAAAATTTTGTTTTTCCTTTCTGCTACTTCTACTAAGCTGCTGCTGCTCTGCAAATTAACTCTTGAGATCTCAGGAATGGAAACTTGCATGCCTGCTGTCTGTGTTCGAGGTCCTCTTGCTTCCAGAAATGCAAATCTGCAAGGAGAAAGAAAGTTGCATCTCCAGAATCTGAAAAAGTAGTATGTCTTCTGTAGTGTTCTATGTGTTCAGAGGAAGAGCTTTACAATAAGCTCGCTAGAAGAACTGTGGTCCTGCCCTGTTAGTAATTCAGCTTAAATGCTATTTGGAAATGTGTTGTTTATAAACTCTAACAAAGTAGGCTGCTCTTTAAAGATGTGCAAAAAATCTTTTGAACAGCATTCTTTGTAGCAGTTCAGATGTGCTAAGTCAAAATTCATATTTGGCCAAGTGCTAATTAAGTGTTTTTCTTCTTCAGAGTTCAGACCCTAAAAAGCATGCAGAAGTTTATGTTCTTGTCTGCTTTAATGGATATGAGCTAAAATGTTATGGTCAGTTTATTGCTCAGAAGAAAACTGGAATACTTAATCCATACAATGGGAATGAGAAAATGGTTAGATACAATATAATTTGCAAGCCTTTTATTTTCTTTATGGGTGGGTAGATATTTCTTTTTACTTATAAATATTTTTAATCGTTTTGGGTGTTTTTTGTATTCTCCCTGGTCCTATTTCTCATTAAAATATAATTTGTCAGAAAGGAGTGTAGCTTAGTATTAGTGGGCTAGTAATTAGTAATTTAAGTATGCCAATATTTATGATGGTGTTTTTGACTTTTGGCTGGTTTTTTGTTTGTTTGTTTTAAATATGAACTTAGTGTCATTCAGGATGGACTTGAAGAAATAATGCTCTGCTTCCTAATATTAAGTTGGGAATGAGTTGCTCATTAAAATTGAGTAGCACGTTCTCCTTTATCAGTTAAAATGATTTTTTTCCAATTTACTTCTTGTCACAGTCGGGTTTTGGATATTATGATCTTGGGCATGCTTTTGAGAGGTTGGATACGTTGATGACAGATGGAATGCAACTGACCAGAAGGGGCAAGAATCTTTTGGGAAGCAAGCTAGCTGGATTGATCAGAAGAGCTTTAAACTAGATTTGATGGGAGAAGGGAAGGATTTTTAAGTGACAGGTTTTTTACAAAGGATCTTAGAAGCACTCATTGACAAAGGTTATGTGGCCAGTAGCCCGGCTGAAGTACATCTACACCAGTGCACACAGCATGGTGACAAGCAGGAGGAACAGGAAACTACGGTGCAATTAGAGAACTGTGATTTAATTGCTATCACAGAAATGTAGTGGGACAAGTCGCATGGCTGGAGCATAACGATCAAGAGCTACGAAGAGCAAATTTTCACTCGGAGGGTGATAAGGTGCTGGCGTGGCACAAGAGGAGTGGTAGACGTTCCATCCTTTGAGGTGCTCAAAGCCATCAGGCTGGATGGAGGCATGGGCAGCATTATCTGGCAGCTGATTTAGTAGTTGGTAACCCTGCCTGTGGCATGGAGCCTGGAAGTAGATGATCATAAGGGTCCCTTCTAGCCAGAGCATTTGTGTGGTGTTATGGTTCAGTGACAGAGTCTAGAGTAGAAGAACATGCTGGCATTAAAACTTTGCAGTTGTCATAAAAGCAGTTTATTTAAATTATAGTCCGTTTCAGTCACATAAATAGTTTATAATGCTTATATAGCGTATGAAAGTCTTACATTCTGTGAAACAGCCGTTATTTCCTTGTGAGGGAAGTTCACAGCAAACGGTGGAAGATGTTCAAAATACATTAATGATGCAGATCAAATTGACTCAGCTTTTTCAGAAAAGTATTGCGAGTAATTATTTCTACAGATGCATACAGTTTTAGTGACATATATTTATATATAATGAACTTGAAAAATGAAGTTGTCAGCCAGTGTTCCTTCAGATGTCTTCCCTCTATTTTGTGGTTTATTTGTCATTTCTTGTCATCATTTTACTGTTTTGCACCTATATTAGACCAAAAGGGATAGAATTAAAAATTGGAATTAAAAGGAGTTTCATCTCTCCTTCCTTCCCACCCTTCCCTCTTTTAAGTTTTTCCAGTGCATCATTCTTCAGGGCTTCTGGCCAGTTTTGCAAGTACAGTGCAATTATTCTTAAAACCTTCATTTTAACCTGGATGGAAATCGGGGAGCACTGTGTGAACAGACGTGTATTTTCATTTAAACACTAAATCCAGAAAAACAGTTGATAACAAAGAAAATTGTGCTTTTGTTTTTTTTAGAAGGAAAGAGCAGTTGATAACTTCTTTTTCTCTCCAACCTCTCAGAGATTCATTTTCTACTTCTCAGTAGAATATGTGGTTGTGATATGACATGTTTTAGAGCTGGAATATACTGATGTGGGAAGGGAATCACGGTGTTGGCTCCTTTTCAGTGAGGCTACCTTATTCATGTGCACAATGTGTGTGATGTATGGATTCTGGTATGTCACAGAGGGGTGGCATATAGTAAATGGATTAAACTGCCCCTCGAGTGTCCCATGTGCAGAATTTTAGGAGAACCAGGCAGCTATCTTTCCTGAGTGATCCAAAGAAAATCTGGAAAGAGGTGGGGAAGGTTTTGTTTTGTTTTTTTTTTTAAAAAAAAAAAGAGTAGGAGTTCGCTAGCAAGTTTGGATATGCATATTTTTAAAGAACTTGTTTTAATTTGGCATAATCTTCCCTTGGCTTTTACTTGAAGCCACATTCAGAGTCTGCATATTGAAGCAGTGTTTTAAAGCCTTATTACAGAGAAATTCTTGTGTCAAGGACAAGACTGTAAGCGTGGAGTTTTTCTAGCCAAGTGAAGGGAATCCTTTTGTTCTTACAGCAGGCAATGAGCAGTCAAGATGGAAATAGAGAATTTTGGAAGTGTGTGTCAACCATTTAAAAATAAAAATAAGAGAAGTAGGAGAAACATGTAACTACCTTAGACATAGGGTTGAACTATGACATCCCTAACCTACAGAAAATTACTTCCATATATTAGAGCACCATGTTCATGGAGTATGATTTGATTTTGGCCGTAGTAGGAGCTGGTTTTGGCTGTAGCCATTGGTGTAGAGTAATATTTCCATAATAAATGGGTAGACTGTTTATTCTTGGGACGGAGAAATGCCCTTGGCTGAGAGGAGGTAGTGTTTATTCTCCAGTCATTGTCTTATGAGAACAGAAAATCATCAAGATCTAAATCTGAGATACGCAGAGGACTATTTTATTTATTTCAATTGCACATTAACTTAAAGATAAGAGAGAGAGGAAATTTTGTTCAATTTGTAGTGTGCATTTGTGCTAAGAATGAGAAAATGAAATTTTCATTAGTTTCTTTTGCGGGGCTACCTCGGGTTCTGCTTCTAGATCTATCAGCTTCTTTTCAAGAGAATGACGAGAGAAAAAGAAGACAATAATATGACCATCTTTCTGCCAATTTCTTATGAGTGTACCAGTGCATGTTCATTTAGTGGTAAATTAGACTTTTTTTTTTACAAGGTAGGCTAGATTTAGAATTGATGCTTTGACCAAGTGATTGAAGAAAACTTTACTGAGCTTCAGCAATTCCTTGTTCTTATCAGTAAATAAAGTTCTGAAATATGGCCTAAGCTTAGCCAAGAGTATTTTGCAATAAGTTGATAACTGTCTGAGGGGAAAAAGTGTTTATTCATTTGTTTATTTTTAAAGCATGTACATAGCATAATTTTTGCATGTTGGGAGAGTTTTGTACAGGTTGCCTGTCATTAAATCCTCCCATTAAATCTCATTAAATCCTTTCGGCATTCAATCTTATTCCAGCTATGAATGTTCATGCAGTATAGCCTTATAACTTTTTTGAATTTTTGCAGCTGTAATGAAGTTACATCTCTGCAAAAGGCAGTTTCAGATTTGTCATTCACTACCATGTCTGAAGAAGGTTTTTACCACTCATCAAGAACTCAAAGTCAAGACTGAGGCTGTCTGCTTTCAAATGTGAGACTGGTAGATGGATTTACTGTAGTATCTGCAAACCTTTTTTATTCAAAAAATGCTACAGGATTTCAAGTTTTGTTTGAATTTAAGTCAATTTCTGGGACACTTTTTTTTCCACTCAAGCTTCTCCGAAAGTCTCAACAGAGATTAAAGACTGTCAGACACTTGATATCAGAAAATAGTACCTATATTCAAAGAACATGCATGAAATATTCTCATGCTGTTGGTTTGATTAAGGTACGTAACTTCCCTTTTTTGTTGTTGTTATTAGTTATTACTCTCATTGTGCTAATGAGTTATATCTTAATCAGTATTCTGCATTGCTGCCTTAAAATGAAGAAAATGATTGTTTTCTCCAAAATAGCTCCAGTGTAGATTTCTTTTGAGAGAGAAACTTACATCTCTTAGAGGTTATATGATATAAGCAGGTTATATTGCAGTAAAAGCAAATTATAAATCTGAACTTTTATTTTGTAACTTACTGAAGGGATTGTTATGTGTGGTTTAATGACATTGAGCCCACCACTGGAATTTTTGTCGCATGTAGAGTAAATATGCAGTTTATAAGGTTCAGTTTGGTGAGGGGTTGAGATATCCAAATTAATATTTCTGAAGTGCCATTTTATTTTATTTTTTACCCACAGGATTACCTGTAGTTATACAACGTACTTCCTGAAATCATCAGTTCGTTTCAGTCACTGCTTGAATAGAACTGTTGAGGAAAAATGTACATCTGTGCATTAAGCAGAATTGGTTTAGGGCTACGTTGAGTTACATTTAGGCCAAGGATTTTATCCAGATTCTACTTGTAGATCCTCACTTTTAGACTGTTGTTCACTTCTTTACCCAGCAGTGCAAAGGTACAGTGCTACAAGTAGTGGGAAATTTAGGTTATATTCTTTCCTCTGAAGGGAACTGCAGTGTAAGAGTTGGAGCTTCTAATACTATTTATGCATCTTCTTCAGTGCTGCTGTTATGAAGATTACATAGGCCTTTGAAGAAATGTCAGTGAAATCTAGGATTTTATTCTACTCAGAGAGAAATCATTATCATATGCTTCTGGCTGTTTGTACACACTTGAACTGAGGGAAGTGATCCTCTTGCTCAACTCTGCCCTGGTGAGGCTGCATTTAGACTACTGTGTCCAGTTCTGGGCTCCCCGGTTCAGAGAAGACAGGGATCTCCTAGAAGGAGTCCAGCAGAAGGCCACAAACATGATTAAGGGCCTGGAGCATCTCCCATATGAGGAAAGGCTGATTAACCTGCGTCTGTTCAGCTTGAGGAGAAGAAGATTGAGAGGGGATCTGATAAATGTTTAAAAATATCTAAAGGGAGGTGGGGGGCAAATGCATGAGGCCAGGCTCTTCTCAGTGGTGTGTAGCAATAGGACAAGAAGTAACGGCTTAAAATTTGAACATAGGAAGTTCTGGACTAACATGCAGAATAACTTCTTTATGATGGGGATGATTGAGCACTGGAACAGGCTGCTCAGAGAGGTTGTGGAGTCTCCTTCTACAGAGATATTCAAGACCTATCTGGATGCCTACCTTTGGGACCTATTATAGGGTACCTGCCTTAGCAAGGGATTGGACTCAATGATCTCTGGAGGTCCCAACCTCTATGATTCTATGAGTTCATGAAGGCTATATCATGGGTGTTTTTTTTTTTCTTCCCCTTTGGAAATTCAGATTGGTTAATCAGTTTGTCAGGTGAATTGTCTCATATGTGGTAATATTTCTACATTATTTCTAGCTCATTTAAAAAGTCATGTCACAATAAAAGTTGTAATGGTAAAATCAAAGAATTTCATTAATGATCTTTAAGATAGCTTTAACATGTTTAGAATTAATCTTAAGAAAAAGACTATGGAATAAATGTTTACATTTGAGCGACACAAACTTTTGAAGTTCTTAGAATTCTGTGATGTTGATTGTAGTTACAATCTGTTCCACATGCAAAATTTCTATGAAGGTGGATAAATATATGAAAAACCAATAAAGACTATAAATGAGAGCAGACACACATTCTAGAGGACACAAGGTAATGCAAAATGTAAAGCAACCTCATTTCCTCTTTAAAATTTGCAGTATTATAGCATTTTATGGGAAAGTATGAGAGCTGCCACTAGCATGTTTAAGGGTAATACATCAGAAAAATAAGATTTCTAAATTCTTGTAATAAATTTAAATTAATGACTATTTTGTTCTTTGTGTTTGGGGTGTATTTGGTAAGAGAAAGACCTCAAATCTTAGAAATTCTGTAACAGAATGTGAAAACTTAAACATTTTGTTAAAAAAAAAAAAACAAAAAAACAACCTAAATTCTAGTTTAAAAGAAATACATAACTTTTCAGGCTTACTTTTTTTCTTTTTGTTTCTGGCAGGATGGAAGCAGGAATTGCTGAAATCCTAGCCAAGTAGATTTTAGCATGTTGCAGCAAGCGTGTTTGCAGTTGCTGCAGGATGAGAAAGAGAAGAACAGAAGTTGGAATTGGAAGCTACTGAGAAAGATTCCGGCCAGGACTGAATGTGGTAGGAGGAGAGGAGGAAGAGGATGAGTAAGCTGATAGGAAAGAAGGAATACAGATTTGTGGTTGATGGATGAAATTGGATAGTCAACCAGATAAAGAAAATTTGTGATTGCCAGCCTGCAAGGACAGAGAAAATGGGTTGAGGGGCAGAGAAAGGAGCAAGTGGAAATAAATTTATGGGTTAATGACGGTGTTCCAAGAGTTGAAAGGAAGAACATCCCAGCTGAGCTGAAGGTTGTGGAAAAGAAACAGATGGTACCTGAGAAGGTCTGGGGGAGGAGGAATAGAAGTGAGATGAGATTCGTGAAAGGCATGGTTAGGATTAGGATGGGAATAGTTGAACATGAGAGAGACCATTTTTTCAGTGATGTGTGCAGAAGGGTGTGTAGATTTCATTCCCACTTGGGAACCAATGCTGGCAAGATTGCACCTCTGAGTTCTTTCTCCAGTATTCTGGTGCTGTTAAGTGCAATGCTTTTTAGTTAATTTATTGCAGAATCAGAGAATTGTAGAGGTTGGAAGGGACCTCTAGAGGTCATCAAGTTTAACCCTACTGCAAAGCAGGCTCCCTTCAGCAGGCTGTGCAGGTAGGCATCCAGGCAGGTCTTGAATATCTCCACTGAAGCAGAATCCACAACTTCCCTGGGCAGCCTATTCCAGTGCTCCATCACCTCACTGTGAAGAAGTTCCTTCACATATTGGTGCAGAACTTCTTATGCTCGCATTTATGGCTGTTTACCTTTGTCCTGTCCCCACAGACTGCTGAAAAATGGCTGGCCATGACTCTTTGACTTAACATACTTATAAACATTTCTTCGCTTACATGTAGTTTAGCCACATGTGAAGATTATACATTGAACTAAATAATTAACAAAAACATTGAGTTCAGACACTGTACTGAGCTGAATGATAGCTGTGGGTGGTAACTTGATGTTTTTCAGCCATCTCCAGTTATATTTTCTCCAGTTATATATTTCTTAATCCTGTGTTTAAACTGATAAAATTACTCTTCCTACATCTCCATTCTCAGTCTTCCTTCCCCCTCGTTTCCAGTGCTTATGGCACAGCTCATTTCATTTTAACTGATCTACTTCAATTTAAATGTTTCAGATATAATGTCTTTGCTAACTCGCTCAATCAGAGTAAAGCAGGTTAGGGAACAACTGCATGAAAAGCCAAGGTGAGGGATGAGAGCGTGATGAAACTCTGACAGAGGAAAAAGTTGTAGCTAGATTTAATAATTCTGTACTAACTTGAATTCTCTGATACTTTGTATATACATCTTACTACAACTATATTGTGAATACACACAAATTCACTACTTGGTAAAATGAGTTGTGGGTGCCCCATCCCTGGGGGATTTCAAGTCCAGGTTGGTTGGGACACCAGACAGCCTGATCTGATGGGTGGCAGCCCTGCCCATGGCAGAGGGAGAGGATCTAGGTCATCATTACTGTGCCTTCCAACCTAAGTCATTCCGTGGTTCTGTAATTTCATTTTTTATACAAACTCCATAATGCAATGCTAAGGTTGCATAGATTTTTGTCCGTAAATAGTATTCATGGTATGGCCTAGCTTAAATGTTTTCTGGATGGATTTTGGTGACTTGCTCCCAGTTGACAGAGGCATTATTTTCAGAGAATAGAAGCTTTTTAGCTTCTGATAAACTTTTTAAATCTTGAGGACATGACACACTGATTTTTAGGCCTCCTAATGCTGATGAATGCTCGTATTCAGTGTTAACATGATTCTGAGTCATATGGATTTCTTTCAGCTAGATTCTGTTATCTCTGGCTTTTTTCTGAAGGAATTAGGCTTTCCAGATACTTTGTGTATTTTGTTCTTTGTTAGTGTTTCCATCTAATGCATGTTATTGGTTTAAACAAAACATACTGTTTTGCAGATTTAAAGTTAGCCAGGAAATGCAACGTGAATCTGTCCACCTTTCCTGTGATGCACAGATTGAACGCTATAAAAATCTGCCATCTAGACTTGAATGAGTTTTATAGAAGTCAGCTTATAGTTGTTAAGCTGGCAGTGGAGTAAAAACCAATAATTTGCTGTATAACATTCTATCCTTGAGAAAGGGTAGGACTGTACGAGGTTGACTAGAGGTAGACTTTGGCCTGCAGAGCTGCTGGTGTTAATGGCACATTGCAAACAAAGAGCACTGAGAATCATAGAGTATCCTGAGTTGGAAGGATGGACAAGGATCATGAAGTCCAACTTACAGCTCCATGCAGGACTACCCAAAATTCAAACCATGTTTCTGAAAGCACTGTCCTAAGAGACTGCCGTATAGAAATACTCATTTTACAAGTATAAGCCTGGAAATTGCCTACTACTTAAATTCTACTTTTCTATAACAATAACCTTCTGTGCAGATATAAAAACTAAATAAATAAATAAATAAATAGCCATTGCCTATGTGTGTTTTTTATACCAGCTTACAAGAAATTAAACATTGTGATTTTTACATGTCTTTCTTTAAAGATGTAAAATACTGTAATACTTCTCTGCTTTCCATATGTCTGCAGAATTTTGTAATGATCTTATATATCACTGAAAAAGAAGGTTCCAGTGTATGGATGTTGTCAGAGGATGTTTTTTTGTGTCAAGCAGGCAGTTGTTTATATTCAGCTAACAATTGGAACTAGCGCTCTGTTCCTCCTCCCCAGCAACTTTTTCTGTCTTTTATGTTGCTAGAAAGAAGCAGGTGGTTGTCAACTCTGTCTCAGACTAATAAGGCTGGCAGTGTTTAATGTATTATATAGTATATAATATTGCTGCATTACAAACCTTCTTGCTGCTGACTTGTTTGAACGTCTGAACATTTATGTGTGAGAAGACTGAAGAATGTATCCCTTTGTTGTAGTGGTAGTTTTCTTTCCCACATGGTCACCCATCAGTTCACAGGCAGTAGGATGGACAAATATCTATGTTTCATTGTTCATTTGGCAAAACAAACAAAAAAATCCACTAAAGACTCAAGTCAATGAGATTTGGGAATGAATGAGTTATTTATGCTCTGTATGCTCAGTACATACGTTCTGTTAGGCCACTGCAAATGGAGTAAAATGGATTTCATAGAATATTTTGGATTATAGGACTCTTGGGAAATCTTCCATCAGATCTGCTCAAAGCAGATTGCATAGGGTTGTTCTTTCCAGTTGTATCCAGAGAAGAATAGAGAACCGTAATCTCCCTAGGTAGTCTGTTCTAGTGCTTAATTATTTCCTAGCCTAAAAATACTGCGTTCATATGAAACCTCCTTTGTTTCTGTTTATGATTACTGTGGCATGTTCTTCCACTGTTACATATCAGCAAAGACCCTGGCTCTATCTTCTCAATAAACTACTACGTGTTGAAAGATTCCTGCTAGGCACCTCATTAAGCATTCTCTTCTCTAAACTATGTGATCTCATTTTATCAACTTTCCTCGTAGGCCAAATATTTGAAATTCCACCTGATGCTAGATTTGTCCATTATCCCTTAACCAGCTTTGGTCATTACTTGCAGTTGCCATATTTCCATCTTTTTTTCTATGAAAAATGTCTTCGTAGCTTTGAGGAGAGCAGTAGATATTGTCCACTTACACTTCAGTAAAGCTTTTGACATGTCCCATAAAATTATCATAGACAAGCTGATTAAGAATGGACCAGTGAGGAGACGGGCAGGTGGGCTTGAAAACTGGCTGAACAGTCTGGTCCAGAGTGGTGATCAGTAGTGCAGAGTCCAACTGTGGGACAGTCTAGCGGCATACCTGAGGGGTCAGTGCTGGCTGCAGTCCTGTTCAGCATCCTCACTGATGAGCCCATGTGTTACGGCAGAGTGTGCCCTCAGCAAGTCTGCAGATAACTCAGAAGTGTGAGGGGTGGCTGATAGGCCAAAATGTTGTGCTGCCATCCAGAGGGATCTGGACAAGCTGGAGAAATGGGAAGACAGGAACCTCATGAAGTACAGCAAGGGGAATGCAAAGTCCTGCATGTGGGGAGGATCAACACTGTGTGTCAGCACATGCTGGTGGCTGCTCAGCTAGAAAGCAGCTTAGCAGAGAAGGAAGTTGAATGTGAGCCAGCAGTATGCCATTGTGGCATAGAAGGGTGATACTGTATTGGGCTACATCAGTCAAAGTATTGGTAGGAGGTAGAGGGTGGTGATTCTTCCTATCAATTCAGTCCTAGCGAAGCCGTCCGTGCAGAGCTGGCTCCAGTTCTGTGCTCCCCAGTAGAAGAGAGACACAATACTTCTAGGGCCACAAAGATGAAGAAGGGTCTGGTGTGTCTCCTTTGAGAAAAGACTGTGGGAGCTGCAGGACTGAGGTTGGATCAGGCCCTGGGCTACCTGATGTAGCTGTAGTTGTTCCTGTTTATTGCAGGGGAGTTGGACTTAGATGACTTTTAAAGGTCCCTTCCAACTCTGAGAATTCTATGATTCTATAACTGTTCAGCCTGGAGAAGAGAAAGCTCTGAGAGATCTTGCTAATGAGTGCAAATATTTATAGGGATGATATAAAGAAGACAGAGCTAGGGCTTTTTCAGTGGTGTCCAGTGGCAGTGGGCACAAACTCAGGCATAAGAGACTCCATCTGGCCATCAGGAAGCACTTATTTACTGTACGGGTGACAGAGCATAGGCAAAGGTTATGCAGAAAGATTGTGGCGTCTCTTCCTTGAAGGTCTTCAAAAGCCTCAAGGACATGGACCTGAGCAACTTGCTTTGTGTGTCCCTGCTGGAGTGGGGGCTGGAACGGATGACTTCTGAGTTCCTTCTAACCTCACCTATCTTATTGTTTTGTGAAGATGATTTTGAGAAACAATGTGTGGTCTTTCTTATTTTCACTAGAAGCTCAGTGCCAGTTTCTATACCAGCAGGCCAAAGAATTAGATTTTCAGTTTGAGGCAAGCCACGTTTTCCAAGTCCCATCTGCTTTTAATGTAGCTGAGAGAGGAAATAGCCTATTTATAAAACTTCTAGTGATGAGTTTCACATCTTTACATTCTTAGTTTTACTGTGATCAAGTTCGGCTGTAACATATGTAGGTTGCTCTGAAAGTAATGCCTCCTATTTATTTCTATGGAAACAACAACAGATATGAAGAGTACGATAACATGGTCTGCTATAGCAAGTTCTCAGCTAAAACTGTTTTTCAACATAGTCACCACCATTAGCTGTGCATCTTCGTCAGCAGTGAACAAGAGCTGCATGCTGCGCTCATAAAGATCTGCGTGGCCATCCAGAACATGGCTCATCTTTCACCTCACTGTTGTAACTGCTGAAATGCACCACCCACAGCTTCAGTGTGCTCATATCTACTGTTTCATCTCCATAAACATTCAGCAAGCACCTGATGAATGTCAGTGGGTGCTGTTTTTTCTGCATGGAGAAACTCATTGACACACCTTCGCTTCATACACACTTCCATGTCAGAATGCCCCTCTGCTGCCATCTTTCTCATGGCAACAAAATGTAACAGAATATTGGTGAGAAGCTTCAACTTCTGCTGCCCTACCACCGTCTGCCTCTGATGTGGGTGAAGAGGCATTACTTTTGGAGCAGCTTTTGTACCTTTAAGTTCTGTCATCTTATTTTGGATTTGTTTTCTGTTAAGTACTGAGAGTTATCAGACAGCATTCCGGGCCTCATATCCTTCTAGAAATGAAAATAAATATTCTAACACACTTTAGAAAAAACTGTGAATTACTCATTTATGCCTCATTCCCCATGTATTTATGAATATGCCTTCTCCCACAGTGTGGTGCTATTGCATTTAATTCTGTAAAGCTAGTAACATAACAGAAACAAAACATTCTTTAAAAGGATGTAAGATAATAGTGCTGCATCTGGGACGGATGTATTTTTTCACTTGTGAATGCAACGTTCAAATTTGGTTTGTTATAATAGAAGCAGTCAGCATTGACAAGGCTTGAATGGCGTAATGTGCCTAATTATTGTTGTAAACCAATTGTTGTTTCAGTGGCTTCACAACCTCTTGCCTTGTAAAGAAAAGCAAGAAGTGGGATGTTTTCCTCTGCATTTGTCTCAGAAACATGAGCGAGCACGAGTGTTCCTGATATGGTTTCCTTGTGAACTTCTATATAGAAAAGGGAAAGTAAATAGGTAAAACACCTGGCTACTGTAGTTCTTTTCTTCCATTTCGGTCCAAGTGAAATTAATCTGAGCAGTTGACTGTGTCATGAGATCACCTTTACTAACCCAGAAATGGTTAGTATATATCCCTTATAAGCTTAATTTAAAACTTTTATTTATTTTAATTGTGAAGTTGATTTCGCCTCTTTTCCCCCACAAATGTTTGTGGAATTGAAGCAGAAGTCTTAAACCTCTGGGATGTTATATTGAGACAGGGTAAACTCAGTTCATCATTGATCCATCCAAATGTGACCACTTGGTTCCAGCTCGTGAATTGGTATCAGCTCTGGTGCTTTTTCTTTTTTTTTTTTTCTTTTTTTTCTTTTTTTTTTTTTATTCAAGCTTTTGTGTTTCCTGGGAGGAGGTCGTTCCACAATTCTTTGATTTACACTAATGTGGCTGTGAGTCATGCTACTAAGCCTTTCTTTCCTTCACATGGCATTCTCTCCAACTGTCTTCCTTCTGCCTCCTTCCAACTGCACTCACTGAGTTCAGGTTCTTTTCTTTTTTAATCTTTTCATCCCATTCTTATTTTCTTCTCCCCCCACGTTGTATCTTTTTGCCTGCAGTGACACCTGTGCAGCAGTCATGTTTACTCTTCTCTTTTTTTTAGCCACCTGCATCTGTGATTTTAAGTCTCCCTTCTGTTCTGGAGATCCAGTGCCAAAGACCAAAATTAGCTTATTTAAATCTAGTTATAAAAGGTATTAGTTCTTGAATTTGTCTTACTGACTCAGGACTCGTATACAGGCTTTTACTTGAAGGTGATGTAATGAATAACTTATAAGCTGTGATTGTTTGCTTTGTTTGAATTCATGGCATCCCTTAATGTAACCTGCTCTATAGTTATTAAAGGTGTGAAGGGCTTCAAGAGTGGTGTTGGCAGCAAACTTAACAGGGTGTTGCTTAAGCTTTAAAATGTTTTGAACAAACTGAGGCTCATGCAGTTATTTTAAGTTATTGATCTTAAATAAACAAATCTTCAAGTAACTGTTAAATAGGCTAATAAGATTTATCTGGCCTTCACCGTGTTTCTGCTATAAATAGATCCAAAGCCAGTTCTTGGCAGCAGGCTGCTTAACAGGCTTGTGTGTGGCTTTACAGCTGCAGCTGTGTGTGCCTGGGAGACCCACCTGGAGAATAAGCTCCATTTTTAAATGGGCCTTTTTTATTATTATTATTTTTCAATGGTGAAAGTAAGTAACAAGTAAAATTCCCAGTACGAATAAGATAACCGGAAAGAATGTCCTTAACATTTGCTACAGTAGAGCAGGAGATCAGATAAAATGTGTATGTATGGAGACAGAGTGAATTTCAAAATCAAGACAGCGTGACACTGTTTCTCTCACTTAAACGTCTGGTAGGCATTTGGTGAATGATTAAGTCTTTAAGGAATGTATGTATAGATTCATTTCTGAATCAGCTGAGAACTGAGTATACGTGCATATACAGAAGAATTCCAGTGTATGAAAACTGTTCTGTATTATGCACTATTAAAAAAACAAAAAACAAAAAGAACCCAAACTTATAGGCATTTGAGATGACATACTATACATGTTTATGCAAAGCAACATGTCTTGTTTTCTGCACAGTACAGCGACAAATAGAGGGTGGAATTTCATGAGAAGCAAAGCAGCTTTTTGATGAACAGTGCCAAGATTTCTGCGAAGTTTAACTGCCAGCAGTATCGAAATCTACCAGTTATATACTATCTGCAAGCTGTTTTTGCTTTGGTACCTGTTACTGGAATTAGTTGTAGTAGCCACTTGCATAATGTTTTAATATATCAGTACTTATAGGCATGTTTCTCCTTTTCAACCTAATCACAGAGAGTTTCAATTTCAAAACAAAATTACTGAAACTAACAGCTGGAAAACTAATGGCATCTCATGTTAGTGAGGTGAAAAATGACTAGTATGGCAGCATGTAATAACTTGAAAGAACTGTTTTTTATCTGTGTTGTGTGTATTTTCACTGAGCTTAAGGTGATGGCTACAGTCTATATGCCGGCCAATACAAAATTGAATGAAGAAATGAGTTTTGTTAATATTTGGAGAGACCGTTATTTGGGTGTTTTATTTTTCTTTTGGCATTAGATAAATGAGTGTGATGATTTCACAGTGACAACTACCTAACCTTCATTGTGCTGTTCTCTTTCTCCAGCTCCTCAAAGGTAGAGGGGGAGAAAATGTGATGGAAGAAAGGTTCACAGGTTGAGATAAGGACAAGGGAGATCACTCACCAATTACTGTCAAAGGCAAAACAGACTCTACGTAAGGAGGTTAATGTAATTTCCTGGCTGTTACTAACAGCTGAGAGCAGTGAAAACCTAAAAGCAAACTAAGAATACCTCCTTTCTCATCTACTCTCTTCTACCTCTTTCCCCTGGGTGGTGTGGGGGAATGGGGAACCAGGTCTGTGGCCAGTCCATATTGCTTTCTCTCTGCCTGTTGCCCACATGGGTCCCTCTCATGGGATGCCATCCTCCCCTAACTGATCCATGTGGGCTCCTGAGAGGCTGCAGCTCTCCCAGCACTGCCCCAGCATGGCTCTGTACCACAGGGCCCTTCAAGCACTGTTCCACATGGCTTCCCATTGGTGGCAGCTCCCCCAGCCTTCCTGCCCCACCACAGGCTGCAGCTCTGGCCCAGGCTGCTCCTACGGTGTCCTCTCCATGGGCTGTTCCTCCTACAGGCCTCATCCATAGCTGCCCTTTGGACTCCCCCATGGATGCATCTGGAGATCTGCATGGTGCTCATGGGCTGTACTGAGATGGCCTGCTCCTCCACGGACCTCTCCTGGACAACAGGGAGCTTCTGCTGTGTTCCTGGAGCACCTCCTGCAGTGCCCTTTGTGCCTGCAAGGCTACTTCTCTCTCATTTCTCATTCCTTTCTCCCAGCTTCTGTTGCACAGCAGTTTCTCCCTTCCTTAAATCTGCTCTCCCAGAGCACACCCAGCATTGCTCATGGCTCAGCTCTGGCAGTGGTGGGTCCCTCTTGGAGCAGCTCTGCTCTCTCATGGAGTATTGCTGGGCTCTGCTCACAGAGGCCATCCCTGCTACCAAAACCTTGCCTCATAAGCCCATTATAGTGAGAAATAAATATGCAAGCTTCTCAGAATTGGCTCTACCTTGATAACATCATGCACAGTATTCTAGAGTTACATTATGAAGTATGTCCTTTATATGCACCTAAATATGATTAGTAGGGTATTTCATGCTGGTTTTTTTTTGTTTGGTTTTTTTTTTGGAATATGTCTGATAAGAATTTCTTAGATGGTTTGTCTTAGGACATTAGAAAGGGAAAAAAAAATGTTTTTCACTGCTTCCTTGTACTGTCAAAGGAATTGCAAGTACCTGAAGTTGAACCTTGTCAGGTGTTTCATTAGGCTTGAACTTTTCTAAGAAACATAGAATTTTGTTGTTTGCTTTCTGGGTTTCCCCAAAACTGATGTACTTTTCTTATGTGTTTTGTATTGAGTAGCTGTATTCCTTGCTTGTGGAAGCTCTACAGTGTTTCCAGTAATGTAATAACATTGACTAACCATTGTGACTATAAGAAGTATTTGTACAATATAGTTGTGTGTATTTAGTTTTAAATAATAGAATCACCAAGGTTGGAAAAAACCTTTAAGATCATCCATTCCAACTGTCCACCTATCACCAGTAGTTCTGACTGAACCACATCCCTACACAATTCTTAAACACTTCCAGGGACTGTGACTCCACCACCTCCTTGGGCAGCCCATTCCAGTGCCTTATTTGTCTTAAACTACTGTGAATACTTCAAGGAGCTTCATTTTGTCATGGCCCTTAGGAGAGTAGCGTATTGTTTTCTGTTAAATGTACCAACTGTGATTATCTAAATTCCTCTTCTAGAGCTGTGTGCAAATCATTTAACATGTCAGTGCCACTGATTGGTGACTAAAACTGGACCAGAGTAGAGTGCCCAATTTAGTGTCATTTGATGTAATCATTCCTGTCTATGAAATTGTGAATGTTAATGTGAGCAATTTAATTCTGCTTTGGAGAGAAAGCTATTGGTTGCCCAGAATTCCTGCAAGTTGTAACAAACGTTTTGGCCTACACATCATGTGTGATTAGAGAATTTAATGTTTGAAAAACTGCTTCTTCATGCTAAAATATTGTCATATGTTCTAACAAATTTGGCATGCAGTCAGGAAAATGCTCATTGTTATGAGATTAGAATTATGTTTAACACTGCTGTCAGATCTCAATAGAGGTATTGTGTCGGAAAGCTTTTTTAAACCTGTGCAAGCAGGGCTACATAACTTCTGCCTACAAACACTAATCTTTCATAGATGTTATCATCTAAGCACATTATACTATTGTTACAAATATTTGTTCAGTTTCCTTCGTATCAGTACCAACAGGGCTACCGTTCAGCATAGATATACAGGCACTTAGTAGGTTGTGCCACTTCTGGATCATAACTTGCTTTATTTCCACCGTTAAAATAATTTTAAGTAATTAGGTAATAATTTTGAGTAAATTGGTTTACCCTCTGTTCAAATAGAGTTCTGTATGGTCTTTTCATGGAAGCAAATAAAACATACGTGAAGCTTATTTACAGATAGCTTTTATACTAAAAATATTAAACCTTCTTTCTGCGAGTTTCATTAAAAATTATGCTGTGCTTGGTGCTTATGCTTACCAGTAAGATGAGAAGTGTTATGTCTAGCAAACTTGAAATACTGATTTTACTAAAGCAAGGTCATGTTTTATATTTCCAGCTTTTTAACATTACTGTATTACTAGCATCGTCTGTAAATATCTGTTCAGCATAAGGTTGATCACCTATTCAGTACGTAACCCTGGTTCTTTTGTGAGAATTGGTAACAGTAGATTGCTGTTTGCTCTGGAGCCAGGATTGAGCTTTTTGCTGACTTTCTTAGTTTCTGGACTGTATTTGAGTCAAACCCCAGCTGAAACATCTGTTCTACTGGTAGATTCTTACAGGTCCTGATGCAGATGGGAAAAAACAAGCAGATTAATTCTATAACTTGAGC
This sequence comes from Perdix hodgsoniae, assembly GCA_035772895.1. Lineage (NCBI taxonomy): Eukaryota > Metazoa > Chordata > Aves > Galliformes > Phasianidae > Perdix > Perdix hodgsoniae. Next base: position 505,753 of record JAPSGF010000036.1, on the reverse strand, counting down.
AGTTATCTCTAGTACCAAAACTTAGGTCCACTTCTGTAGTATATAGTTAAGCAAATCCCACTAACTTTCTCCTGCCATTTTTTTGGAAAGTTCCCTTTGTACTGGTTGCCAGTATAGTGCCACTAACAGTGAGCCAGTAAAACAAATGATCATGTTATATCTACTTCTGATACAGTGGAATATCTGATACAGTGAATGCAAGTACATTTCATACAACTTGAATGCATTTTGCCCTCTAATCGTCAAACTATACATACTGTGTTTTAGGGCATCTGTTTGTAATCTTTAATAAATACCTATCAGATACGATCAGATATGAAATCCAGTTGTTTCAATTGCATAATTGTTAACTTCAACCATGTCTCAGTTTTGGATTGTTCCCACTGCCTCTCAGAAGAGCCCTTCTGTAGAGCTGGCTGGCTGTAAGCAATGCAGATATGAGCCAGGTGCTATTGCTTAGCCAGGAATTGGTCTTTGATTCTCTCACTTGGCTGTGAAGATATTAACTGCACAGTTCAAAGGTCTCTTGCTGACTCCTTACATCTGAATGTACCAAATTATAAGCTGAAAGAAATGTTCTAATTAGTGCTTGCAATTACAAATGTAGTGTTTCTAACTGTGTAACAAGTAGGTATGGATATTTAAAATAGTTTCTTTCCTCCCCCACCCCCCCATACAGTCTGAACTACAGAATAGTGTGATTGCAGAGGGAGATGGTAGAAAGCCAGCCAGAATTAATTAAACAGTAACAAAAAAGAACATGTACAGAAGCAGGTAAGATCTCTTGAGGTCTGGTAGCTGTGGAAGCATGAAAGAGTGCAACAGTGCTACTGAACGCAGATTACACGGTGCTGCTTTAGATAGAGGACCCTGGAAGACTTCTGCAAAAGCACTTAAATGTTACAGTGAACATAATGTAACCCCTACAAATTCTCTGGAAAAAAGAGAAAACTGGGAAATGAATTAGGTGATGTAAATAAATGTGAGGTAGTCCACACTGACTTCTCCAGTCATTTCTTTAAATTAATTCATCAATGGGAAACTGTTTAGTATTTGTGTTTTTATTACATATTGCAATTTTTCATTTGTCTGATATTTCTTTTTTTTTTATGTTGTTGTTGGTGATAGTGGGAATTTTGTTGTGTTGTTGTTATTATTTGTTTGTATTTTTGGGGGGGAATTAGGAACGTTTTATTTTCCAAGTCTCTGCCTCAAAGTAGTGTAACTTACTATTTTCAAGCCTCAGCAGTATATAACGTAATTTAGCTTTTAATGTTGTTTGAGAGAAGAGAGTGACTTCTTTTATTACAAACGTGTGTGAGAAATACAACTTCTCTGGGCTTCCTCAGAACATTTTTTTTAAGACTCCAGGATTTATCAATCTAATGTATGAAAAATCAGTATGCACTTTCCTGAAAGCCAATGTGCAAGAAACATATCACTGTAGATCTTCCTATTTGTAGTGTAAGTTGTTTAAATGATGATGTATTTTGCTGTATTTCCAATGTGATTTTTAGAGACTTTTTTTTTTACTTTTTTTTAATTCAGAAGACCTACAATGTGAGCATCTGTATCATTTTGAGATCACGAGTGCTCTTTTGATTTCAGTTTCCTAATCATCCAACTGTAATGTGTTTTGATGCATTTTGTGTGGTAGAGTGATCTTGAAATGTCAGAACTGATCTCTCTTTGAATGAAACTGAACTGAAAAGTGAGCTGTGAAGCTTTGCATAATGCTTTCCAACAAGTTGCTTAATGGATATTTAATCCATGGGACCAAAGTAGAGCTAGTTGAGAGCAAAACTTCTAAAGACACTTCAAACATGAAGATCTAGGTTCCCAATACTCTTTCACTCTACCACTCTATTCCAATTGCACTCTGCCTCTTGCTAACGTAGTCTTAGGTACATAATTTGAAAGGATTTTTTGACAGTGGAACTATTGCAGAATGTTCAGCTTGTCCTATAATTTGATGAATGGTTTTATCCCTTCGGTTGTCTTTCTTTTCTTGTTGGATATCTATGGGATAAAACTATCAATATTGATTTACTGAAACATTTTAGAGCACGTGATTTCAGAGGTAATAAAGCATGTAGATTGTAGGGCTGAGTAGTAGTTTGATTGCTTTAGTTACCTGAATACTAACATTTAAAGATAAGCAGCTATTGCTGTTCTGAATAGAACAGGAAGAGGCAAGGATAGATAGCTTATACCACTATTACCCTTTCTGTACCTCTGGTTTCCCAATAGGAAAAGCACATGGGTTGGACTTGGTTAGCTTGATTGAAAACTAACTCATCATGTTATGGTTGTATATCAAATTATAAAAAGAAAGACAGATCTGTGTGTTATCTTGCATTACTAGTTTGTTCTATAACTGAAGTGAAACTGCAGCGTGGATCGTGTTTGTTTAGGGCAGGGGGGAGAGCTCAACACGTAGCAATCTTACATGGAGGCAGCGTGGCTGCACTCTGGGTTCTCTGTATTACAGTGGATCAGGTTTATAGGCTGTGCTGGGCTCTGTAGGTTAGCTGCTGCTAACTTCTGAAGTGTAGCATGTTAACGAAAGCAAGGAATCTTCAGGCAGCTTTTAAAAATAAACCAGTATATATAGCTAGTAAGTCCAGATCTGAAAGTAAGGACAGGTTTTCTTTGACTCTGGGAAACGCTGGCATAGATGGCCCATCCCGGGGATGTTACAAGTGGTTCTAGTGACATTTTGGCTCAGCTGCAGTGTCTTGTACTTTCTGTTCAACATTCTGGCACTTGTATCTGGGAATGAAAGTGATGCCCAAGAATGCAGAAATTGGTCACTTCTGCATAAACGCATTGGTCCACTTTTACTAATCTTAAGCAAAAAAATTCAAATGGATTCTCATTTTCCTGGGGTTTTAGAGTTGACGTAGCTCAGTGTTCCATCATGAGCTAGCCAAACTACACATTCAGAACGAATTTTATTCTGCTTACTTTGAAGTTGATCTTGGTAAGCAGAAAAGCAGCAACTTTTACCTGGAATGTTAGCATCTGGAAAACTTGGTCAGGACAGTAGCTTACTGTGATTCTTCCAGGGAAACTGTGTTCTGTGCTCCTTTGTGTGTGCACACAACTAAATTGTGCCAGGATGACAGGTAATGGTGAAGACACTTCAGAACATGAGAGAAAAGCTTCTGATTTGCGATGTTGTAGCTGTTGGCTGAGATGTGTTGAAGTCTACATAAACCTGATTACAAACACAAATCATAGAATCATAGAATGGCCTGGGTTGAAAAGGACGACAATGATCACTTAGTTTGAGTTGAAACTAGGGGGAGTTGCCCTGTTATGTGCAGGGTCACCAACCACCAGACCAGGCTGCCCAGAGCCACATCCAGCCTGGCCTTGAATGCCTCCAGGGATGGGGCATCCACAACCTCCTTGGGCAACCTGTTCCAGTGTGTCACCACCCTCTGTGCAAAAAAACTTCCCACCAACATCCCATTACATGTTTTTGCCATGTGACAGACGGCAGCAGAGGGACAGTCTGAAACAATGGATTCTGACACAATGGCATCTGACTTGGAAGTATGTAGGATGCAAAGGTGGGTCACTGAATTCCTCCATGCAGAAAAAACGGCATTCACTGTCATTCATTGATGCTTGCAGGAATGCTTATGGAGACCAAGCAGAGGATGTGAGCACATTGAGGCAGTGGGTGGTGTGTATCAGCAGTTGTAATGGTGACAGTGGGTCTCCTCCGCTGGTGCAGATTTGTTATGTTCTTGAAGGCCATGCAGATTGTTATGAGCACAACTTGCAGGCTCATGTTCATCACTGGCAAAAATGCATAGCTAATGGTAGTGATTATTTTTAAAAACTGCTTTGTGGCAGCGAATTTGCTCTGTCAGTGTTATTGTGTTCTTTATATTTGTTGTAGTTTCCATAGACTAAAAAGGAAGCATTACTTTCTAAGTGACCTACATATTTGTAATGTTACTAGTCTTTTTTTCTACTAATTTTCTTTAATTTTTGATAATGGGACATAACTGATTGGAGATTGATCTGAACTAAATAAGAACTCGCAGTCAGTTTAACCCTCAGTATGTACAGAATGTTCAGTTAGCTCAGACATTGTGATACATAAATTCATATAATAAAGTATTTATGTTAAAATAGTTAAATATTCAGGTCAGGGAATACATAAAGAAACTGGACATACCAGTCCCAATGGGGCCCACCCACAAGTGCTGTGAGAGGTGGCTGATGTCACCTCAGAGGTGCAAGGCCACTCTCGTTGATCTTTGATTACAGCATTCATGGAATCCCTTCCATGAGTGCAGAGAAAATCAGGAGCAGACAGCATGGATTCGCCAGGCAGAAGTAACACTTGACCACCTTGATAAAACTGTAAGATGAAATGACTGGCCTGATAGATAAAGCAGAGAGCAGTGGATATTGTCTCTCCTCTTCAGTAAAGCATTTAACATCATCTCCCATAAGATCATCATAGTCAAGCTGAGGAAGTACAGGCTGGATGAGCAAACAGTGAGGTGGACTGAAAACTGTTTAAACATTTTGATCCAGAGTGTAGTTGTGAGAGCATCCCTGGGCAGCACTCTTAATACAAGAGAGACATGCAGCTGCTAGAGAGAATCCGGCAAGGGGCCACAAAGGTGATGGTGGGGAGCAATGCATCTCTCCTTTAAGGAAAAGCTGTGAGAGCTGGGACTTTTCAGCCCAGAGAAGGGAAGCTTTATTAGGAATTTCATCAGTGTCTGTAAGTGCTTGAAGGAACAGTACAAAAAGCATGGAGGCACTCTTCAGTGATGCCCAGTGTCAGGACAAGAAGCAGTGGTTACAAACAGAAAGTTTCCTCTGAGTGTAAGTGATTTTTTTCTTGTTTTTTTTTTTTACCTCCCTTGAGGGTGTCTGAACACTGACACAACGGAGGCTCTCTCCTTGGAGATCTGTAAAAGCCATCTGGACATGGTCCTGGGCAACCTCCTCTTGGTGTCTCCTCTTGAGCAGGGTTGAACCAGATGACCTCCAGAGGTCCCCTCCAGCTTCAACCATGCTGTGACTCTGTGAAATACATGAAAAGCCAGACTTGTTTTGTAAATGTATTTATTCAGATTTTTATTTAGTTTTATTTAGACCTAATTTTGTTATGAGACTCTTTTGTCCTCTAAAGTGGGCAAGCAGTGAAGTTACGCTTTTTATATCTTTGTTTTAAATTTATATTAGTAAGAACTGCTTCTGAAATAGTTAATCCTACCAGTGACCAGAAGTGAACTGAAAATTAACTCTTACGTTTAAGGACAGTTCTTTGTTACACATGTTTTTCCACTAGATATATTTCTTTTCCCTTTCACTGCTGAGACCATACACTGCCAGTGCTAATGTGAAGCACCTGAGAGCAATACATACAAAGCACAGAGTTTTGTCATTTGATGAATGCCTGTATAATTCAACTTAAAGAAACCAGCAAGTTGTAGTCTAGATGGCAGCTGTAAAAAAAAAAAAAGAAAATTGGCACAATATATTTTTAGACTTATTAAATATCACAGTACCAAATAATGAATAAGTATTGCATCATCGGTTTTGCTAACAACATATTCAGAAGTAACCTTTTTGTTGTAATTTCTGGATAGCTAATTGGCTAAATATGTTCTGCCTGTTGTTTTATTAATATTTAAGCTATGCTGACTTATTGTCAGCAGTGCTTGCAAAGAGCTACATGTGGAAGGGAGATAGTTGTAGAGGCAAGGAGGTGATAAAAGCTTCAGATTCATGCTGAACATCTCATGTATGAAAATAAACTTCTCGCTGGTAAACTGGTTCAGTTTTTCCTGTCTTAAAGCACCAGAAGCAACAGAGCTGACTGACATCCTCCAGAGAGGAAATTGATATTTTGTAAGTGTTAATCTTGTTTGAACTTGATGATAATGGTTTGAACTATGTAGATTTACAGCTTTCTCAGTTGTTTTGTTATTTTGTGTTGTGTTTGTTGGTTTTTTTTTAACCTTGTTGCTTACAGAACTGTGAACAAAATGCGCTAGTCAGAGACAGTTGGTAGAGAAGAACAGTCATGTGCTAGATGACTGTGGCCATGACTGTGGCCCTTGGCCAGCCTTTATCTCTCAACATGTTCCTGCCTTGAAGAGATACTATTGTCCTTTTGCAACACCAGTGTATGAGAATGAGTTGAAGGGCTGTCAGATCTAATGTATAGGCATCGATTCAGTATGGCCAGCAGTTGATTTTTAAATAGCCTATTCTGTGTTTGGGAGAACAGCCGTAGAAGAGGTCTAGAGGTTTCTGACAGCTAGCAGTAGAATCACAGAATCTTTTGAGTTGGAAGGGACCCTTAAAGGACACGTAGTCCGACTCCCACAGCAATGAACAGTGATAACTACAGCTACATCAGGTTGCTCAGAGCCCCATCCAGTCTGACCCTGAGTGTCTCCAGGTACGTGGCATTCACTACCTTTCTGGGCAACCTGTGCCAGTGCCTCACCACCTGCATTGTAATAAAAGAACTTCTTCCTTGTACTGAGTCTAAAATCTCCCCTGTTCTACTTTATAGCCATTACTCCAAGTCCTATCACCACACACCCTGCTAAAGAATCTGTGGCCTACAGCTCCCCTTTAGGTATTGAAAGGCCGCTCTCAATCTCCCCAGAGCTTTTTCTTCTCCAGGCTGAACAGCCTCAGCTCTCTTAGCCTGTCCTCCCCCTCGTGGGGGAAATATTCCATCCATTAGATCATTTTTGTGGCCCTCCTCTGGATGCACTCCAACAGCTCCGTATCTCTCCTGTATTGAGGACTCCCCATCTGGATGCAGTACTCCAGGTGAGGTCTCGCCAGTGCAGAGTAGAAAGGCAGAGGCGGGATCACCTCCCTCTTCCTGCTGCCCATGGTTCTTTTGATGCAGCCCAGGATGCAGTTGGTTTCTGGACTGCAAGGGCATGCTGCTGCCTCTTGTCCAGCTTGCCATCCATCTGCCCCCCTTATCCTTTTCGACAGATATATGTAACAGCTGTGTTGTATCCTGTCCAATATACAATGTTCTGTCTAGTTACTCTTGAGAAGTAAAGTTACTGGGAAAGCAGTCTGTCTTGAAAGACTTCTGTTTGGATAATGTATGATTTTTTGTGTGTGCCTTGCATTGAATTTTGTAGATTATTTAACTTGGTTATTCAGTTGCAGTTGTAATGTTTAATGACATGGTACGGCCTATGTTCATCTTATGATACAAAGACAGATACCATGTTTAAGGCAAGCAGTCAGCTTGAAATCTAAAAATAGTGCATTTCCATGAACGATAGTCAATTACCTGTGATACTTTTTTGAGTGTTTAGTTTTTATGAAGAACTTTTTAATGATGCCACAGGTATATAGAATATATGGAGAAAAATATACTAAAACTGCAGCTCTTTCCTATAGTAAGTGCCTCCTTTAATAGGGTAAAAATAGTAAGCTATTGAAGGAACTTTGTCTACAGCTTTCTAGAGCATATAGTAATTTTGTGTTCTGTGAGGTGAATAACAGAACTGTTCGAGTTCTGTCAACCTTCAGGGCCATACAGAGGACAAGAATTTTAAGAGCTTGCTATGAAGTTCTCCTAATGTTGAGTAGGCTCAAGCAGATTGCAATCTGTTGCAGAGTAGACAGCTCTGTTTGTTTTCAAAGCTTTCAACATGATGTGCAAAACATAATAAGAGTAGAAAGCTCTGAGACAGAGAGCATCATCCACTGGTATTTCACAGAATCACAGAATCACAGAATCATCAAGGTTGGAAAAGACCTAAAAGATCATCCAGTCCAACCATCACCAATACTCCCCAGCTAAATCCTATCCCTCAACACAACATCCAAACGTCTCTTGAACACATCCATGTTCGGTGACTCCACCACCTCCTTGGGCAGTGCATTCCAGTGCCTGACCACCCTTTTTTCTTCATCACTAAACTTGTGTTATCCATAGTTCCCCTAGTCTGTGAAAAGCACAAGAACTAGCTTTTTCTCTGCTGGTGAATCTCATAGGGATGCTTAAATTCTGAAAGAGAAACTCCAGAAACTACTGTTCTTCCACCCTGGAGTTGTCTTATTTGGTCTCAGTAGAGCAATTGGGCACTTAATTCAGTCATATTATGGCGTTGCTTTAACATACTCTTTTTTAAGAGCTATACAACAAATTGTGTGAATTCTGCTGTGTAATGTTGTTAGATAACAAACTTAAATAGCTCTGTATTTCAGTCTTGCTCCTTGTGAAGGATCAAGATATAGAAGAGCAGTGTCCCCTTGCAGATTTCTTCCAAAGGTTTGCCTGGAAAGAGGGAACATGAAAACCAAGGTATCATTGCATACCTGTGGTGTTCTGGTGTGAATAGGCAGGCAAATCAATATAAAAACTGTTTTTCAAGTATTTGACATATCTTTGCTGAAAGACTTTCAGAAATGAGAATTCTGTACTAAGGTAATTATTATTTTTTGAGTCTTGCTTGTAGACTTAAATAACTGTCAGCTGTTGAAAATAGTCTGTGTTCTCTATGTATTCTGCAATTTCATTTCCAGTCTCTCAAGAGGAATTTGTGTTGTTCTGTGGTTGTTTTTTTTTAAACTTAGATTCAGTACTTGGTATTCATAGATAAATATCTGATGCACAACAAAATATAAAAATGCTTGTGTAGGATTGTCTTTGGTAAGACTGTGATCTGCAGTTAAACCTTCCTCAGTAGGTAGATAAGATGGACAGGGAAACACAAAGGAGAGGACTTAACGTTCTAATCAAAAATCCAAATACAATACACTCTTTTTAAATATGATTCATGTATATATGCTTTGCGGGAGGGGGAAGGGGGGGGGGGGGGGAAATAAGGATGGGCTCATTCTGTTACTGTTTAGCTTGTAGTTTGTAGAATTTTCCTTACCAAAGATAGTCATGAAAATCACCCAGCAGTAATTGCCAGGGGATGGTAAATATCAGTAACATGTTGAGCTTGCAGTTTTTTGGGGTTTTTTTTTGATTTCTTAAAAACTTTCTTGTAAAAGCATGTAAATAAATTTGCTTATTCTTCTGCTGTTACTAATCCTTAGATTTCTGGCTTACGGGTTTTTCAGTAAAGAAAGTAGGAAAACTAAGGGAAGAGGTTTTACCAGTTGATACAGTGATAGGAACTATCAAGGTCAGTTGTGTTAATTTTTTTTTCCCCTTCTGTGAAGCCAAATTTTGAAGTCCTTTTTAGTCAAGAGCACTTCTCTGTCTTTTAGCAGATTGAGATCTGTGACTCATAAATTTTGCTCAGGTATAACTCAGGTACAAGGTAGATTAAATTGTGTGATCAGCAATTTCACTGCAGGTGTATATACTTCTGATTGTTTTCATATGCAGTGTCAGTTTTTAAATCAGTGGGGCTTGTTGTCTTGGTTTCAACTGGGACATCAGTTAATAGCACACCGATGTTTGGTTGTTGCTGAGGAATGGGAGTGTGGCCAGGGGTAAGCATGATGGAGCAGAGCTGCCGCCAGTCCTGGCATGGGGCAGGGGGATGGATGGAGATGAACAGATGCCTGGATTAAAGCAGGGGTTATTCCATACCACATGGCACCGTGGGGAAGTCCATAAAGCCTTGGGGGTTGTGTGGGGGCAGACTGCTGCTCAGGGGTTGCTGGGGGTTGGTTGATGGGCGATGAGACCTTGCGCTGTCAAGATACATATTTTTCTGTTTTCATTTTCCTTCTCTGTCATAGTAAATAGTTCTCATCTCGCTTCATGAGTTCTGGTTTGTTTCCAGTTCTCTCTGTCATTCCACCTGGGGGGAGTGAGTGAATGGCTATGTGGTACTGAGCTGCTGAAGGGTTAAATCACAACACATGGTTTCACCTCATTGTCAACCCAGTACACCACAAGTTTTAATGAAAATATGTAACTTCAATGTCACAATAATATATACCTCAGACATCTGGATTTTATGAAAGAATGTATACAGCTTATATCTTTCATATTATAAATTATAATTTTTGTATAAAGTGATCTTTCTATTAAGCTTAAACTTATTTCATTTTGAAGATAATTTGGTAACTTTCTGTTGTGTTCTTGAGTTAATTTTGCATACTTGAGCTATGCAGAAAAAGAAGTCCAGTAGAATTAACTGGAGAAGGATATCCTGAGAATTATTTAATGATGGTCCAGTAATTCAGTTTCAGATGCACTTAATTTTCAGAGAGGAAAATTAGATTTCAAAAGTCTTCACAGAAGATTTGACTTAAACATATTATTTGAAATTGCTTTGGCATAGCGCATTTTTAACTGTGTGTGTATGTGTATATCTAGATAGATAGATCTATGTAAAATTGATAATGTACTTACCTATCTCAGCTGAATGGGAAGGGCTAGATTCAGCTTGATATCCTTGAAAGTGTTGTTGTTTTGAATAAGTATTTCAACTCCTGTCTCACATTTGCCAGGGTAATGGGAATAGCAATTCTTCATATTATGCAGTAATCGCTGCTCTAAATGTTCTCTTGCATTGTTCATTTTAATGTAGAACTTAGTGTTATCAATTAACAAAGTTTCCATCTGCAATGATGTTTCTGAGCTTTAATGAATCTATAATTTTTTAATAAGAATTATCTGTATATGGCGCAGACATGAACGTAAGATAGAAGATAAAATATTCAGCTGAGAAATAAGCAAAACTGTTTCTGACAGTTATATGAACAAGTGTATGTTGCATCTTGATGACTAAATAGAAAGCAACCTGATTAAAATTCTGGTCTAGTTATTGCATTGCAAGATGTCAAAGCCACTTTCTGATATTAGTTTTTACTTCTTTGCTCTGTATTTGTTATCATTCTTTGACTTTTATACTTAGCCAGATGTGCTAGTAAGATACAAAAAGTTTATCTCCTGCTGTCAGTTACTGTGCTAGGATTGTGATTCCACTTTTGGTTTTGCTCTGTCCTTTCAGGATACTGAATTTCACCATCTTGTGGTTGCTGCAGCAAAAGCTGCCCTCATTGTTAATAAAGTCTTCTTTGTTTGTAACCATAAGGCTTCAACAAGCTATCTGTCCTCACTGATTCTTTGATTACCTGTGTTAGGAAGTTATCATCACAATACTTCTTCCGGACAGCACACACCCTGCTGTTTTGTCTCACTAGCAAATACTGGGGTATTCAATGTACCCGGTGAGGACCAGGGTCTGCAAACATGATGCTTCCTCCAGTTACCTGAAGAAGGCCTCCTCTACTTTTTCCTGACCAGGCAGTCTGTAACAGGCACCCACCACAATGCTGCCCATGTTGGTTGCATGTTAATCCTGAGCTGTAAGGACTCACCTACTTTTCATCTATCCCAAGGCAGAACTCGATGCATAAAGGTCAGCTCCCTTGGTCCTGGCCTGACCTTCCTCCTTTGCGGCACTCTAGTTGAGTGTACAACTCTGGTAGGATTCTGTAGCACATGGTCACATCCAAAAACAACTGGCAGTTTGAAATACTAGTTTTGTTCAAATGTGTAACCGCACTGTTTGAATACTGAAGATCTGTTATAACTCTGAGAGTGTGTGTCATTCAAACCATAGTACTGGCTACATTCTCTGCTTTTGATTTCTTTTTGAAAAGACTGAAGTAGGTGTGCATATATATTCCTCTTTCACATGTATACTGCCTAGAACAAAGCCGAAAGCTGCATTTCTACTGCTGAGTCTCTTCTGGTGACAGCAATAGCTTGTGGCAGCCAGGCAAGCTAAACTTGGACTTGGGAATCCTTCAGAGAGGCAGCAGCAACTTTCTTACTAACAGTCTCCTAATCCTTTCTTTATAGGCTTCTGCCCGTGTCAGTGGATTTGTATTTTTTTCTATTACTGTCATTTTTCTTAGGACCACCAGTGCCCAGTGGTTTGATGCTTTGAGATAGCAATGTAAGAAATTGCTTTTATCCTGTGGTCCAAAGCATGGACCACTGCAGTTGAATTGACTTTTACGTCAGTGTGAATTTAGAAGAGCATACCTTAATGAACCCTTAGACTTTTTGCTTGTTGATGTGATGATAGGTAATAAAGTGAGTGGTACTCATGGACCCAAGGTATTTCTCATCTACCCTGTTTCACTGTTCAGTCCTTGAAAAAATAAGTGAAGGGCAGCTGAAAATGGTTGAAATGCAAGACTCTCTTCCTGATGTGGACAGTGAGTTCAATTTCTTATCCTTGGCAGTGTCCCAAAGGTCAGATAATCACTTGCAGGAGTGTGGGAATTTTCATAATGTGTGTACCTTCAGTGATTATGTAGAATTGCAGTCAGTGCTCTGATTCCTGCTAATTTCACAGTTCCATGAATACTTTGTTTTTAAAAGCAATAATAAAAATGTTGTCCTCTCACAATGGGTTGTTAGCATCCCTATGAAGATCATATCGGTGCTGGGTCTAAATGTTAGTACAGCTGAGCCTCTGAACAGGCTTGGAAAATGATGCAGATGGCTTTTCCTTTATTTGTAATGAAAAAAAAAAGAAGTAAATTAAATATGATTTTAAATCATATGTTTAGATTTGGCTTCCTCTGGAAGGTTGTGAACAGTTCTGTTAAGTGTTTATTAAATAGAAAAATAATCCTGAGACTTTTTTCCAAAAAGAAATTATGAAGGGATGACATATTACATTTTATTGTGGGCATATTAATAATTGTCTCGCTGGTGATTGAAGTTAATATAGAAATAATTGTGCTGCAGTTAATGAAATATTTTGTATAGTTTTTAAATGACAAGATTCTGCTAAGGAGTGATATAGAAATTAGCATGTGAAGATAACTGAGTTTAGAATTCATGAAAAAATGTTGTACAGGAAACTTGGATCTCATGTTTAAATACCTCGGATATTTTTTACACTTACAAAAAACAGCTGTACCTTTCTAGCCATACAGCAATATGCCTTCCACATATTTAGTAAGATGAATAGCCTCACTTTGTTTTGAAGGTTTTTCTTGTAACTGTTTTGGCTTTGTCCATCTTTATCTTTATACGTCTTTATTTTTTGAACGTAGTAAAAGATGACTGCTCTAAACAAACTACTAAAAAGCAACTTGATTCAAGTTTAGAGAGAGGTTGGTTGAACTGCTACAATTGGAATAGACTAACATACATAGGTTGCTCAGAAAGTAATACCTCCTGTTTATTTCCATGGAAACAGCGACAGATACAAAGAGAACAATAACACACTTCTGATAGAGAAAATTCTTAGCTGCAAGTGTGTTTCACCAGTCGCCACCATGAACTGTGCATATCTGCAGGCAGTGAACAAGCATCCACATGCTACACTTATTAAAATCTGCATGGCCTGCCTTTCACATCACTGCCATGTCTCCCGTGCTGAAATGTGTCACCCATTGCCTCACTGTGCTCGCATTTACTTGCTTTGGTGTCCACAAATGTTCAGCAAGCTTCAGTGAATATCTGTGGGTGCAGTTTTATGCCCATGCAAGAATTCATTGACACACCTGTGTTTCAGCTGCACTTACACATCAGATGCCACTGTGTCAGACTGCCCCTCTGCTGCAATCTGTCACATAGCAACTAGATGTAATGAGATACTGGCAGGAAGGTTCAACCTCTTCTGCCAACACCTGCCTTTGGCACTGAAGACCAATGTAATAAAATTGGAGGCATTACTTTTGGAGCAGCCCTTGTACTTTCACAGCTGTGTCTAGGTTTCCGATATACTCTAAAAAGAGAAAAAAGGATCTTCAAACAGTAGTTTATATGTATTAAATATACAGAAACACATTTACTAAGGACTGTTGTTCAGTAACCTAACAAATCCAGCTGGAAGGGGGAAACTACATTTTCTCATCTTTTCTCTGTCAGATTTTTCATTCCAGTACATTGTTGAAAGTTTTGGATTTCAAGAGGTAAGAATTCATTTATTTCTCCCCTGAAGAGAGAACTCAGCAATGTTCTATAAATCTCATAACCAGGAAGTTTTTTTCCCAATACTCAGGTGAATATTCTTAATAAATCCCATTAATCCTTTCATAATCTAAAATGTTATGAATCACTCTAACGATTGGTGGTTTTAGTCATAAATCAGATTTCTGCAATATTGGAAATCTTCCAACATGTTTAAAAGAAAACCTCAAATATTTATGTTTTCCTTCACTTCGTATATGAACTTGATGACAGCTTATGAAATTTAAAGTTAATCTGCATGCTTCTGAGACACGCAAGACGGACTTTCTTTTCAGGGTACTTTTTTGTACACATTTGTCCTAACAGATGAATGTGTTTGGCAATTCAAGGGCCAAACTAAAGCAGGGGGGGAGGGGGGGGGGCGAAATTTCTGTGTGGATCAAAATTCTTAGGATAATTTCCTGTCACTGATTAGTGTCACGCGAAAGAACTTTCTCTTATAGAAACCCAATTTCTCTCACAGACCTCAGTAAATTCTGTTTATTGGTTCCAAAGGGTCTTGTGAGTTGCTATGCATACAGAAATAATTTTGAGGCTGTCATTTTTAAGGGATGGCTTGACTATACAGAGATAATATTTTTTTTTTAAGTAGTTTTGATTAAACTTGCTCTTAAAGTTCTGGTTAGATTCAGGTATTCTTCTGTAGGTTTCTAGTATCTGTGTGTTTAAGGACATGTTTCGTTTGGCCATTACTTCTGAAATCTTCAGGCATTACTTTGAAGATTTGTGTGGTTGTTTTTGTTTGTTTGTTTGTTTGTTTTAGTCTTGTAAAGGAATATCCCTGATAAAAGAAGACTGTAAAATTACAGCTAAAAACATACTTGCCATTTCCAAGAAAATGATCCAAAAAAGCCTTTTTAATTACAGACTTTGTCAAATCCTAGCAATGGTCACTCATCTACTATTGTCAAAGAAAAACAAACAAAAAAAGCTTGTGGAAAGTCTTCCTCAGAATTTACACATACTGATTTTTTTTTTCAAGTTTGAGGCTGGACTGTTGTTTAGTGGTTAACAAATGGGGTGGGAGTTTTGTTCTTAGTCAGACAATGGGGAAGATAGAGGCAGCTGAAGAATTTCTGGACCTTTCCACAGAATGCCATACAAAGGTGATACACTGCAAAAGTGATTTGTTATTACATAAACATAACAGCAGTACATAAAAGAGATCATTTCCATCAAAACTGTCCAGTTTCTGCACTACTTCTGTAGTGGCCCTTGCAAGTTTATTGTATCTTCCTCCTGCATGTGTGCTGATTGTTTACAAACAGCTGAAGAGAAGAATTCATATTTACTAAGTGGCTGTATGATTTAGGTGTGGGGAAAGCAAGTGCAGGATATACCAAGCACAGTATTTACAGCAGAGAAGGAAACATCATATGCCACATGGAAGCTTTTGCCAAGACCTCAGTTGGAATATTACAGTTCTGGTTGCTTCTGTTAAGAAAAATTAGAACTGGAACAGATGCAGCAGGGAAGAGATTCTGAAATGAGAGGATGTATCATAAAAAAGTGCATCTTGTTAGGTTGGGCAGACTTGATGAATGAAAGAGAGGAGGGAATAGTATGTAAGCTCAGTTTTGTTATAACTAATATATGTGTAGTAGCCCTCAAAAATCCAAGCATGGAAATTTAAAGTAGAACCTCACTAGAACAAGAGAGAGAAGTCTTTTTCCTCTTGGACACAGGAGCAGTTAATGCACGTGAGCTCACCTGAGGGCATTATTTTATGAAAGAATTTCTGGCAACAGTGGTTATTGATACAGTCCGATTCTCCTCATTCTCCATGCTGTTTTCTCAAAAGCATTTGTATTGCAAGAAAAACCGTGCATAATTGAGCCAACTATATGTGTACATAGTATATGTATGTGTGTATATAGTTGGCTCAATTTGTATAAGACTTAGATGAATTCCTTTGGTTCGTTGCACAGTTGCACATACACTGTATTGGTACAGGTGGCTGGAAGAGTTTGGGAAGAAATTGTTACATCTGATACTAGATTCACTTTTAATGGAAGCATGGCTTCAGCACCCTCTGTCCATTTGTTCCTATTTTTGACTTTGTCTCCAGCTCTTCATGTAACCATGATTGAAAGGCAAACTGTGGAACTGTTGTGGATGGAAAGTAACACAGGAAGGGGAGGTAAAAAAAAAATAAAATAAAATAAAAAATAAAAATAAAAAAGTGGTTTGTTTATATTTCAGTGTGTTTGGCTTTGTTTTTGTTTTTCTTTGATCTGATTCCATGTAAGTACAGCAGAGCTCTTTTAGGACAACATACACCTAAATGGGATAGAAATACATGACAACCTTCATCTGTTCGTTACGAATCAAATTTAGTATTTTTAATATGCTCTTTTGTTACTGTAAATGAAGTGTTCCTTTTAACACTTCTGGGGTTTTCTGTTGTTGATTTTGTTTTTCTTCTTATTGTTCAGTTATTTCATATTTAATTTAGATTTCTAAGTGTTTTCCCAGATTTCTTTCACTGCCTCCTGATCTTGTGGATGAGATCTTTCTTCATGGGGGAAAAAAAAGGAAGGTGAAAAAAAGATTTGGTCAGGTATTAGAGGATTATATTAGAAGAATAACATTTAGATTTTTGTAACACTTTTAACAGGATGCTCATGGTCTATCTTCTGGTGTTTCTTATTTTCCTGTGAAGGATGATAGACTCTTAGAGCATAATAATAAAATTTAGGGAATTTTGTACTGCAGTCTGTATTTCTAGTGGGAAGTTAGTTACAGCGAGCAAAGTTCTCTTTGTTCCCCCCACCTTCCATCCCTGCTATTCAAGAAACAGATGTTGTGTTTAAAGTACTAATCTTCACCTGTCCTAAGTCACATCTTCCATGTGAAGTATGTTCTCATTTATGTTAAAGTGAACCACGGAGAGTGATGAGAACCATGTTTCTTGAATTCTTTACCAGCACAGTGACAAGATATTTTATCTCAAGTTAACAAACCAATTTTCATTCTTCTTTCTCATCAACAATTAAAAAAATAGTACTATTTTCTGAAACACTCGTATCTCAGTTAAGAGAATATCTTGTACTTGGTTTGTGTGTGCTTCTGCATACATGCCCTAGAAATAATTCTGACTTTGTTCTTTCATGTAAGCCATCAGCAGGACACTTCATCAGTCTTTTTATTGAAGACTGAGGCTGCCAGCGTGGCTTTTGAAACAGTGCACTGATTTAGGAAAGTGCAAGTAGTGCTCAGCGTCTTAATCTTGCAGGAAAAACAAATTACTAGTGAATCTTTGGAAACAGATTATCAAGGGAGAAATCTAATAGTAGAATCTGTAGAGCCAAGAACCTGAACTCATTAAGAAGGCTATTTAGGAATTACTTGAAGTCTTGACCTTTCTCTTGCTAATGACCTTTAATGAGTTAACAAATAGGATATATAGAAAGATCTGATCACAAGCTCTTACAAGAGCTGTTTTTACTATTGCTTCTGTTTGAAACAGTCATCGTACTTCAGTACCATTCATAAATGGACTTGAAATTACGCTCTGCAGTTTTGCTCTAAAACCCCTTCCATCTTCTGTACATATCATGTACCTTCTCCTGTTCAGACATGCCCATCTCAAAGCTTCCCAGCAGCTGGTGTCTGATCACATTCCAAAAAACTTAAAAACTTCTAGGCCTTAACAAAATGCACTTGCTCTAACTACTGTGACTACAGCTGCAGCTTCCAGAGCAACTCTTCTTCAATAATTATTGAAAATAGAATTTATTCTTGTATTGTATTTGTAAATGGTTGTTTTCAGGGAGTGAGGTAGGTTCTGCTGCTTAAAAAGTAAAGAAGAAAAAGACAGGAAAATTGTAGCATGGCTTCTGATAGCAGCAAGTAGGTGTTCAGACAAAACTTACTGAGCATGTTCCTTCAGAGGTTCCCTCCGGCCTAAATTGTTCCGTGATTCTGTAAGTAAAATAAGGAAGAATTTACAAGGATAATTCCACATTTACTGATAACTGTGGTATTCTGAAAATAAAGGTTGCTGTATTCTCTGTGAGCATAAAGTATTTTCTGAATTGCTTGCACACAAACAGTGTTATTTGTGTCTAGTGTTGAAGCTTTCACTTCACACTGGTAGATGTTCTACCAAGCATCTGACCTCTGTGTTCCTCCTTTTCATTCCCCTCAGCATCCCAGTCAGTCAGAAAAAAAAAGATGAATACAAACTATACATACGTTACATGTATTGTTACATATCAGCATCATTTTTATTGCTTTATATGGATGTCTGAGGGATTTTATAGACAGAGTTACCTCAGATATCAAAATGTAGAATGACAGACATATGTATATTATATATACATATATATCTATATATATATTTGTTTTGCCTATTAAGGAAGAAAATTTAGGCCACAAGCATTGTTTCTTGTGATACAGACTACAGGTCTGTTAAGGATAGGTTATCCCCCTTACAGGTTGGCAATAGAAAAAAGACATGATAGCAAAACAAATCCCTTTCTGCCAGTGGTTTGCTTTTATAGTAACAAAAACATGTAAATAAGCTTCTGAATTACACAAAGGAATCTTAAAACTGTAAGAAAATATTTTTTCACTATTTTACATAAATTCTGAGTATGCCCTAAGATGCTCTTGGCATTGTTTCATCTGCAAAAGCACTGGAGGTACTGGTTCTGTAGTTTCCTACAGAAGGAAATAAATGGTTAATTAAGAAAAGAGGAAATACTGGAGGCTGCTACTGTCTGTCTATTACTTTCTTCTGTGGGATGGCTGTGCCAGCATTTTGGTGCTGAATGTAATTGTGTGGTAGTATTTCTAAATTTGATTTTTGTTTTCTCTGACATTTCCATGTCAGATAAGGCTTCAAGGGGGCTGAAAACGTGCGTTGTAATGGCCCTGCGGTGAAGCAAACGCTGCTGTTTAGGTGGTAGGTCATCAGGAGAACCATGCCTGGGTTCCACACTAACAGCCACTTTTGCTGAGGAGTTGCACTGAGCTCTGCAGTAGAAAGAGTTGTAAGTTACCTCTGTGTATCTACTCAGCTCCTATATTGTGCTACACTGCTTCCTTTAGTGTGTTCCCCACTCCACAACCTCTACCCCAGCTGAGGTATTTCTGTGTTGTGTAGCAGTGCTTCAAGTTACTGAAGTTTTCTTGACACTTGTTTTCATTGAAGTTATTGTTCCTTATAAATTAGTTTAAGCCTTTGAAATAGAATTTGAATATTTTTAAGCTTTAATAATAATTTCTTCTAAGTCACGCTTTATCATTTAGCTAA
Organism: Perdix hodgsoniae; assembly: GCA_035772895.1. Lineage (NCBI taxonomy): Eukaryota > Metazoa > Chordata > Aves > Galliformes > Phasianidae > Perdix > Perdix hodgsoniae. The sequence goes on along the minus strand of JAPSGF010000036.1, from coordinate 486,554 downwards.
TATTCTTGAAATTCTTAAATACTGTTATTTCAAAAATGCTTACAATTTCCTAGTTTTTAATTGACTTCAGTTCTGCTGCTTATGAAGACCTCTGTTTCCAACCCTACTGCTTCTCTCAGCAGACTTTCTCCAGCTTGTGATTTACAGAATCATTACAGAGAGTCTGCATCATACTGAAATGTTATGTAAGCATCAAGATTCAATACTTTTGAAGGAGACATACTTTATAACCACATCTTTGGTACTCTTGTGTATTCTTTTTTCTTTATAATTCTGTTGAATTAATATTAGAGAGCACCTTCTAGAAGTTGTATTCCTACTGAGCCAAGATTCAGTGAACTGCCATCTTGTGCTTTGTTCTTTTGCATGTTTTATTGCAAGTCTGAGTAGAACACAGACTTGTTTTCTAAGATACCAGCTGGTCATGCAAACTCATGATAGAAATGTTGTTTGGACACTCGGTTTTGTGACTTGTACTAGCATATCTATTTTTTCTAGCAAACTACTGGATCTTCAACCTGATTGTTCTCCATACCACTGTCATAATAGTGAAATATTTAAATTTTTCCTTTCAGAATAAAACAAAAAATGTCTATGCAGCATGGCTGGTGATGACTTTCTGAAAGTCCTCTAAGCCATGGTGCTCATTTACGGAGAGGTTGATCCCCATTTCAGGCTGCGGTTCCATGTTTAAATGGGTTGATACAGTGGTACAGTGGCTAACTGCAGATTTAATTATTCTTGGAAATTCTTACATTCAAAGTGAAAACTAAAGGAAAAATATATAATATAAATGGACAAGGATGAATGAAGTGAGGAAGATATACTGCTGTTGTAATTTGCTTTATTTCCCATGCTTGTTAACTTGGGTACAGCTGTTTTTAAAGTTTTCACCACATTAGTTCAAATCCGTGTTGTCTGTTGCTTAGGTAAGGAAGTGCTTATCCCTTTAAATGAGAAAAAAAGAGAAAAGAAAAATTTGAGGTGCATGTGTCTTTCCTTAAATGATTTTATTTCTGTATGCTTACACTTTCTTAATGCAACAAGCTGACATAGATCATTTCAGGAAAAATCAATCTTCCAGTTAGAATGTTGATTGAAGGTCAAATATAACTTGAAGACTTGTATTGCAGGTTTTAGGTTCTAAGTAGTTAAGCTTTCTTAAGAAGAGAAAAGCTTTAGGTTCTTACATGGCAGCTCATTTTTTGAAGGAATTCTCTATTCGTTGGGAGAGGTTTCTTTTGCTATTGGTTTTATAGAGAAAATGTTTTTATTTACTTATTTATTTATTTATTGAAACCAAATTTGGGAGCCAAAATGCATTTTTTTATAATAAGTCCCTGAAAAACCATGATTTGCTTGGGGGAGATGTAAAGTAAATTGTGGGTGATCTGATATGTAAAGGAATTAATTTCTGAGTTTGGGGATTTGAATCATAGATGTTCTCGAAGTGTCTTCATAGCATGGGAACCTGGTCATGGGTAGGGACCAGGCTGTAGTTAGTGGTTGCAATTACTTAACATTTGTTGGGAATCAACATGCTATATTTTAATCCGAACTAATTCTCATTCTCGCACACTAATATGTATTTGGAGGAAAAGGGAAAAAGAAGCAGAACAGACAGACCAATAAGATTTCTTTATCAAAATAATAGTTTGAAAAATAGTGGCTTATGATCTTTATCCTTGAAGGCTTAATGACGTGCACTAAATATTATTAAGTATTATTAAGTATTATTACGTATTAAAATGAAGGAGATAGAAAGAAAGGTGTTGGTCTAAAATTTTTAGGACTTTAGTGTAATTCAAACGTTATAGTCCTGAAGGAGAGAGTAATTAGTAGTTGTTTGTCTTCATGTACGTGTCTTGTTGTTACAAAAAGTAATTATATATCACCAGATATAGTTCCACTGCATTTAAGGTTACATCAGAACATGTCACACTAACCTGAAATTTAGGAAACAAACCTGGTATAGGGTATTTTTTTCAGCATTCCTATTTGCTTTCTTATGGCCTACATGTAATCAGTAATCTCCTTAGAACTGTACTGTGATACTTTGATTTCTTTCTGCAGTAGAGAACAGAAGTCAGTATGCATGCCAGCTTTAATTTAAGAAAATATATTTTGGTTTTTGGTATACATTGCAGTGAAGAAACAAAATATTGCAGGTGTTGGAACGTGTGGCTGCCAATGTTGACAAAATGTCAGTACAAGAAAACCATCTATCCTTACTACTTGTGTATTTTAATGATTCTCAGACTTTAACTGGTGTAGTCTGTTCTGCGCATGCTACCTGCAGTGAAAGGTTTTGGAAGTTATAGGAGGAAGTGGAAAGATGGCTCTTTGTCATTTGTGTACCTCGGTAGGTACACATGATAGCGGTGACAGAAAGAGGAATGAAGTATAAAGCACCTTACATCATACTTTGATTTTGTATGACTGTTAGAGGATTAAGCTATGTTATTCCATTTAACCCAGTTCCTCTCTTTTAATAAACAAACATTCAGATATATGAATTGATCTACCTATAACAGTTTTGATGGTCTACATTTGGAGTTAAATTTTGCTTCTTTTCCTTCCCCTTTTTTACATCATTTCTGTGTTTGTATAATTTTAACTGCAGTAATAAACTGACCTATAGAAATTACCCTTTAGCCAGAATCTGATATGTTTTCCTGTAGCAGACACAACTTATGAATAACTACTTTTATAATTTGAGATATCAGGTGTTCTAGTCCTTTTCTTGACTGAAAGGAAAGAGCATGATTTTTAATGCTGAGAAAGTGTAGCCTGAAAGACATTTGTTACTTAGCTTCCAAGTTGGAAGCTGCTATATTAGGAAGAATGGGTTTTCGTTTTCCTGCTCAAATTATACAGTTTCACTGCGAGCACTGTACCTTTATTTGTATAACTTTTTCATTGCAACTACAAGGAAGATCATAGAATCATAAAATGATTTGGTTTGGAAGGGACCTTTAATATCATCCAGTTCCAGCCCCTTGCTATATAGGCAGGGACACATCCCTGTAGACCAGATTGCTCAAAGCACCATCCAGCTTGGCCCTGAATGCCTCTAGGGTAGGGGGGCATCCACAGCTTCTCTGAGCAACCTATTCCAGTGTCTTTCCATCATCACAATAAAAATTTATTCCTATTATCTAAAGCTACCCTCTTCCAGTTTAAAGCCATTTCTCCTTGTGCTGTCACTACATGTCCTTCTAAAAAGTCCCTCCTCAGCTTTGCTATAGGCCACCTTCAGGTACTGGGGGGCCGCTGTAAGGTCCCCCCAGAGCCTTCTCTTCCTCATGTTGAAGAGCCCCAGCTCTCTTGGCCTGTCCTCATAGGGCCCTCTGAACATTTTCATGGCCTTCCCCTGCATCTGCTCCAGCAGCTCAATGTCTTTCTTGTGGATTGGGTTCCAGAACTGGATTCAGTACTCCAGGTGGGTCTCAAGAGAGCAGAATAGAGGGACAGAATCACCTCCCCTGATCTGCTGGTCATGCTTCTCTTGATGCAACTCAGGATACGGTTGGCATTCTGGGCTGCAAGAGCACATTTTTGGCTCATGTTGAATTTTTCACACTCCCCAGTCCTTCTTAGCACTGCTCTCCAGCCATTCTCTGCCCAGCCTATATATGTGCTTGGGATTGCCCTGACCCAGTTGCACCACCTTGTCCTTGGTCTTCATGAACTTCATGAGGTTGGCATGGGTCATTCCTCTCAAGCTTGTCGAGGTCCCTCTGGATGGCATCCCTTCCCTCTAGCATGTCAACTGCACCACTCAACTTGATGTCATCTGCAAATTTGTTGAGGGTCCACTCAGTCACGCTGTCCATATCACCTACAAAGATGTTAGATAACACCAGTCTCAACACTAATCCCTGAGGAAGGCCACTCGTCACTGGTCTCCACTTAGGCATTGAGCAGTTGACCACAACTCTGTAAGTACAACCATCCAGCCAATTCTTTATCCATCAATTGGTCCATCTATCAAATCCATTTTTCTCCAATTTGGTAATTAGGATGTCATGCAGGACAACATCAAATGTTTTGCACAACTCCCAGTTGATGATGTCAGTTGCTCTTCCTTTATTCACTGACATTGTAACTCCATCATAAGAGTCTACTAAGTTTGTTAGGTATGACTTGCCCTCAGTGAAGCCATACTGGTTACCACCAATCATCTCATCTTTATTTTCCATGTGCTAAGGGCCTTCAGGTGAACCTACTCCATGATCTTGCCAGGCACAGAGGTGAGACTAACTGGCTCATAGTTGCTTTCTTGAAAATGGGGGCTATGTTTTCACTTTTCCAGTCAGTGGGAGCTTCATCAGACTGCCATGACTTTTCAAATATGATGGATAGCGGCTTTGCAACTTCATCCACCTGTGAATTTTTTCATACTAAAATGTCATAAAGCTAACTGCAACTGTAATTTATTTTTAAATTCCTTTATGTTGTCATGTGGTAGCAATGGTGTCTGCTTAAATCATAAGGGTACCTATTGTTAATGTATTAAATATCCAAGGGATAACAAATCCTTTAAAATGTGAAACTTCGAGCCTTTATTGTTCTGCTTCTGCCGTGGGATGTGCTCACCTAACATGTAGTCATAATGTGTATGCTATTTTGAGGCTGTTTGTGACTTGAATGTGAGAAAGCCAGTTTTAAAAAAGGTGGAAATCTGAAGCTTATAAATACATGGATCTTAGACTATGTTTAAAAATCTTTTGATTTCTAAGAGATACTCTATAAATTGCTGTGAGCACCATTGAGTTCTTGTCTTCTGTGCTCTGTGGCAGCTTTGATTTACTCATGATTCTGATATTTATCATACTAGGTAGAGAAGACTGTTTAAGAAGTATAGCTAAGTTTAAACATGGCCATAAAAGTTAAGACTGGAATGACACCTTTTGTCCTCTCTGTTACAGAATTGTATAAAATGTTGGGGTTTTTTTTGCCCAAGACTTGATTTATAGAATGCATATTAAAGTGGGTAGGCAAGTTCTCCAGCTCAGACTTGAGGAAACCAGGAAAACTAGAAATAGCTTAGTCAATAGGAAGGAAAAATTATATTCATAGTGTTTCTGTAGTTACATCAATGAACAGAAGTCGGGGTCTACCTGCAAGTAAGGGTATGGTGTTCTCACGAGGCTTTTCTCCACTCCAGTAATCTACCATACTGTATCAGATTACAATAAACGCTACATTTTGTAGCTTTAGAAAGTTTTTGCATGTAAAACTAATGAGAAAAAAAAAATCTAAATACATTTAATGTCTAGCAGTTTATTATAATCGTGACTGAAAAGTATTGCTGATATTATTCCAGAGCTGTAGTTTAGACTTCAAAATGTTTTCAATTTATCATAATTTAAATGTCTTGTTTTTTGTTTTGTTTTTTACTATTTATAAGAAACTTTGAGATTCTTGAAGAGTAGACACAGTAACAAGTTAACACTGATCTATATAAATTACTTTTTGATACATGGGGGGATTCAAGTCAATAACTTTATTCCTAAGATAGCAAATGAAATTAGTTGAGCCTTAGAGATGTAAATGAATTTCTGTGTGTTTAGAGTCTTAATTGAGTATCTTTTAAAAATAGTTTTGGGAGCCATTGGTTACTAAATACGAAATAGTGGTGGGTTATGGGTACAGAGAAGAATAAAACAGTCATCAGGTTTTGGGATTTCATTATACATTAGGAGCCAGAAAAGGAGCAAGAAAACTAGATTTCTTTCATAGATGTGGGTGTCAAAGTGCATCAACATAATTCACATGCATGTAATTGTGGTGAAATATCATCCTTAATTGTGAATGTTTACATTCTGGTTTCGTATGAGTATTCTATGTCAGAAATCATCCTATTTCAGGAAATACTTGCAAATATGTTTTTTAAAGAGTGTGCAAAATGTATTTTACTATGGGAGTACAGGTTTTGTGAAGTGTAAAAAAAAAAAAAAGAAAAAAAATGTGCATTCCTAGCATCATCTGGTATGTGAAGGATTACCAAAAGCCATTTATAAGTAAGTCTGTACTTAAGTACAATCCCTTCTCAGGGGTACCACTGCTCTAACCTGTGTGTTTGGCAAATGTCATGTCAGTTTTGAGCAGCTGTTAATTGAGTGCAATAATAACATCCGTACACAAATTTTGATAAACATTGTGTAAATTTTATAGGGATTCTTACAGCTCTAAGCATGAGAGAAAATCATAAGCTTTTGTGCAATTTTCAAGTATTGTAATGGAAGTTATTCATATCTAGCAGTGCCAAATAAGCTTTAAAATAAGTAGTGTGTGTAAAGCAGAGAAATCAATGCAAGCAGCATGGCTTAGCAATATTGTTTGTTTTATCATTGTTATTAAAGAATCTGATTTCAGTTGTTTCAAATAATTGTGATTTCTAAAGTCAAGCTTAGGACTGAAAGCTAGATACTGTGAGTCAAATTCTGAAGTCATCCCTGTAGAATTTGCTTTTCGGAAATCAAGAAGATGAATACAGACTGCAAAATGTGATCCATTAGAGTATAAAACAAGCATAATACTTGTGGTATAGCGAGAAACGGTTTAGAAAGCCTGCAATTCACATTGTAATCGTTTACATCTTTCCCCATGTGAACTGTGCATCAAAATGAAGTCCCTTTAAAATGTAATAATAATGCCAGTACATTACACACTGTTTCCAAAAGCTTTGCCTTTATGGTTGGATAAGAAAATATGTTTGAGCTTCCTTTATTGTAGTAAACTTAAAGCTCATTTAGTGTTCTATAGCTTGTAGTAAAATTTTGTTTTATGGTTAATGGGCAGCATGGATGAGAGGTACAAGATTCTGTTTAAATACTGTATTCTGATATTATGGTGGAATTTAAATTTTGTTCAAAAGTAATGACATTATAGCTCAGTGCATTGAAGAGAGTGGATTATTTATTGTTTTTTTCTTTTTTTTTTTTTGTGCGTTTGTTTCAGGGGTCCATTCAGTGTTGTGCGGCGATGCATCAACAGGGAAACAGGGCAACAGTTTGCTGTAAAGATTGTCGATGTAGCAAAATTCACTTCAAGTCCTGGATTAAGCACAGAAGGTAAGAACAAGAAATGTAAATTGTAAGCAGGCTGCTTTTTGGTTTGCCAGTTTTATAGTAATTATAACAATGCTATCTCAGGCTTAATGGCTAGTTTGATTTAAAGTAATTCTCATGTCCTGCTTCAAATTTACCAGAGAATTTCATTTGAATTGAGATAATGTTACTGCTAGCATCTTTTTCCTAGTCCTTCTCAAACAGAACATAAGCTACACGTTCCATAATACTGAGTTTACATATAGCCATGTTAAGGTTTTGGAAGGTGACACTAAAGTTACCACATTTTACATTAGTGTATCTTTACTAAAATAATAATTCTAGGGTATTCTGGTACAGATTTCTAAAGCCAAGAAATTCTGTCTCAATTCTAGTCTTCGTCTGACCCACATCTTAACAACTGTTGAGTCTTAAGACACATTTCCACCTATGTTATTTCTTATTATTTGTTATATATGTTATTTCTTTTTTCACCTATGTTATTTTCCACCTAGTTATTTCTTACATTAGTGGAACCTGTCTTACCACAATAACAAAAGCAATCAAGCTTTGAAAAATCAGGTACTGTAGACTAATCTGTGTTTATCAATCAGTGCTAACATGAGCATTTGTGGTATGGGATAGAGGCGAACTTTTATCTAGTGTAACATTATTTCCATAAAGTTTCCATAAGACTTTTGACATGTAGGATGCATATAGACACAGATCTTAAGTCTATGTGCATCTTTGCAGTGGATTATTAATAGGAAAAAAAAAAAATTCCATGCAACAACTCCTGACAGCTAACAAATTTAATTTAGACTAAATTCTATTGAATTTAAGTATATTTGTGATCTTGAATACTGTGCATCTTAAACCTCTGTAGTGATGTAATTTAACCATATTAATGAAGTCAGTTAACACTGTGAGTGTTCAAGTGGCTGCATCATCTACTGGTTTAATGTTGGCTATTTTACATGATGAAGGATTTTACTACAGCTCACCATGTTTTCATATTGCAGAGTACCAAAAAATGAAAACACACAATAAAATGTGAAGTTTGAATATTTTTAGAAATAAATGAGAATGTCTCACACTGTTTTATTTAGAGGATTCATATGGAAGAGGACCTGATACTTAGTAAGCTACTTTAGTCACTGAGGTATCATAAAAAACAGTTTAAATTTCTTTTCAAACACAACTCATAGTTGATATACACAAAACCTAGAAATGTGTAGAAAAGCATTTTTCTTACAGATTTGTTATAGCTGACATTAACTACCTTTTGACTGTTCATTTATTCTACTTCTCCTTGTATCCCAAGAATTTTCTTTTTATTGTTCTCTGCATGACTTGAATATCTTGCTTTTAATTAGGTGTTCTAAAGTCAAGTTGGAGAAATAACTAGCAATGTACTCCCAGGGTTAACATAAGGTCCAGTCTTGTTTAATATCTTCATTAATGAGACAGGATGTGCCTTCAGCAAGTCTGCAGATGGCGCGAAAGTGAGAGGAGTGGCTGATATACCAGGTAGTGCTGCTATCCAGAAGGAGCTAAACAGGCTGGAGAAAGGGGAAGACAGGAACCTCGTGAAATTCAGCAAGGGGATGTGCAAAGTCCTACAGGTGGGGTGAAACAAGACTGGGCACCGGCTGAAAAGCGGTGTGGCAGAAAAGGACCTGGGTTCCACGTGGCCATGAACATAAACAAGCAATGTGTCCTTGCTGTAAAGAGGACATAACATTACATAAAGAATTGACTGTTAAACTTTTTTCTTACTTTCTTCAGGTGTTAAATTATTTTTTCAATGCTTTGGTTTATATAGACTGCTTGACTGTTTTAAGCATAAATTATAAATGTACAGCAAACTGTAGTTTTTAAATCTAGAAAACTCTTCATTGGTAAGTAATCAAACTCATCAAAGTACTCTCCCCTCCAAAATAAACCATAAGCTTAAGTTTCATAGCATATCTGTTAAAAGAAAATATATCATGCTGGGTCTAACAGCCTGAGATACTGCTGCAGCTCCACATCTCTAGGTCCATTCCACACTGAAATTGTGTTCCTAGCAGGCATGCATGCAAACTGCATAATCAGCAAGAGAAAAAGCTCTCACACAAGCACTGGTCTCGTGTTCCTCTGCATAGTTGAGCAAAATACATCTGTATAGGGATGTTCTCTCTTAGCAGCTGGGCTCAGACTCAGCTGCTCGTGCTTTCACACCCAGAGCTGTCCCTTGCAGACACACCAACCCTGTTCTCTCAGACCCCTTCATCTGCACATAAGCTTGTCTTATTTGGTCTCTGCTGGTGATCTCGTGTTCACTTGCACAATTGTGTTTGCTCCAGATGCTGGCACCACAGATCCACATGTGCATAGAGGAAAACAGTTGAAGATGTAGATTAATGACAAGACGGCGGACTGCAATGATCGTGCACAGGGCCTTCTTACATGTGAATGGGCTCCTTTATTATGTTCCTCTTTTATCACACTTCTTTCTCCCTAAATCTCAATTTGACTACCTTTGATCTTCCCCTGAGTAAATCAAAACATGTCTTGTAATATCAGAGTGCTCTTCACCTGTATCTCATAATGTGTCTTAACACCCATTGGCAGCAGTCTACTTATTCTAAATGATGATCTGGAGGGCTGCTCTGGGTGAATTCTTGTAATGGGTTTCATGTTGGGTCAACAAGGCTGAAACTCTCCTGGGACAGCTCTGCGAGGAACTCTGGTTATCCCATCCTCTGTGACCTTAATAGAGGTCTCTGCCTGCTCTTGTGCTCCTCTGGTCTTGTGAGCAGGTAATTCTCCTGTGATGAGCCTAGGAGAAGCTGAGCAGGGCATTATTTGGGCTTCCTTCACACCACACACCATTGTATCTGTGCTTTCCGTGGGTGTCTAAACAAAGTTTTATCACACAAACTAACAACATTCTTCTTGCTTGAGACCCCGATTTAATTATAGTTTAGTTATGTTTGTTGTCTTGCTCAAAATGCAAGAAAAATCTAGACTGGAGTGGAAAGAAAGGAAGGCATGACTACTTTGGCATTCATATAGTAGTAAGTAATGCCTGGAGCTTTTTCAGGTATGATAAGACAAATGATAAAGGTGCATTTATTAGCTCTCTTTGCATAACAAATTCAGAATTGAATTAATGTAAAGAATACCGGAAATACGAATTAAAAATATGCTCTCAGATCTTCATTGTTAAACAGTGCCATCTTTAATCTCTGTACAAAATGCATGAGGTATATCCAGTTTCTGTTCTGAAAAAAGAAAATGCTTTCCAAAACACATCTGTCTTTGTACGCAGCCTGTACTCATCTAACTAATTGTGATGCTTGCCAATAGTTGTCCAGAAATAGGCTTCTAACTGTGCTTGCCATAATACGGGCTGGTTACAAGCATAGAGAAGCTAATAAGTATCAGCTGTATTTTCAAATATTTTTTGTTTGCATGCAAGCATGTGTTCTGTTCTCGTTTACACAGTCAACAGAGTATAAGATTAATTGCAGCTGAGATGCAATTTTTGTTAATTCATTGATCCAAAATGACCCTTTTTTGACTCTTAAGTTAGTTATTGTTTTTTTCTGAAACTAAAAACATGTCACAGAATTACCAAGGTTGGAAAAGACCTACAAGACCATCCAATCCAACTATCACCAATAGTTCTCACTAAACCATGTCCCTCAACGCAGCGTCCAAATGTTCCTTGAACACCTCCATGGTCGGTGACTCCACCACCTCCTTGGGCAGCCCATTCCAGTGCCTGGCCACTCTTTCAGAGAAGAAATGTCACTGCAATATAGTAAATAATTATCCCTGTTTACCATCCCTATTCTAGAAATATGTTCCGTGTTAGAATGATAAACCTATGTTCTCCCAGTAGAGTAGGAAACTCTGACAAAAATTCAGTCTTTAAGTTTTGTGATTTTTTCCTGGGATAGTTTACATCCTGTGAAAATCTTGTCTAAAATCTTTTTTTCCAAAAGAGCAAAGAACTTGTGATCTACAGTCTCCTATTCTTTTGTACTGTTCATAGTTCTTGCAAAAGTTTGGATGGGGACCTCATCATCTTGGTTAATTTTCCAACAAATGATCTACAAACATACTATTTAGGGCTATTCTGCGTGTACTGGAACTTTTTCTAGGTTATGTATGAACAGTGTTTTGACCTGTAGGCAGTGGAAATTTGCAGAAGCAAAGAAGCATTGGCAAACACTGATGGACCTTCTAAGTAATAGCTTATAAAATGGAGGTGTCTTTCTGATATGTAAGATAAGATGTGTACTTCTATTCATGATAATATCCATACGTGTCCTGTGGTTGATATCAGTTGCTGAAAGTTGTATCAATATTTGTAAACAAAAGCTCTTAATCTTGTACATCAATTGGCTGAATGTGCACTTGTAACTTACAATAAGAGAAGTTTGCTAAAGCTAAAGCATATAGCAGAATCTTTCTACCACCTATTTGGTCTTCCATCTGAAAAATTAAAGGAAAATATTGGTAATAATAAAGACAGACTGTTTTGATCCACGTTGCAGTTACAAAAAGTGAACACTGATTTTTGTAGAAACTTCCAGTCTAGCCATCTGTATCATAAAATATTTATAATTAAAAATAAAGTGAAGTATGTAGGAGTTGAAATCTCCATAGTATGTCATTGTGTGGAAGAACAGAAAAAGTCTGAGAAGAAAACTCAAATTTCTGAAAGCTGGGGAATTTTCAGTATGCCAATTGTGAGAAATAATTTTGATAAAATTAGCACATGTTGAATTGCACAAATGTACAGGTATCCCTCTTGTATCATTTGGTGGCTTTAGTCCACTTGTAAAATTGCCAGTCAATAGCTGTATTTTCCAGGATAAGAGGTGCTCCATTGCTCTGCAGGAAAAATGTCTTATATTCTTTTTAGTATAGAAAATCTTTTCAATAGAAGGAAAGCAACGTTTAAGAGGAACAATCAAGTTATCTTGATACAAAAGTGGATAGAAGTCTTTGTCACTTAGAATCTACCTTGTAAGACAGTTTATGAAGGATACTTGCTAACAGGAGTGTCGATCATTTTTAGCTTCTCAATGAAGAGTTGAATTTCAATTTTAAATAAATCAAAGACTTGAAGATTCTGAAGAGAATGATGAACTTAATTCTGTTTCTTAAAGACTTTCCACATTTTATCTGCCATTCTAATCATATTGTGTCAGAGTAAAATAATATCATGTCAGCTGTCTTTCAGTATAATTTTAATAGAAAGTGAGATACAAACAGTAATTGATTACATATACAGTTAAATTTAAGATTAAAAATAAAATTATTGCACATTATATAAATTCAGTTTTATCTTATATGCTGCATTAAATTTCAACGTAATTCTAGATTTAAATACTGTTACATGTATAGTAAATGACACCAGAATCTTAACTGGACAACTGTCGTTCTCCCTTTGCAGTAGTGGAATAGAAAATACATGGTTTTAAAACACTTTGTTCACTTAAGTACCTACAAGATAAAAGGATAAGAATATTAAATTTTATTTAACTAAGCATTGCAAGACACTTGCATTTTCATAGGGTTATGGCATAGCAATTTTTTTTATGCCAAAGGCTGCAGGAGATTTCCATTTTTACAGTTCAGTATATTATTACAGTTTTAGCACTCTGAAACAGGACTTACTGGTATGTCTTTTTCCAGCTGTAAGCCATTTATTTTAATGAAGACACTTATCAGGGACACCTGGATAGCTTACTTATATAGGTTGTATACTATGTGCTTGATTTCCTAATATGAATCCAACCAAGAAATACACACAGTGACAGTAAGTAAATTGGTAGTGTAAATAAAAGTACTGTGATGTATGTTGGTTTACTTAAAAATCTATGGCAGAGATTTTTCTTGGAGATGGAATTTTAAAATCACTTTGTACACAGATAAGATTCAAGGTATGCTTCTTGGTTGGGGAGAAGATTACTATGTGTGTAGTTTGCCTAATATATTCAGTAGTCAAAGTTTTTCTTTTTTGAAGTTGTTTCAGAAGAAAAATCCTGATTGCAAATATTGATGCAAAAAGGTGATGCTTCGTTCATTCACAACACTTTAAAATTTGTTGAATTTTATAATGAAGGATTTAGTTTTAATACTTTGCACAACGGAGGAATTTAAGATATATTCCAAATTCCACAGAAAGCTACTGGCAAATTCAGCAATATGAAATCTAAGCCTCTTTATTTCTTCTGTTTGCCAGGAAGACTGACAAAATAAAGTTGTTAAAAAATACATTGTTTGATCTATTGTGAGAGAACCAATTTTTGCAGATTTCTTAGTATCTGTCATCTTTAATGTTGCTTGTGGTACAGTGACAATTAACAGTTGCAGAAGCTGGCATAAATATTGCTTTTGTTTGTAATGCCATAAATAGTGAAAATGGCTTATGAAGTGCTGTGTTGCTTAAATTGCCACGAATATATTGTCCTTTACCAACTCAAGCATGCATTTGAGTCCAGTGTTACCACCACATGGAATTGTATTAAAATATGTATGTATTTCACATCCATGTTTCCCTATCTCCGCAGGTTGCCATCACTGTATTCTCTTTTGTCCTCTTAGTTCCTTTTGAAAAGCTGTGACAAACTGGAGCTTCTGTTTCCGGCACAGGGTTGGACAAGTGGGGTTGACGTATTTAGAGAGAAGCTTTTCATCTCTGCTGCTGTAGTTTTGCAAGGCCGTCTATTCTTATAGTGCTACGTCTCAATAGAGCACCTACCATTTCCTTCTCTCAGAAGATTAGCTTTTAGACAGGAAAACCGGGGAAGAAACTATTATGCCCTGGATATACAACATGCTAACATCTAGGATTATTAGGTGCCAGTTATCGTCTATGCTGTGTGTGGGTGAGTCTCACTGCTTTGCGTCTCCTCCCTCACCACCTCAGAAAGGCTGGCTGAGCTGATTTCACATCTTCTTGCTGCTGGGAGGGGGGAGGGAAAGTCCTGTTTCTTCAACCCACATTCGTTGCCTTACATTCCTACCACTTCGTTTGCAATGGCTTTGGTACTTTTCTGACCTGCACAGAACTGTTTTCATTCAAAATGGGAAAAAACATGAGAAGAGATCTTGTACCTAAGTCTCATAATCTTTAATTTCTTTTTAATTGGCTTGCTTCCTTGTTTAAAATGCTTTCATGTTTAAAGAATCACCTTGTTAAGGGAAAAGCGTATGCGAGTGTTGTTTGAATATTCTGCTGGGAATTTTGACACTGACTTCAGAGAAAAATATTTCTGTATGTTGTATGTCTAGAGTCTGAGATAATAAACCAGTCTAGGATACTTATAAAACAAATGAGAGGTTCACTTCTAACGATTATCAGTGGCTCTCTGTTTAACACAGGAATGCAAACTGGGGTTGGGGTTGTAGAAGCACTTGTAACTAGCAATGGTTGTTCCACAGTTCTTTCCTGAACAGCTTATAAGCATTGTCTTGTTTTTATTTTTGTCTTAAATAACAAGCAAGGAAAATAACTGGAGAAAATGCATGCAGAAGGTAGCATTAAGAAGAAATTTCTCAGTTTGGCCACGTTTTGTTTATGGATGTGAAGTTATCCATGTGATTGGCTTTTCTGAAGGACACTGCCTGGTTTTCTAAGGTCATTCATTCGGTTTATGTATTTGGATCATCAGTAACAGCACAACACAATCAGCTCCAGCCCTTGCTCTCTCTTCCTCCTGTTCCTTTTTAATCATCTCCTTGCTTCTCTTGGTCTAGACAATTTTTTTTTTGGATGGGATTTTGGAAAATCTACTGCCTTCTCTTGAATATGTTTCCAGAGAGGAGAGGTGAAGTCCTTTTGTTCAGAGATGCTATAAGTGATGGGCTTTGGTTTGTTGTGGAGCCATCTATAGCTGGCTGTGGCCAGCATGGGGCAGGCCCTGATCTCTGCCCATGGAGGCCTTTGCTGCAGGACCCTGCCACTAGCACCTTTGGCCTACTACTTTGGCCTAGTGCATCCCAACACATGCCCCACTACATTCTGAGGGGTTTCACTCTTCCTCTTTTCAGTCTTTGCCAATCTTGCTTTTCACTGTCCTATTCTAAGACAGCATGTGCTGCTGTTAGGTAATGCTGGAGTAAATTAATTAAAGGGTAGTACAGCTGGAGTTCAGCCGAAAGTACTGCTGTATTCCTTTCACATTCCTTTACCATTCACAACATAGTAGAAATGTCTACCTTGAGTCCGTTTTATTTAATAATTTCATTCTGTGGAGCATAATTTGTAACAACTTTTGATGAATTTTTGGCTGTTAAAACAGTCAGAGCTACTCACTGCTTCACGGTGTGGTAATCAGGGTTGAAAATGCTGGTGTGAAGACTGAGGGCATGCACATACGCATGCCAAGATATGCAACAATATGAGGGAAAAAATACTATTCCTTGACTTTTCAATATGCATGATTTTTTTAATTAAAACTTCTACATTTTAGGTATTCCAAGCAGTCCAACTAGTGTTAAAATTAGTATTTTTAGTTATGAGATATTGCTTATAAAATCAGGTATATTCTGTTTCAGTGTTTAGAAATGTTGTAGAAAAGAGCTTTAGAGTTGGTTTTGATACAGTGACAGCTTTTAGGAAGGCATATTCATTGTTTGCAGTCACTAGAACATTGTGGCAATCATGAATGAATAAACCAGTTAAATTAAAAATGCTATCAGAAAAAAAAAAAAATGTTTTAGTGATGTTTTGAGGGTTTTCGTTTTTGTTTTGCAACTTGCAGAGCAAGCACACTGGCAGCATGGGCCATCAGAGAGTTTAAACTGGGTTACTGTCCCTAGACAATATCTAAATCAAAAATCTGGAATGATCTAGTGCCTGCTTTCTGTTTGGTTTTGGACTTCTTTGTGGGCATTGAGAATTAAGTGTTGCATTTTGATGTGGTTCCATAATGTGACAGCCATTGTAACACCTTGGAAAACAAAACAAAACAGAAGACTGGCTCTGGTTGTGTAGAATAACTTACGTTGTTCATTATTAAAATACAAATTGTTGCCTTCATTTGCTCTGTAGGTTGTTGCACAAAGGTATCAGAAGAATGATATGAGGCCAGGTGGCCTGTTTGAGTTTTTAAAGCAATGTAATGTATTCCAGCCATCTGAGCAGTTTCCAAAAAGGATGGCATAGTTCATGTAATCAAACTTTAAGAAAGCTTGTAAAAACAATCAAACTCTGTTCTAGGTCTTTTTTCCTTAAGCCTGATGACTGCACAGTTCCCTGCTGGCTCTTGTTGCAACTCCCTGGCTTATTAGATCTTCAAAGATTGTAGAAAACTATTTTTTTTCCCCTTTTATCAGATGCTATGCTGATAATTTATATTAATGTCCAAGACCATTGTTCAGCAGATTTTAATTACTTACTCCTCTCAGTCCAACTCAAAGATAAGTTTTTGCTGAAGGTCTTGTAACTTAGAGCAATGACTGTACTGCAGATGTCTTATATTAATGAGGGATGTGTGTATACAAAAAGCAGAAGCAGATTTTTGAACTTTCTTGTAACAATATGTGCATGTAATAATTTGAATCTTAAAATCCATTTTCAGGCTAGAGATGGAACAGGTTTCATTCATGTGGCATTTTTGTCACGTGAATATTATCTGTGTATGAGAATTGGAAGATGAATTTGCAGTTAAAAGTAAAACAAAGAAAATAGTCTATGGGAGAAATTGTTACATTTCTCACCTATACATAGTAAGTTAAAGCTTAGTGCTCTCATTCAAATGAATGGGCCATTGTAACTATCTTCAAAGTTTAAGGCATATAACTTCAACTTTAGGCACGTATTTTTGCAAAACCTCTAGAAAATCAGTTCTTATGATAGGGGCATTGTTGTCTGTTGCTATCATTCTTTGATTATAATATTCATTGCTAGCGGCACATTGTACTTTTGTCTGTGACTGTACTTAAGACAGTAAAAGCATCACTTGACAAGTACTGCTTGTGATAAGAAAAGATTTAAATGGATTCCAGTTTCATTATTTTCTGTGGCACTTGGAAAAGTGAAGATGAAGAATGATTTAATTTAATGAATCACATCTCAAGAAAATTGCAAGGTGGAAAGCTTTAGGTTCAGATTCAATGCTAACGGTTCAAAGGTTTAAAAAAATGTTGAGAGCTTCAATGTTTTTCTATCTTAAGAATGTTGTAATGCAGTTCCTGTATTATAAAATCATTTTACCTAGTAATTACAAACAGACTTTCCAAATTGATCCTACTGTGTGACAAAACATGGGATTTGTATGAGCTGTATGAATTTCTCTATACTCTGAGACTTTATTTCCTTAATTAGTTGTTAATGGATGAAGATTTTTATAGCAGGATGATTTAAGCAGCCAAATACTGTTTTTGTTCAGTAAATGCAGGCTGGGTACTGTATCTAGTAAGTAAAAAGAAGTCCTGTAATAGCTACAGCTGGATGTGTAAGAAGGGATGTGGATATGTAAAACATGCACAATGACCTTGTATCTGTCGAGCTTTGTGAGTTCTGTCTTAGCATCATTCCAGAACTGACCCTTTTTGCAAAGTATCATTATCAGTTTCTTGCCACTCTGTTTCTGGGACTATTTATTAACATATCCACAGCTTGTGTTTAGCTGGACTAATAAATCCTTCAGAATCAGGGTCACTGTGACTTTTAAGTGACTTTGCATGGAGCTAGCACAAGTCCATCGCTGTTTATTAATTCAGGTATTGACTGGAAGATACTGTACTGTATCATCGTGCCCTGAAGCACCATAGCTGTTTTGCATGTAAGCTAATAAATTCTGCTGGACTTGAACTGGCTTTTAATATTGTTGCACATGCATATGAAACTTGAATAACAACAAATGGATTTTCAAATTTTACTTTTATTTCTAATCACGGGTAATCATCCCCTCTGTAGGAGTAGTGAGAACTCCTATCCCTACCTCAGTGTCTCATGTTCCTCTGCCTACTGCAAAGTTCTGGAAAATTCAAGTGGTTGTACAGCACGAGACAAGAACAACTTGTTTCACCAGGAGAGATTAGTGAATGAGGGAATGTACGAACCAGTATTTGCTTCTCCTTTAGGGAAGGATAAGGAGTGCATCTTGTGCAACTATGCTTCAGATTGGTTTCAGGATCTGGACAATACTATACTCAGCCTGTGAGTCACGTGTTGACATGTTTAAACAGTTTTTATTTTGTTGTGTAGGCAAGAAAAGCGGTCAAAAGAACCTGTGGAGTGTGTCAGTGGTCTCTTAATTCAGGCGGCCTAAGCAAGTGTTTTACATTTCTAAGTACCTTATCATGTCAGTGAAGTTCTTTATCCTAGTGGTATTTAATGCAGACAGATTTTTAAACTTTTTTCTTTCAACTTGTAGGGAAATGAAATTTGGTTCTTTCTGGTTTGGTTCTTTCTTTTAACCCTAATAGCTGTTTCTTTAAATCCTCTTATAGACCTCTGTTTTGCAGAGTATACAGATTATAATTAGTTGTTCTACTCGGGTAGTCTCTAAAAGATAGAAGGGGGTGTATCCTTTGACCACTTAATCTTGATATAATCTTGTGGTTGCTCTTGCACATAGGAGCAAAATAAGTGGACAGAATTTAAAATATCATGTTCTAGCCTTAATTAATCATCTCTACCATTTGGATACCAAAGAAAGAAAGCAGCTATCATGCTGAACATGCAGAAATGAGATAGGGCAGGTTAGTTGGAAGAAATTTGGGTTAGGCCTTTCCTTCACACATGAATAATGTTCATTCTGTTCTATGAGTGAGCACTTAAAATAAACTTTGCTCTATCAGAAGGGAAGACTAATCCATTATCTCCATCTAGTTCTTTCAAGGTGTTATAGATTGATATAATTCCCTCAAAATACCCTGTAACAGTGAAGGAAGCTGCCGTATATTATTACTTTGGGATTCTTGAGTTTCAGAGACATTGGAAAATTCTCAGAAATTAGTCAAAAAGCAATGCAGGTGTGCTTCCAAGCCTGTATCTCTTGCTTTCTGATAGAATTCCAAGTTGCACTGGTGAAAAATTAGCTGACTGAACTGTTTGTTGTTTTGTTTTATTTTTGACTCATTTTGGCTAAGTAAGAATTCCAGGTATTTTATCTTCATTCATAACCAGAAAATAGAGGAAATACAGTACAGTTTTCTTAATTCTTTGGTGAGATGAAGGTAATAAACTCTTTATATGTGGACTGACGAAGAACTGTCCCTTGAATATCATTAGACTCATGTGAATGTTTTGAAAGAAAATACTTCTCAGATGGCCTTTGGTTGAAATAATATTCAAATTACTTTACAAAATTGTCATTAGATAGATTCCTCATGTGGATATGTTGCATCTGTCAGTTGTACAATCCAAGACAAGTTAAAGCCTTATTCTTAGAGGTGTGACATGACAAAATTCGAGCTCGGTGGCACCAGTTTAAATACTAGTATTTGATTATTGTGGAATAAAAAGGAGAGAGATGTTTGAAGGGCACAGATTTCAGAGGCTTGAAAAGACTGTGGCAACTACACAAGTGGCAAAGAAGGGGCAGTGAGGATTGGGGAAGGGAAAAAGTACTATGCTTAATAGCAAGTACATAGAAGTATTTTATGAGCATGTGAAATTAACAAGTCTAGATGACATTTTGTTATTTTCTTGGCATTAAATCTTGAAAAAGCTGGTAAATAATACATTCTGTAGTGTCGTCTTTTTGTTTACTGAACTGATGCGCACATTTCTAACAAACTTGGTTTATAATGGGTCAGTTAACAAAAGGAAAAAAAAAAAGTCCATAACTTTGGGTAATAATTGCAAAAGGAAGTGCATGCAGAAGTGGAGCAAAATAAAACTGGCTTTTTTTGGATTTCACAGAATCACAGAATGTCAGGGTTTGGAAGGAACCTCGAAAGATCATCTAGTCCAATCCAACTGCCTTAGCAGGAACGCCTTAATTAGGTCACACAGGAACGTGTCCAGGCAGGCTTTCAGCATCTCCAGAGAAGGCGACCAACAACCTCTCTGGGCGGCCCATTCCAGTGTTCTGTTACCTTCACCATGATGAAGTTGTTTCTCATATTTTTGTAGAACCTCCTATGTTCCAGCTTGCACCCATTGCCCCTTGTTCTATCATTGGATGTCACTGAGAAGAGCCTGGCTCCATCCTCCTCGCACTCACCTTTTACATATTTATAATTTAGATTACTGCTGCTTTGAAGAAGTTTACTGGTTTCTGACATTGGCGTGTTAATGAAGTAAAGTTTTTCTTAAGGCATTTCTTCTTTAAGGCTAATACACCACTTTACAGGACCTCCTAGTTAGCAAGAATTTGTATCATCCTTAAAAATTGTCAGATAGTTACCTATCTCAGCGTGTTTCTCCTCAGTGCATTGTAGATTCTGTTCATCATAGAGTTTGATATGGAACGAGTTTTTGGTACTTAGCCTGGTACAGCAGCATACAGCACAATTTGCATTAAGTTACCTGAGAAAAACTTCAAAGTAACCTGTCCTGCATGTTTTGCTACCACAACTAAAATGCTGTCATTATCTGAGCTACCTGGCATTGTAGAATTGATTCCATCAGAGCAGATTGAATTTACAATTTAGCTTTTCCTCGGTTGTCTGGACTCTAATTCTATACACCAGTCCATTTTTGACATCAGTGAGCAACTGATTTCGTGTTGCTTATGCAGAACCCAGGAGTTCTAGGCCAAAGAAGCTTTAATCCAACAAACAACTAACTTTTGTCTGTATCACAGGCATCCAGGACAACTGATTGTGTTTTCTGGGTGACTCTGGGCTCTCTGTTTCTGGATGATAATGTTCAGTAGCAGCAGTGTCATGGCTTCTTTAACTTTTCCTAGAACAGGAGCGAGGAACAGTTTGTCTGGAATAGCTCAGTCTGGTAAGGATAGGTTTCCTTTGTGTATTCCAGATTCCAGACTTCCTGTAAAATTGAGATTCTTTGTTGTTACTAGGGTAAATTTCCATGTTACTGTGTTCAGGTAAAAACTAAGCTACAGAAGAAAACTCATCTCAAACAAAGGGAAAGCTGGAAATATTAGGATTGTAAGCAAGCAACTTTTAATTACAAACGATTAACTAGCATTCTTTTTGTGATAATGCCGTGTTTGAGAGCACTTATTTAATGTAAATGTTGTTCTCCCTTCTGAAAACTCATTTTAAGGACCGCATAGGCTTACCTTTAGTTAACCTGAACTGCCTGGAAGAATTCTGGTCAAGATCTTGAAGAGTTGGGAAAGTTTGCTGTAGAAAGTTTCTACCGGTTTGAATTTAATTTTGATAATGACGTTTTTAGCACAGGCTCAAATATTATTGGGAGTTATTAGTATTGGATCCTTGAGGTCCCGTCCCACCCAAGCCATTCTATGATTCTATCATTCTATACCTATATTGCCATAGCCAAAGGCTGAAGAGAACACTTAAATACATCCATGCACATGCACACTCCTGAAGCAAAGAAAGACAAAATCTTTGGGAGTAGGAGTGAATGGGATGAGAACACATAACCTGGTGTAAACTTGAAACAGCAGAAATTCCAGTGACTTCAACAAACTATTTACAAGCTCTAAGTTTTTAGAGCTTTCTGCTGGACTTCAAAACAGTAAGTACATCGCTGTTAAGTTCTGTGGATTACTGGGAAAACTTCTGGTTTACAGCAGCAGGCTGTGTTTAAATTTGTTACAGTTGTGTAACGCAGTTATCACAGCGTGCAGCACAAGAGGCAGCCTGTGTAATCATCAGCTTGGAATGACTCGTTAAGCTTGCAGGAGAGAAGGTTCTGCTACATCTTGCTTAGCCCTGGCTGCATCTTATTTATTTCAAGATAGAATACATTTGTTTTTATTCTTAGGTCTGAATTCATTGTTAACCAGATTAGCAGCATAAGACTGGGCAAACAGCAAGCTCTCTACAGCTGAATAAATGCAGATACCTTCTGTGTTCAGTTGTTGCCTACATACCAGATCAAAGTAAGAACTGTGTCGCCACCTAGTGAGAAATCTGTAAGCAGTCATGTTGACTTGGAGTTGTAAAATTTGCCAGTCGCGGGGAAGAGAGATAGGACTTGATTATGAAATTACCAGCTTTTAGACAGGCTATCTAAAAAAAGTCTGTCCATAAAGAAGGCCATTGTTACTTCGTGGTTGAGCGTTTTGTCACTTCAAACTGCAGCATTCTTTTACCAGATGTGCACCTTGTGTTTTAACTATGTTGTTTTTCTCTTTTTAAGAAATTTCAGAGCACATTCTGACAGAACAGCTGCTGCACACGCTTACACTTGGCTCTGTTAAAAAATCCATTGTGTTTTCATGAAGTGTTTAAAATTACTGTTTGTAATGGTAACAGCGCGGTCTTTGGTAATTGGGAAGGTGTTGTGTTTCAGATCTTTATGCAGTGCTGCATACCTGGTAGCAACATGAGATTTAGTGTAATATAGTTATCAGCAGTGAATGCACTTTCATTATGTGATTGATTATATCTTAGTCTGTGATTAATTTCCTTTCATTAATTATTGAAAGCAGAATAAAGATAGGATAAAGAAAATGTTTTAGATGATTTTTCAGAAGAGTTTCCTAACCATCTTCAGCAATCCTCCATTTCTGTTTGAATGTCCAAATTCTTGACAGAGAGAACCTTCCTTCCTCTGTTTTAAGTTAATTTATAGGTTTTATAAAACTAGTTCTGATTATCACAGTCCTACTTGCTGTTGACGCGCTGTTGAAACTGCTGCTGAGCAGCCAAGAGAACCACTGACACTGTTTTGGAATATAGACAGGAATATAGTTAACCTAAAAACATACAATCAAAACAGAAAAATTATTAAGGAAGTCTTGCTCTTGTCTTCTTCCTCTGTTCTTTTACCTCATTAAACCTGCTGTTACAAAGTAAAACTTGAGGACATAGAACGTATAAAATTTCAGATGAAAGATATTGGCTTATTCTTGCTTGAGAAAGATTATGGTGTGCTTTCTGAAAAAGTTTCTAAGAATAATTATTTAATTAATTGAAACAAATGTGTTTAATTATCTGTAATAGGCAGCTGTTAATACTCTTTCATACATTCTTAAACACTTTCTTATTAGCTCAAGTTGATTCATTATTCAAATACATCATCTTCTACATGAAGCATTGCTTATTTGCATTCCAATAAAAGTGAGGAAATGAATAAAAGAAGGGAAATTGTGTTTTCATGGACGCAAACCAACTTACCATGTCTGTTAGATATGTGATTCTAGACAAGTCTGCTGGCTGTACTGGAAGTTATGAGTGAGAAGTGGTTTTTGAGAACCAATTTTGTGTTCTTCATAGCTGATGGAGTGTGAACTAGAGGAGAACTGACTTTTTAAGTGTTCGATAATATCTAGCTCAACATGAAAATCCATTATTACATTTATATTTATGTTTAAACACTGAGAAAGAATAGAAAAAAGAAGTTATTCAGAATTTAACAAGCATCTGTAAAGTTTGATTCCATGAAATTGAGATTTCTAAAGGTTTCTGCATGGAAGAAATGCAATCTGGTTTCTAAGTATTAAATGTTTACTACTTTTTCTTTTTGTCCCTTCTCCCACGTCTCCCCCACCCCTTTCTTTTTCATAGTAGCCTTAAAAGAAAAGATACTGAAGATTGATTATCTATATTGTCATTAAAATTGTTGATTGCCAGGTTTTTTGTATCAAGGGCCGTTTGTGAGCTATGTTCATTTATTTCTTTTTTGTATGTGTTTGAAAGCTGATAGATTATAATAGATTATAAAGTATAGGATTTAATGTTGATGCAGAAAAAGGTGCATTTGTATGCTTATACTTGTTTTGCAACATCCTAAGCAGCTCACAGTGCTGGCTTTCATGGTCATGTTTGTTTCCTCCTTCCATATTCCTGTCCTTGATTTTATGCCAGTTTCTATATGATCATTTTACGCACTGGGACACTGAGCCAGTGGGAACACACTGAAGTGGTTTGTTGTGTGGTATGACAAGCTCTGGGCTGCTGCACAGTGGAGTAGAGGGCAAGAACGTGCATGGGATAAAGAGAATCAGCAAGCAGTTAGATCATTTTGGCTACTGTGGAGCTTTAGCCACCCCAAAGTGCTTGGCAGGAGTGGCAGGAAAGTTTTTACTGTTTGTCGAGGCCAGGAGGCATTACTTGGTGATATGTAAGCATTCAGTGAGATATCTGTTGCATATCTGACACACAGAGACACTGCATTTTTGGTTAAGAGAAAGGGAAATATTCTCCCATGCAAGAAATGAATGAATAATGTATGGGGCAGAAACATCAGTAATTCTTCCTTTCTCACTTACTTGCAAAAAATGAATTTTGCCAAGTCATGTGGTTATTTTGTTGACTGCAGTTGTTGGTGAACAATATCTCCATCTTTATCTCAACCCACAAGCTTTCTTGACCTCTTCCTGTTTAATCTCTTCATCTTGCTAGTAGGGGAAGAGTGAGCAAGAGCATGGGTGAGAGTTTACTTGCTAGCCAAGGCTAATCTACTACAAGACTAATGCCAATTTATTTGCGGAGTTGAAGCAGTTGGTACCAAGGTACCAAGGCATCTGTATTGGACATGCTTCAGAGAACTCACTTTGAGATATGACTAGTTTGACCTTGTGGCCTGAATGACTGGAGTGCATCGAGCGCATTTCTGAAGTGCATAATTTGGTTTAGTTGGGTCTTGCTGGAGTGGACGTCAACATCTCTGGAATGCATACCAAAGGATATTAGGTGCATTGACTTGGAGATGTGCTTCAAGAGTATGTTCCTGACCCAAAATAAAAATGGGATATGCTTATGGTCAACCAGCTCACAAACTGTGGTGTTGCTATCTGCAGTTTACAGCCATGAAAAGTTTTGAAGCCTTCACTGAGTTACAGTAACGTTAATTCATGGATTTTGATGGATGGTTAAAACAGGAATAAATTCTCTGATGCAAAAATAAATAAATAAATTGGTTTCCTTTTAAAACTTAGTACTGCGCTATCTATTGTAATTATATAGAATTACATTCTTACTGTATGAAATGTGTAGAAGTGTTTTAAGCAAGCGGTTTACTCACATTTAAACAAAGCACCAAAAATGCATAAAAACGCATTTCATGGTGTTGACAGAGAAGTTTTTAAGGCTTGTGATTTTCTTGCTGTAAGATATGTTTGTTTGGCTAAAATCAGTTTATTAGTGAAAGACAATGCTCAAAACATAAGGTATGCCATCATTAGTAAATGGTACGTGCCACCCCATGCCCCTTAAAGCTGACTTAATCTGTTGTCAAATTCTTGAGGTGTCCTGAAGCTCTTTTGGGTGTTAGGAGGAAGGCATGTTTTGGCTCAGGATGAGCAGGAAAAATACCTAGAGGTTCAGAAAACTTTACAGGAAATAAACAGTATTCTATAATGATCAGAATGCTAAACTACCAATAATAAAGCAACTCACACGATAATAATGGGATTTTTCTGAGGACATCCTAGGTCACATGCTTGCAGCCCAAACTTCTGCTTGGTTTTAGATTCTCTTCAGAACTGAACAAGTATCTGCAGTTGCTTGGGATTTCATTTACCACTTCGGGATCATGTGGAGTTGAAATTTAACTCAGCAGTTGATAAAGGTCTGAGCAGGTTATGATAATGTAGGCTAAGTGAAAAGAATGAGATGTACACACCATCTCTGACTTTCTTCCTCCTTTCCCTTCTTAAGTGTAGCATCTTTTGACGTTTGGGTCACAGTCCAGATGGACCCCAGAATACATCACCCCTTTTCTGACTTGTGGCTTCTCTGAGTCAAGGTGGTGTGTGTTGGCCTGTCTCTGTACCTAATTTTCTTCCTCTCTAATAGGTCCTTTGTTAAACAACTTCCTGCTGTTTTTAAAATAGGGCTTTGTTCTGCTCTTAGCCCCAAGCCCCTGTAGTCTTACCAAAGCCTTGTTCTGTGACCTCTGTTCATTTGCTTTCATGCTCAGAAACCGTATTTTCCACATTCTGCTTCTCCTTTCTCTGTTGCTGTTGCTCAGTCAGTAAGCAGTTGTTTCACTGGTGGCATATTACACAGGTATGAATGAGGTAAATTGCAGCATGTGTTATTTTCTTCTTCACAGTTCTCCTTCCCTTCTAAATATATATATAGACACCACAATAAATTAATAGAGTAAGCAGTCAAAATAAACTGTTTTGAACACAATTCTTACTTATAAATAAAGCAGAAGTTTCTGCGGTTTCCTGTCAGATTTTCACTTTCTGTATAAAAATAGGTATCAGATACCATGGTGAAGTGTGGTACTGGTAACAACCTTAGACACTAAGAGACAAAATAAAATTGCCATATTTTCTGGAGATTATAGTGATTCGTAGAATCATGGCTTTCTTAAAACATCTATCAGTGTGTTTACCTGTGTTCCTCTTTAGGAAAGACTGGTTGTGTAATTCAGTGAAAGATGAGAAGAGCCTCACTGTCTAGAAAAGGAGCTGGTAATCATTTAGTGTTAGATGCCTAAGAGTGATGGAACAAAATGGTACAGAATGGTGTCAGTAGTTCCTCTGCATAACTGTGATGTAAAAACTGAGATACGAGTATCTTTAGATAATGAAAGTCATGAAGACTGCTGCTTTCTTAGATAATAGAATTTCATCTCTGTGTACATGAATTTCTTTCTTGAAATACCATTTGCATCACTGAAACAGTTTCTTATCAAGAAACAGTCTTTATATTTTCCCATAAATACATTTGTAGATGTTTCTCCAACAATGAAAAATTGTATGAAAAGTGAACAGGAAAGTAAAGTATCTGCTTCAGACTACAGACTGATATTTTCCTTTCTTCCACATAATCATCAAGACTTCATTTAAGATTTTGGTAATTTTCTAGAATACTGATGGTAATTTAAAAAGAAGAAAAAAATGTTTCAGGAAGATTAAATTACACAGATATCAAATATTTTCATTAAAGAGGAAAGAAAATTAATTCTATGTGGTTTGTAGGGTTTTTTTCTTTCTATGATAGAAGAAGGATTTATTTGTGCTCAGAGGAAGTAAGGGTGTTGTTAGATCAAAAACAAAATCTCTCAAGCATAGAGAGATATTACAGTGGTTTCTGCTCTTTATTCTCCGTTGTTTTTGCTTTTCTACCTCTTATTTACAGCAGAGATGTAAGCTATCGAATGTAGATTAAAATTTATGTCAGTGTAATTTCATACACTGTGATTTTCTTTTTTAATAATGAGAGGAGTGCAGGAAATTTAAATATAAGAAAACATATTTTTCAGTTTAACAGTAATCAGACTTCAGTATAAGTTGCAGGCTGTAGAGTTTGCATTCTTGGAGGTGTTCAAAGCCCTGCTTGAGTAAGCCTTGCTTTAAACAAAGGGACTGGACTCTAGATCTCCAAATTTAAATAGTTCTTACTGTAATGTGTTGAAAGAGCTTGTCTTATGTATTTGGAGATAATTTTGTAGTGATACAGGGTATTTAGGATGAAAACAGCATATGTACAGCATATATACAGCGTGTATATGCTTGTATGTGTCTATATACACGTATGTGTTTATGTGTATTTAAAGTGAACTTACTACAATACAGTTCTTCAGATTATGATCTAGATCTTTAATTAACTGGTCAAATCAGGAAAGATGATTAAGTTTTGGGTTTTTTTTTACCTTTTGAGACCTATGTGAGTTGTTAACTTAAAACATTTTGAAGGAGAGCAAATAAATATAATCTCAAATGTGTTATTTATAAAGACTAAATAATATGTTATAAATTTCAGAGGTGTACATTTTTCCAAACATTAGATTCTGATAGTTACATTTTCATTTTTTTGTTTAGTAACCAAGCTTGAATATACAGCTAATATACTAATTTATTATCTTCCACAGATCTGAAGAGGGAAGCCAGTATTTGTCACATGCTGAAGCATCCTCACATTGTTGAACTGCTGGAGACATACAGCTCAGATGGAATGCTTTATATGGTTTTTGAGTTGTAAGTTTCTCTCTTTGCTTCCTTTGTTGTCATTTACTAAATAGAGTCCTTAAAGTATGTCTGTTTCCACCTGTTTGTTTTGTAGCTCAGAAGTACTGAGTGCTCTGAAAACTGTCTTTTCAGATGTAGGCAAGTGGTCACAAAACAAAACAAAAAAAAACTGTGCTGATGTCTGAGTGGCCAATGCCAGTTTGCTTAGTAGCTTTGTAAGGACAGTCCTGCTGTTCATTTTTGGCTGCAGCGTCCCTAGTATGGTGCACAAGAAAATGAGTTAAAAATGATTGAGTCGTATGAAGGACAAAACCAGACATGCAGAATGCTTAGTTGTGCATCTTCCATGTTTGAAAGTTTTCCTTCTCTTTTTTGTACCTGCCAACTTTTATTCTGCTGTTCCCCTTATATGTATTACCAGTCTGTGGGCATACAGGATCATACTGCTTCAATTTCTCTTCATGCCTTCAGTTTTCTGATGCATTTGACCTTCATATGTTGGAGCAAGTCATGCCATGCCCCATATGTTAGGTTGAATTGGCACATTCCCTAGATAAAGAATTTGATTTGAGATATGCACTCTAAGAATAATTTGCACACGTTAGTTTTACTGCTGAGGTACAGAGGAAGTTAGGTGGGAAGAGCAAAAAATCGATGTAAAGCTAATAGTTGTTGCTTGAACTCTTCTGCTATCTTTTCAGGTAAGTTTATAGACATAGGATTTTTCAAAATAGTTTTTTTTTCTTTTTTCTCTATAAGTTTTGTTTCAGTACTGACTTTTTGTTTTGTATTTTGTGTTGTAAATCACAAAACATGGAGCAAGAGGCTTTCATTATCCTATTATGAAATAATGTACACCTTGAGGAGACATGCTCTGACAATTAACAGGATTTTAAAATGGAAAACAGGTTTTGCTTCTGTTTACCATTCTAGGAGCTTAGAAATATGAGATAAAAACTAATTATTTTTTAATGACGAACCTATTATAATTTATGTTTCTATACATAAAAAGCAGGTCTGAACAATGAGAGTTACTACTCCAATACCGTACCTGACTTCAGGCCACATAAGAGAAAGAAATATAAGTCGAAGTTCTTTGAAGAATAATAATTTTTTTGCATCTCTTGCAAAAAAATCTCTTGCTTGTCTTCCCTGAACACTACTAGGCATCAATCTTTTGTAACAAACAGTGATAGAAAATGAGATAGTAGAACACCTGCTCTAAAAATGTAGGAAGAAACGGAAGAGTTGTGGGCACAATGTGTTTTATGCTGGAGGGATTGCTTTCGTAATGTGATTTGGCAGAAGACTATGTTTTTAGTGATGTAAGGCTGTGTTGTCCAAATTGTATAGCATGGCATACTGTGTAATTATGACCATAATAAGAAATTTGTAGTTAGTAAAAAGTGTCTGTGTATTTGTGCATGACTTACTTTCCCTCATATTGCTTCCTGTTCATTCTGCTGTTATTATAACAAGCTTAACTGCTTTGCAACTAAGTTCTGTCTGAAGTAAAAAAAGTATGGTTTATTGATGGCTAGTTATTCTGAAATGACAAAGAGGATGACAACACTGCACTACAGAGGAGACAGAAGCCCAGCCAATGACAGGTTGTTTGTGGACTGGCAGATTCTTCGCATGAAAATTATTTCAGGACCAGTGCATGAACCAAACGCAATAATCAAACCTAAAACTTTGTCCCATCAGTTGCATGTAAATGATGCGTAGGTCCACTACTGTTTCATAAACTGTGAGCTAAACGGAGGAGCTGCTAAAATGACCCTGAACATTTGTGAAATCTATAGTTATGAAAGGTACAAGTTAAATAAGCAGACACATTGTGCTAATGAAAGTGAGAAATGGTACTGCTTGGGCAAAAAAATACTGTCTGTGCCCAACTTTTAAAACTTTTGTTAACATAAGTAGATTTTAAAAAGTCACAGTTCATAGAAGAATTGTAGAATGTGGGCAGTAGCAATTAAGTTAAACAGCAAAAAAGTAAGTTTTGACAACGTTTATAGACAAGTTCAAGTGCTCTTTAGAATAGAGCCATCACATGTCACCATAGGTGCCTATTAGCTGTTAGGTAAAACTGTAATAAATCACAAAGAAGCAGTTGACCATAATTGATGTGCAGAGTAAGAATCAGACACTACCCCAAAAAAATCTTACTATTAAAGTAAAATTATCAAAGTATTTTAAAGTATTTAATGTTATTGCACATTAAAAGAGGGAGAATGTGCCTGTGCCAGATAGTTTCCCAGACACCCATCTGTTGCTCCCCAGAAGGACAGTGGACTCTCCCTTCTGATGAAGGAGATACCTTGCTTGCTCTAGGGAGGCCTTACACTTAACACTTGGCTGGCTCTAGTCCTTCCCATGCAGTGCAATTTTCTTTCCCATTCTGTGGTGCTATTTGCTGACAGTTCTGTGGCAAGTGATCCATGGTGAATCTCAAGTTAACTCTGATCTTTTACCTAATACAAGTGTATAATCAATGGAAGTACATGAGACATTTTATAGCACCAAAAGCCATGAAAGTAATCTTCAAGTTATGATTTATGAAATCGGGAAAATAGAAAATCTATTTTATTTCATATTTTTTCTAATAATGTAATATTCCAGGCAGTGCTGTCTCTGTCACATAATAATATTTGCTGTGTAGTTTGTGAACATGGCAATAAACATTATTTGTATTTGGAACATAACTATCGCTTTGGCTTTTGTATTCTGTTGCTTGTTAGTTTCTCTAATGACCATTGCTCTTTATCAACAAGAATACTTTGATAAGGGTCATCTGCCTTCAGTATTTCTAAAACAATGGAAATACTCCATTTGAAATGTCTGAAAACCATGTTCTAGATTTACAAATACATTGTCTGCAGTTTATCTTCAGTATAATCAGTGTATGTGAACTGATAATACTTACCTTTCATACTGAAAAGCTCAGATATAATATTCCAGAGTGAATTCCAGATATTTAATGTCTGGTCATTTAAGTGAGGTGCTGGCATGGGTTGCCCAGAGATGGGTTGGAAGCCTCACCTCTGGAGACTTTCAAGGCCAGACTGGATGGGGCTCTGAGCAAACTGATGGAGCTATATGTCTCTGCTTATTGCAGGGAGGTTGGACTAGATGGCCTTTAAATGTCTGTTCCAACTCTAATGATTCTGTGATTGTATAATTTACATAATATTCTCCTACCACTGTACATGGGTGTTCTGCTTTTCATGGCACATTCTAAGATTTGTCACTTGGGATGTTCATCTCATGTGACGTTGCAGTTAGGCTGGATATATAGTTACATACATGTAACTATGCAGTTTCATCTAGCTAACATATGTAAAAATGCTTGAGTTTTAAAATCTCAAATTCATAAAAGGAGTAGTTTTAAATGCTTACAGTTATGTGGGTTTGTGATAAGCGTATGCTAATGAGCATTTAAATTATGATTGCTAACATTGAATCATGCTGCTTTGTTGAAGCATTAAGAAAAAAAGGAAGGAATGCTATCTGTTCCACTTTGTTACAGTACTGTGAAATAGAACAGCTCCTTAGCTTACAGAGTGAAAACTTGTTTTCATTATTTCACTTCATCTTGTTAGGATTGCTGTTCTAGTTTTATTTTTAAGTGTAGTCTCACCTGTAGTCCTTCATCTTTTATACGGCTTTACTGTAATTTTATTTTTCCCTACTTTCATAATACATGATCTAGGATAAAAACAAGGCTTGAATGTTAACTTTTAAAAGTAAAACAAAAATAAAGGATGTTCTACATTTTTTCATGTCAGAACAGGTTTCTGAGATTACAGAAAGAAAAGTAAAGTTTCACAGAATCACAGAATGACCAGGCTTAGCACAGAATCACAGAATGGACAGGCTTAGAAGGGACCTCAAGGATCATGAATTTCCAACCCCCCTGCTACATGCAGGGCCATTAGCCTCCCCATTTAATACTAAACTGGGCTGCCCAGGGCCCCATCCAACCTGGCCTTGAACACCTCCAGGGATGGGGCATCCACAACCTCTCTGGGCAGCCTGTGCCAGCACATCATCATTCTCATAGTAAAGAACTTCCCCCAAAATCCAACCTAAATCTTCCTTCCTTCAACTTAAAACCGTTTCCCCTTGTCCTGCTGTTATCAACCCTTTTAAAGAGTTGAAGGAGTTTCACATGTTTCTAAATCTAAAGTTCAGGCCAAATGCTCAAAATACCTGGTGAAATTAAATATTTTCCAATTCAGTGCACTTAGAGAAGTCATTAATTTAGAGATTCTCTCTGCCATAGCTTTAGTTGTTGAACAGTTAAGTCTGAGGCATCTCTCACACTACATGTGCCGGTTTTCCCTGAGGGCAGAAAAGGAGCCCAAAGTGACTAACCATCATTTTGAATGCCTTAAGGCAATCAAATTGCACAAAGTATTCTGGGCACCAAACTCTTTGATCGAAGGATGGGTATTTTTGGCATTAAGTTTGTTCAGCAGGATTTTTTCTCACTTAGTGATGCGGTGCACATTTTTAGTATATTGTAGCTTGGTTTCTTGTGAACACAAAGTTTAGTCATTTACCTGGTCTGGGTATGCAATTTCATTTTCATCACTGATGATCTTTGAAGTAGTTACTGATTAAAGTCAAAGAAGTGATAGGAGACTGTAAAGATAGCTTAGGCTTGAGGATATCAGTTTTTAATCTCACCTTTGCTTGATATTTGTTTATTTCATTCATTTGATGTACAGAAGTTATCAGGAAAGCAGAGTTCAACAGTTCTGATCCCAAAACAATAGTCTGTGCAGGTTTTCCTGGTGACATGGCAAGCCTTAAAAGTCAGAGGGTATTTATCTTGGATGGATTTTTGGTTCTTTTCTAGTAAGTAAAATTTGGCAGAGAAACTGCATCAGTGTCTCAATGAACCAGATTTTCATTGAATTTTCAGCATTTATTGTAACAAATTATTTCAGGCTATTTATTTTTAAGTTGTGTTGTGTTAGCAAAACTTCAGAAGACTCACTTCTAAGCAAACTTAACTGATAGAAGCCATTATAAAATTTTGAAGTGTATACTTGTCTTTTCAAGAGTTTACATAAACCTGAAGTTATTCACACAGTGTTGCTGTAAAGTATTTTTGTCTGTGGTACTGTCTGACATGGAGATTTTCACATTAGATTAAAGTCTGGATTAAAGATTTCAAGTAAAGTAAACTCTTTTGTACTACCACCAGCACTAAAACCAGTGTTTCTTTAAGGACGCCTGTTCTTTCTTTTCTGCTGCTTAATCATCAGGCTGACCATTACTATGAAAACACCAGTAGTAAATTGTTTCTCGGCATACCTATTTAAAATTACTTAATCCTCCTAAGATCACCTGCTACACTATGATATGAATTGAATGTTACTGAGGGAGTACTTTGTTATTTGCCCTTTATTTGTTATCCTTACTGGAATAACTATAAATACAGTTATAGGCTGTATGTTATTAGGTCATCTGCAAATGCAAATCTATCATACTTAAATATTAAGATACAGAATTCTGGAGTATTCTATCTGTTCTTCAGAGTGCCTCAGCCTCAGAACAGATTTTGGCACTGAACATGACTCAGGAGTAAACTTGCTGGGCAGGCTGCAACTCTTTGTTCATTCATCCAAACTATGCCTGAACCCTGTTAAAACTATGGAATAATCAACAGTAAGGTACGGGAAATGGAGGGATATTGTTGGTACGAGTACCTGAAACAATTCAGATGTGTTATTCTGGGAAGATGCCTGTTTGCTTACTGTTCAGAGCTGCCGTAGCTTTCCCCTGCAGTGTGAATACTAGAGATTGTCCGAGTTGGTTTACGTAGCTTCGTGAGTGCCCTCTACTGGTACTAACTGATTCTCTTTCAGGTTGTGCTGTAGTTTCATCACTTCAAGAATATTTTCAGCATCTTCAGCTCGTGTCTTCAGCATATATATATCGTTTCGTGTCTATTTTAATGGGCTTTGATTGAGACCAGTTTTTTATTTTCATTGCACTGCTACAGTTTTCATATGCCTAATGCTGATTTGCATTAAAATGCCTTAAGGTTTCCTGGATTTTCAGTTCATCAAATATCTCAGGAGCTTAATGTGTCACATATGTCCTTGAGTTTCTGCAGCAAAAAAGTAGTATTGATATTACTGAGTTCTTAATCCGTTAATTGACTGTATTTTCTGTGGTTTTGTTTGTTTGTTTCATAACTGAGGCTGACTCCTGCTTTTGCAGCCTGGTCTACATATTTTCATAAGATTTTCTGATAAAGTTCAACAACATTGGGGTGATACAAGTTCTATCTTTATATGAAGAAAGATTTTTTCTGAAAATTAAGTCTGTTGCTTTAAAACATTACCACTGGTGGTCTGCAGCCATTTTGAATATCACCATAATTTAAACTAATTGAAAAAAAATAGCAGGGGGGAGAGAACTGCTACCAACAATTAAAAGCTGTAAATGAAGTATTCTGGTATGTATTCACAGGAGGTGGAAATATATGTTAAAAGACCATTCTGACTGTAAGCACCTTGTTTAAAAGAAAAGTTAGTGTAAAGGAGCAACAGTCTTGACTCTGTCTGTCTCTGCAACTACTCATCGTGCTAACAGCCTTGTGTGCTGCTGCATCTTTAATGATCAGTAGTTCCCAGCAGGTTGGAGTGACAGTAGTCTTCTGAAACATTTGGCTGCTTCATAAAAATAACACCTCCTAATTGTGGTTAATTGTGCACTTCATATGCTTTGTAGCACAAGGCGTTGCTCAGGTTTCAGTTTTATTTCCCATCTGGCTGGAATAAATTGTCGGAAGAGAGGGCTGACAAGGAGGCTGATGTGAGGTGGTTTTTTTTTCTGTAGGCTAAATACAGTTTTACACTATCCTCATTGAACCTGACCCTGTTACTGCTATATGATACTATGCATAGCACTGCACAGTATATTTATTATCTGAGTGATATTAAGTAGCTATGCAGAGACACAAGCTTTATGAAATTCAGGAAGAAAGGAAAAACTACTAGAGAGGAATATAGTGATGCAGCAGTGTGCAATCACTGTTTGGTGATCAGTTTGTGGAGTTTGTTAGCTCTGAAGATGATATCACATGCTGAAAAAACTGGCTAAGAAAATGCTTCTGCCTACTTAAAATGCCACCGGTCCATACTGCAGTTAGTACTCTAGTCTAAGGGCTGTCTTGTGGATGTATTTGGGCATATAAGCTTCTGCATGCTACTTGTGTAGCATGAAGCATTGCATTGCAGGTGTGCAACAGAGCAAAAATACTATTATCTTGGCATTCTGGATAGCTGGATGAAACATCCTTGATGATATGAATTCGTAGATGCCCTGTGAGTTCAGCTTCTTTTCTTTCCTCCTTGAGTCTTTGGTAGAGAGGAAAAAAGTAAAGAAAGAAGGACTGAATTTTGGGTAGTGCTGTGTGGAGCTGGGAGCTGCAGTCAGTGATCTTTCTGGGTCCCTCTCCTTCAGAAACCTATGATTCTATGACTGGAAATGACCAGTGTTACATTTTACATTCCTGCAAGTACCATGTTCAATGTAAATTGCAGTACATGATTTGATTATTCATGTTAACTCTTGTTACTCTTCCTTTGTCCCATCAAGCAATGAACATTCCGAGATGTGCATCTTCTGTATGTTACTTAGAAGTAAAAGAAAAGGAAGACTGTTATGCTACATCAAGCTGCTTTGGTTTTAGAGGAACTTGTAGTCTGACTTTAGCTGAAGAACTGTAAAAATAATATACTTGAAACTACAATTGTTACACCTACTCAGTTTGGGAAGTTAGATTATCAGAAAGACTACAGGCAGTTGTCAGAGTTAGTAATACAGTATTTGTGGTGTCACAGTTTTCAAGTACCTTTACAGAGGCTGTGAGGTGTAAAATATCTTGATTCTTCATTGCCCTTATGAGAATGATAACTGGGAAGACTGTACCACATTTTTGGAATATTTTTGATAGTCACCATTTAAAATACAGTTTGACTACGAACTTGTGTAAATACAGTCTTTGTTTGTAGTTGCTCTGATGATGCTTTTAGGAATGCAGTTAATATACTGTAATGCTTTAATTGTTAACTTGTAGAGCCACCTTGTACAGAGCATCTCCCCTTCCATCTCCCCCACTTGTTCAGTGATCAGTTTAAGCAATAGGAGAAATTGTTTGGTTTTGCTAATGGAGTTTTGAGTGAAATGAAGGAAATGAAAAAATTAACCTGTGGCAAGCAGTACTGTATTAGATAACCTTTCAAATGCCATTTTATTTAGTAATACATTGCACATGTATCCAGAATTTTTTATGTAAGGTTTATGTAAGTGGAATCAATTGATTTTTAAGCATTTTTATGTAACTGATTGTATTTATATGTCTTAAACACTGTTCCCTATTTCTACCTGCAGTATGGATGGAGCAGATCTGTGTTTTGAAATAGTGAAGAGAGCAGATGCTGGATTTGTGTACAGCGAGGCTGTAGCCAGGTATGTATTATAATTTTAATTAATCCCACAGGATGAATGGAAGAAAATGGACTATATTGTTGCAAATCTAATAGTTAAAAGTAGGAAAACTATAAATAATCCTGTTTCCAAATCTGAATGTTTATTACAATAATTAGCATAATAAAAGAATTTCAGAACATTTTGTCTTTACTAATTTTTTATTTAGGTGAGAATATTGCATAAAATAGTATTTTACATCCAATATCTAATTCTCTGTCTTTGTCTTTTTATGAATCTATCCTATGTTGGCATTTGGTGACTTGGCCTGACAGGTGTGACTTTCATTGGTTGTGCTAGTTGGACCCTCTTCTTTTTTATGTGTTTTCATATATAGTCAGTTCAACTTTTCACTTAACAGATGAATTAATATCAAAGTGAGTATAAAATTGTAGGACAGCAAAACCTTATGTCCTAGTGACATGAAAATTGAACTCAAAGCACATGGGATTCTGTATTAGCTTTTCTAGACCCTTCAGATTTTTAGCATCATAGAAGGTGGAAAGTGGTCTATTTAAACTTTCTGCTAGAGGCAGATCTGCTCACATTTAGGTCATGAATTTTGTCCATCTAGTTCTAGAAAGTCTCCAAGGACAGGCCACATTCCACTGCATCCCTGGACAACTTGATCCAGTGTGACTGTAATGGTGTCCCTGTAAACACCCAGAATCTATTGGTTCAGTGTATGGCAGTTGAATGTATGACTACTGTGGCTCAGTTAAGGACTTGGCTCCATCTTCTCCATACCTCCTTTTAGGTATGGAAAGACTATTACAAGGTTCTCCCCTAAGTCTTGCCTTCTCCAGAGTAAACATCTTGTTTCCTTCAGCCTCCTGTAGAGCATGTACTCCAACCTCCTGTGCATTTTGATATCTGCTGAACTTACTCAAGTTTATCAGTCCAATGAAAATTTTCCTTGAAGTGTTTGTTGATCGTTTACTGAGTAAGCTCAACATACTGTGGGATTTGATAGGCTGACAGGGCACACTACTGACTCACTTGAATCCTGCTGTCATATAAGACCCTCGACTCCCTTTCCAGCAAAGCTGCAACTCAGCCATTACCGCTGGAGTCCAGCATGTACCTTTGAAGAGGTTACTCAATCCCAGGTGCAGGATGTTGCATTTGTCCTAGTTGAATTCTCTGAGCTTCTTTCTGGCCTCTTCCTCTTGCTTATGTCCTTCTAAGGGCAGCTCTGCCCTCTTTATTTATTATACCTACACTTTGGTGTCATTCACAAACTTGGTGAGGATACATTCTCTTTTCTCAAGATCGTTATGGAATCACAGAATTGTAGGGGTTGAAAGGGACCTCTGGAGGTCAAATCCAACCCACTTGCTAAAGCAGATTCCCTACAGCAAGTGGCACAGGCATCAAGACAGGTCTTGACTATCTCCGATGCAGGAAACTCCACAATGTATCTGGGCAGCCTGTTCTAGTGCTGCATCACTCTGACAGTAAAGAGGTTCTTCCTTGCATTTGTGTGGAACTTCCTGTGTACAGTTTCTGCCTGTTGCCCCTGGTCCTGTTGTTGCTCACTGCCAAAAAGAGTCCACCCTATTAATTTTGCTTCTGCGCTTAAGATATTTATAGAGAACAAGATCGCCTCTCAGCCTTCATTTCCCCAGGCTGAACAATCTTTGCTCTCTCAGCCTTTCTTCATAAGGGAAATACTCCAGCACCTGATCATCTTAGTTGCCTTCCACTGAACTCCTAGAAGTTCCCTGTCTTTTTTGAACTGGGGAGCCAGGAACTGAACACAGTATTCCAGATGCGGCCACACCAAGGCAGAGCAGAGAGGGAGGATCACGTCCCTTGACCTGCTGGCCCTGCTCTCTTTAATGCACACCAGGATACCATTGGCCTTCTTGGCCACAAGGGCGTGCTGCTGGCTCATGGCCAACCTGTTGTCCACCTGGATGCCCAGGTCCTTTTTCACAGAGCTCTCCAGCAGATGATGTTCTCTAACATGATGAGACACAATGTAATATATATGAGTAAAACAACTGAGAAAGTATCCTAGAAATTTACAACATGCAAAAGAATATCTTATGTAATATGTACATCTCAAATTACCATCAAGTCTAACATTATTGAAATTTTCATCATCTTAAAACTGACCAGGTCACAAAATGTTTGAGGTTGAAAGGGATTTCTGGGAGTTATCCACTCCAGCCAACCTGTTAGTATCAGGGTCATGTTCAGTTGGGCTTTTACTGTCTCCAAGGATGGAGGCTTGACAACCTCTTGGCAACTTTCAGTGTTCAATGTCCCTTATGGGACACAGAGGAGAAATAAATTAGTCTTCAATCTGCATCAGGCAAGTCAAGATCTTGGTTTTGTCCCATTGTAGGTAAATCAGACACTGATACCACTTTTTTTCCTTATTTTGTTTTGTTATGAAAAAATTTAAGACCCTTGAATCTTTCATCATGTGAAACAGAATTATTGCACATTTGAAACATTTATATAAAGGAAAATGTAGATTTTTTTCTTTCCTACTTTTCCCTTGTGTTCAATCAGAATAATCCTCCAACTTTAGATTTTATTATTCACTAGACATAAACTCCTGTCTACTGAACTTGTATACAGTTTAGTTTATTGATGTTTTATGTGGTTAGACTCTTTAAAAGTAGTTACATCTGCATAATAATTTTTCCTGCAGGATTGTCATTTGTCATGTCTTTGTTTTTACAGTCATTACATGAGACAGATACTGGAAGCTCTACGTTACTGTCATGATAATAATATAATTCACAGGGATGTGAAGGTAAGATATGGGATTTTTTTCCATCACTGCATTAATCCAAAGTACTAAATGTTGGTAGTTTCTCAACAGGAGAGGAAAGGGGGAGCTGCATAACAGAAAACTATTTAATGAGTCTGTGTTTACTTTTATTGTGCTGTATGAGATTAAAAGCTTTTCACAAATTCTGTCAATATAGAACATTTGGGAAGTCTTTGTTCACAGATTACATATGCATCTGATTGCAATTACTTTGGATGTCATTTTGATTTCTGCTTCCTGAATATTCATATGAAATGTGTTTGCATTTATTTTCCTGTTAGGAAAACCTTTGCATAAATTAATTGCATAAATAAAACTGGGATTTGTAGACTAATTACATCATTTTGACAGCACAGTGAAGCTATCAAACCATCTAGACCAAAATTCTATAGATAAGTGCATCCTTAAATGCTAGAATACTGGTAGTACTACCCAGTTTTTGCAAACAGGCTTGAATATTTTTTATTATGAGAACAAGTTTTGGAGGAGAAATACAGGCTGTAGGGGTACTTTAAGATGCTTACAACTTTAGGAACATTTTAAGAACAGTATATATATTTTGTAATATTTGTGTGATTATTTGTGGAAGTAATTTATCCCAAAGCATTATGGTGTAAGTAGTTGGGAGTTTAAACCTAAGAATTTTGGTTTGTCTCTCTTCTATTTGAATACATGTTATTTGTTCATTTTGTTATCTAAAATAGCTTTTCCAACTTCTCTGGGGGTTTGCTTTTATCCAAGCTGAGTCTAGCACTGTAGGAGTTAATGGAAATGGTAATGAGCACTGATAGTGCAGTTTGAGAAGTGAGTTCTAGTGATGAATCAGACTGGGAGGTGGTGAGCTGTATTTCAGACATCTACAGGGTGGTTTGTTAGGGAAGAGAGTGTGGATACAGATCTGAAGGTTTTTCTTTCCATCAGACTTTTGATCTTGGGTACACAGACATTGCAGACCTTTCACCAGTCTCTTTATCCTTTTCAAGGGAAATTATTCCATTTAATAGGGTTTTCTTTTTTTTTTTTTTCTTGCTTGATATTCTGAAAGTCATTTCTTACAGCAAATTCTCAAGATGTCCTCTTAATCGCTGATAGGTTTTCTGATCTTGTTCTACTGTGAAGGTTCTGAATCCTTTTAGTTATTTAGTTATAATACCATGTGAGAGTTTTAGAATGGATACCATAGTTACGTGGCTTTGTCTTCCTGAGAGCTGCATTTCTTGTCATTGGATGGTGTCCTTGAACAAAAGCATATTTCAGTTTCAATGGCCTTATTCCTCAGAAAAATGTTGATATATTTTTACAGCTATCCAGTCTTTGAAAATTTTAAAACCACTGTTTTTATTAAATGCCATCCTAGAAATAAAACCATTCCATTACATGAGTAAGAATTCTTTATTACGTTGTCTAAAGTATGCTAAACCATGTTAAACAGTGTTTAATCTTGATAAAAGCTGAGCAGAAATATTTTAACTATGTTAAAATATGTATGTAAAATATGCTCATGTGTAGATTATTAAGTTAACTGCAGCATCTCAGCTCTAGATGTCACTGTAGGCAGTGTTTTGAATGGAAATAGGACAAGTAAGAAATAGGACAATTTCTGAATTATCTGAATGAATGAAAGTGAAGTAATAAGAATCCGTAAGGCTGATACAGTCATTCTATGATTCTATGATTCTGCATTTTTTCCTCTTTTCTGTGAGTGTTATTTTAAACTGCAGAATGTTTGATCTTGATCTGATTCACAGGAAGATGTGTACCTTTTAGTCCCTATTAGAATTAGGTGTCTTATAGGCATTTTTGTGCTCACTCGGCTCTCAACTGATAAGAAGTCAGATTAGGAATACTTCAGTCTGCTGTTGTCTGATGCCAGAAACTTCATCTGTCATCCTTTAGCAACAAGATGAACCAAAGCTGACTGCAGTCTATGATAAACTTACATTTCCCATACCAGAATCAAAACATGAAAACTTTCACAAGATGGCCTCTGCTTGCCTTAATTTCCTTCTCTTGCGAGACAAGACATTTCTTGAGTTTCTTTATCTTTTGTCCCTAACTTAAAAGTTTGGTAATCTCTGACCTTTGCCTTATCTTTTGGTTAATGTGGTTCTGCTGCTGGGAGCTACATTTTCAGAAGCAGTTTTGCTGAGAAGTGCTGCTTGCTGAGAATTTAGACTGCTTGGCCTGCCACAGAGCTCAACAGCTACGTAGTGGATACCTTCTGATCTGGAAGTTCATATGTTCCAGTCACTTGCCCAGCCATCCAGAGAACCTGCATCTTCTGAGCGATATTTCCTCTGTGAACCATTCCATCAAATGCTGAACCAGCATATTACTTGATTTGCAGATTCTCAAATCACCCATACTGCACAAAAGTTTTTCTACTCTTTAATATAGAATAAACCAACTAATTCAGAAATCTAAAGGAGATGTCACCTTAAACAGGTTCTTTAGGAAAATACTAAAAGTATGTATTGTTTTGGGGTCTGAAGAATTGGTGAAATGGGATTTTACCACAAGCTTATATTTGATCAGCAGTTCCCAAAATTTCATCCATTTTCTTGCCTTTTTGGTAACTGCAGCACTAGGGAACCAACTATTCTAGAAAAGCAAAAAAATAATTACTTAAGTCTATACTATCACCAAAAATTCAGTGTTGAAGTTTACATCCTTAGACACCTTGCTGTGATGAGGTTCCCTACGTGTAAGGAAGGACAGAAGTTGTGGGTTCTTATTTTCAGCCTGTGCAAAAACAAAAGCACCCTGACGGTAAACTGGTCATGCAAACATCTACTGCTACTGATCTAAGCACAGTACTCTGAGCAAATTTAAACTGCTTTGGTTTAGTCATGTTTTAGGTATCTTGTCCTTGGTTTTTGCACAGCATGATGCACACCCACACAACCAGCCTTCATGCTCAAGAGCTCTTTCCAAATGAGGAAATGCTGAAGCATTTTGCAGAGTTAGACTCTGAAGCTGCCCACTTACGGTTTTTCCATAGATCATTGGCTAAATATCACAAGAGAATTCTGTAAAATAAGCAAATGAGGGTTTCTGTTTTCACAAGTAGCACTGTATTTAATAAAATACTATGTCCCTGTGATTTTTCTGTCTTTTTCACTTACCTCTTTATTGAACTTCTGCAGAATACAAAGCAGACGTCAAATGATATGAAGTCTTGGGGTGCCTCTTACAGGAGGCCTAATATTTTGTGTCTAACACCATCTGCCACTTTTGGGTCAATGTAGTGGTTCTGTAATGGAGCCCTGTAGTAGGGTCGGAAAGACAGAATTGCTTACTACATTTTATTGTGCGGTTTGCAGCAAGTGATTGGACTTCTTAAAAAGAAAAAACTGGACTTCTAAAAAAATGACTAATATTCTCTAACACTTTCTACATTCATTGGACAACTCCCCTTGATCTCATTTGAAAGAATAGGGAAAAGACCACACTACAAAAATAAATTCAAAACCACTCCTGTTTTGTACTCCTTTCATACTGTTCATGGTCCTTAAGTGTTTGAGTATAAGCTGTATACCAGTAAATAATAACCGTTTATGCCTACCTAAGTAAACTATGGAATTTGCCTCACAGAGTTAAACTAGGAACGTGGAAATTGTGATTTTATTTTTATTTTTTTAATATTTATGTTAAATAGTACCAGAGGTTAAAAATAAGTGCCTGTGAATGCATTTCATCCTTTTTTCCCTCACTTCATGTGCTTTCAGATATCCCACAATTTTGTATGGCTCATGTGTTTTACTCACTCTTTTGCAAGTGGTGTGGGTTTAAACACTGATGTGAAGAAGGTGCCTTCTGGAGTAACTTGTGTTAATTCAAATTTGAAGTGGTATAATCATGTAACACTTTTTTGGGCGATTATATGTTGGACTTTGGTGCTGGGCTGTCAGCTATTCACTCACAGTGGGATGGGAGAGAGAGAATTCAAAAAGATAAAAATGCAAGAAATGGTGGGTAGGGAGTAGAGATATGGACAGTTTAATAAGGAAAAGGAATAATAGTAATAATAAAAGAAGTGATGCACAGTGCAGTTGCTCACCACCAGCTAGCCACTGCTTAGCCAGACCCAGAGCTGAGCTTCTGAGCAAAAAAATAGTTAATCTTGAGTGTATTTTGTAATTCTCTGTGCCTTCTTCCTTAAGCCTTTGACACATGATTAATGTATTCTAGACCAAAAAAAAAATCTATGCTTCTCCTTTCTCTTTTTTTGTAAAGAAAGCCCAAAAACCCTGGGAATAACAGTAACAGATTTGAACTGTGTCTTCTATTTCACACTAATTTCTTCCTAGATCAGTTAGAAAGAAAACACTGTCCACCCATCAAACATAAATGTATTTTTCTTTACATGGGTAAAGTGGCAATGCGCAGTTCTCTGTATGAATTACATGATTATGGCTGCTGTTGATTTCAAAGCAAGACTGTGTTAAAAAAATACAAGTAATGTTTCCATTTTATTTAAATATTTCCCATTTCATATAGAAGTCTCATTATAGCAAGTCAAAATGAGCTGACTGTTAGTAATATTCTCTTAACATCTTTCCATATTACTTCATATTCGTGGGATGTCTTCGGTGAAAATATCAGCTCTGCGTTGGTGTTTTTCAGGTGTGGATTTTTTAAACAGACTGTATAGACTTTTCTTAAATGTTTTATCTAGCAGAAGGGTTATAACTGGATCTATACTACTCCTAGAAACAC
The DNA here is from genome assembly GCA_035772895.1 of Perdix hodgsoniae. Lineage (NCBI taxonomy): Eukaryota > Metazoa > Chordata > Aves > Galliformes > Phasianidae > Perdix > Perdix hodgsoniae. The sequence goes on along the minus strand of JAPSGF010000036.1, from coordinate 442,485 downwards.
ACAGACAAGTAAGGAAATTTTTAATTTCTACTAGGAAGTTTATCCTTAAACAGTCTTCTTCTGGAAGCAGTACATAAAATATGGGTCTGAAAATATGATACGGAAGAAAGCAGATAGTTAAAATTATCTGGATGACAAGAATGTTTCTTTTCACTGTTCTGTAAATCATATGGTTTTGTCCAATGTGGGTGTTCTTTTGTATTTTACTCAGGTGTCTGGTGAGGGAATAGTATGATAACAAAACAGTTAGAAAAAATAGAAAAAAACAAGCAGTAGCAAAAGAGGCCGCAGTCTTCGTAGTGAATTCACCAATTTCTACCTTCATATTGTAACACGTGTAAAATATTTGCCCCCTCCTTGCCCGAGCATCATATGTGATAGCTGTCACCGTTACGCACAACACAATAAGCCATATAAAGACACAAAAATATTTAGCAAACTTCGGCTGACGAAACTTCTGAAGTCCACGTTTGTACAAGTTTTTTGTTACTGCCTGGGAGTGTCGCGCATCGTTATTTTTCTTCAGCGTTGCATACTGATTTAAAGCGATCGTGCATAACATCGTAATTGTAACATACATGCAGACATGCATGACGATAGTTCCAAGGTGATAGGCTACTCTGCATGCATCAGAGCCATACGTCCATTCGTGCCCTTTTGCAAAATAGCCAGCCAGAAAAGGCATGGTGCTACATACGAGTAAATTAGCAATGATGAGATTTACCAGATAAATATACTGTGTTCTTTTTGTGGATGCCTGTCTTGAAAACATCCAGGCAGTGAGAATATTTCCAAAACTGCCGGTAATAAATAGGAAACAGTAGATGACTGGTAGAGCTACAGTAGTAGCTATCGATGGATGAAGAACACATGTTGAATTTTTCATTTATGCCAAATCTTCTGGAATAGGTGGCAAGAGCTGAAACACAATTAAAGGAATTATTCTTCTGTAATGTGCATCTAATATCTCTTTTTCTTTCCTCTTATTTTAACTTTTTAACTTTTACTTTTTCTCCACTGCTTTTCATTGTTACCAATTCATAATTGTTCTCTGTGATTATCATTTTCAGTTTGCGTGATGTTACTGTTTGGATGTTCTTTTACTGACAAATTTTTGGAAATAAAAAAAGCAAAGCTGACTTATGTTTAAAAAAAAGAAAAATGTGCTTAGAATCTAATGAAATAAAAGAGGAAACAGAAGGTTGAAGCCAGGGTCTGAAAGTAACTTCTGTGGTCTTAAGTTATTTCTCAGTCTTCTAAAATACTTGTAACCTACTTTGGAAACCACTTTGGACTATTTCAAGTTAAATAAGCAAAATAAATACAAAGCATTTCAGTATTTGCAGAAATTCACAAGAGTATCTCTTACCTACATTTGAGTAAAAATTGAACTGTACATGATTCTGGAAGCTAGTTCCAGCTTTGTTTTTTAATTCTTTTTTTCTTTTTTTTTCTGATGACAGTATCTAATTTGCTTACTTAGGGCTCTAGTCTTTTGCATACATTATGCATAAATGATGTAGTAATGAGCAGGTGAAATGATTGCTGAAAACTGTAATATAATTTCCAAGATCAGTTTTCAATTCTGTATTTCCAGACCGTAAGCAAGAAATCAATTCTAGTTGGTGTTTAAAGCTCTGTAGAATGGCTGCATATAAAAATGAGTCTTTGACTTACTAACCTATGGTGAAGAGAGATTATCATGTTGTACAGGAAAAAGTTCAGTAAAGTGCAGCTTAGCTTTTACTGCATATAAAAGCACATGGAAAAAAAAAAACAGATTTCAAAGTCACAGATTGATAAAAAAAGTTTTTAAACAGCCATAAGCAAATGAATTCAAATGCCAAAGAGGATTCTTTGTAACTATAGTAAAGTACACAGGCACCAAGTAGATTACATTATAAAAAATTATAAGAGTTATATTTAAAAATATGCTATGACTGGCAATTTTTAAATTAAACCAAATTTTTTTGTAGTTGTTGAATCTTTACTGAAGTCCCATATAGATCATTGAACCAAAATATATTGAATGATTTTATTACAGTGAGTTACATTCACAAAATGACGTTTGGACTCAATCCTTTAACATCCGATGATTATTTTCATGTGAACGTTTGGAAGCAAAGAAGTAGCACTTTTAAACTTACCTATGCAAACTGCAGGCGTCTTCCTTTGGAGAGGGAATTTTTGTCCAATGTCCTTTTTATCTTTACACCAATGCAGTGAAAAAGATGATATTTAAATCTGGAAAATGCAGCTAAGAAAAATGTCTTTGTGGCATAAGTAGGTTTTCAGAATGTGCCTTTTTTTCTTTTACGGTGTCAAAAGGCAGCTAGACACTCAAAGTTCAAACCAAAAGATGTTTTCTGTGCAAAAAGCCTTTGAAATGAGACTAGGATATGACTCCATTAGAGATTTTAAAAGAATGCAAGATAAACGTGAAAGAATGATTCTAACAGTCCCTTGGCCATGTAATTATTTCACAGAAATACTTAAAATACTTCAAGGGCGTGGAACTCTTGTTACTATCATGCTCTTTGAGACTGCCCACTTCCCAGAATGGAAAAAAATGAAGTTCTTATTTTGTATGTGAGAACTTTCACTGCAGTTCAATTGTTCTTCAGATTGCAGAATTTTCATGGAGCTGTCCATCTGTTCTTGAACTCCACCTGCAGTAATGATAACGACGTATCCATGTCTGCCCTCCTGTCAGTGACCAAATGAACACATCACCTATGTCCAGTCAGATGATGCATTCTGTGGAGGCAGTTTGTAGCTTAAGCATTCTAAGCTTGCTGATCATTGCAGGGGAACCTGACTTGGCTTGTTTCCAAGAAATAGGGTGTTTAATGTAAGTCATCCAGAAGGCTGATAGCCAGGATGGTTTCCTTCCTCCAGAAGAAAAGTTTGATCACAGATCAGTCAAATTCTGCTCAGGTCTGCAGAGCATAAAACTTCTGAATTTACCTCTGTGTGATACATCTGTGGTTGTCAGATATGGTTTTTCAGAAGCAGTAAGTTCCTCTATGAGAACAGAGGAGGTGCCATATTTTATGCACTTTTAGTATTGTTATGTAAGTTTTGCTTTGTATTTAAGGACTCACAGTGAGAATACACTTTAGGAATCTCCTGTGGATTTAGTTGTTCAGTCTCATTGTTGATTTTATTTATGTTGCTGTAAAATGATAGACATGTATTTTGTCCGCCATTTTAGGTTAGTTGATTCATGTCATTTAAAAGTAAATTTAAGTGAAGGAAGCTTGCTTGGAATATTAGTAATTAGTTTGTAGTGCTGTGGTTCCTTTGCATGCATTTTAATTCTTGTTCTGTGTTGAACTTTACCTTCTTTTTCTGTTTAAATAAATAACTATATTAAAATCTGCTCTAATAGAAGGATTCTTATAGTAATTAAATGTCTAATAGTCTCCTACAGAGTCTTAGAAATCCATGTTTCTATATTGTTCCATCCAATTTTAGACACAAAAGTACATATCCTGATAATTTGCTAAGTGGAGACCATGGTTTTATGCCAAAAAAATGGCATGAGCAATTTCAGTTAGCAGTTAGTTTTGTTGTTATTCAACTCATTATTACCTGTAGCCTGTTGTATTTGTGGTTAAATTACCATAATTCTTGCTAAGTGAGGAAATTATGCTACCTTTTTTCTGAATTACTGTATGATGGATTAAGATACTGAATTATAATCTATCAGACTTCATTTTGTAACCAATTAGTGAGATGGGCGACAAATGAATGGGACATTAGGAGTAAATGAAAAAAAAAGTCATTGGTTCCAAGCACCTTCACAATTCTTGTAGTACACTATTTCCATTTGCCTGACCTAAAGATGGCTTATTTTGTCTAATGCATGTTTGATGATACGCAAACAGTACACATGCATCTCTTAGGCAATTCACTCTTAAGTTCTTCATAATGATCTTCATGTATTCTCTTCCCCTCACTTATTTATATTTCTAGCCCCCTTAAACCATGATTATTATACTTGTTACTAGATTTTATATACTAACAAGCAGTGTGTGCTGCCTTTTTTCACTGTGGGCAAACAACCTATTTTGTGGCTCAAAATCACAAAAACAAGGAAATTCAGAGTGGGGAAGCTATTTCGGTTAGCCATTTATATATAACTCATACCTAACTATATTATGTAGCACAGCCATAGGCAACAGTGATCCACGCAAAAATCACCACGCCACTGCCTCTTCCCTCCACCTGCTTGAGATGATAGAAGACAGCCCAGTAAACCTCATATCTCCTCATGCCTGTCTCAATGTGTGTGAATATCTGGGCTGTTCCTGCCAGGCAACAGAGTTTATTGTGGATTGGCAGCAGCTGCTCCTTACAGGATGGAAGAGGGCAGCAGTCCATTTACCTGTGGCTTCTGTGGCAGTCCTGATTCTCCATCCCATTGAAGGCCCAGGAGATGCACTCAGCCTTGTTGCTTGATGGAAGAAAGGCAACTTTTAGTATAGGGTGCACAAAAGTGGATGCCCCTACATAGGGCCACTATAGATGCTAAGGCTGAACTATACTAAATAAATGTGTAACATGTTAAATATGCATCAACCTTTAACATGAGATTTAATTTCCAGTACTTGGAATTTGATCTAATGATAGGTGTCCAATGTGCAATTTTAATATTTTTGTAGCCCTCTTTTTAATGTTCAAATAAAAATACGAAAGGAATAAGCAAAGTTTTGTTGACTATGTATGTGAAGTATATTACATATTTTATATGCAGCCCTATATAATTCCTCTTCACTCAGTGCAGCCAGGCAAGCCAAAAAGTTAGAAACTCCTTACTGTATGGTGTTTAATACCAGGATAAGTCTCTAAAATGCGTTGACAACTGCAAACATGCAAAATTCATGTCTTCTTTCTAAAAAAAGTTTATCATATAGCTTAGTTAGAACTTTTACTTCAGATTCCATTTTTTTTTCATTTGTTTAATCATCAGAATTGAAAGTTTATTGGCTGTATAAACTTCTAAGAAAGATGCAATTCATTTTCAGTTGGATGTGTAGATCCGGGAGTTGTTGCAGGCTGTCATGTGAAGTCTCTGGTGACTGGAAAAAGGGAAACATCACTCCCATTTTTACGAAGGGTAGAAAAGTCATCCAGTGAGCCTCAGTGTCATCTACCTGGACTTCTTCAAGACTGTTGGCAGGGTCCCACACCACATCCTTATCTCTAAATTGGAAAGATAGAGGTGTGAAGGGTGGATTACTCAGTGGTTAAATATTTGGTTGGATAGTTGCAGCAACAGGATTGTGGTCAACAGATCTATCTCCAAGCAGAGGCCAGTGATGAATGGTGTCCCTTAGGGGTCCACCTTGGGACCTGTGCTCTTCAACATCTTTATCAACAACCTAGATGGTGGAATTGAGTGCACCTCGAGCAAGTTTGCAGGTGACACCAAGCCTACTGGTGTAGTTCACAACAAAAGGAAGGGATGCTGTCCAGAGAGACCTGAACAGGCTTGAAACGTGGGTCCACGTTGAACTGAATGAGGTTCAACTAGTCCAAGTGCAGGGTGCTACACCTTAGTCACATGTATTTATATACCTCAGTATATGTATTTATGAGAGCAGCTCTGAAAATAATGCCTCTTATTGTGTTAGTCCACAAGGTCAAAGGCAGATGTTGGTCGTATAGCAGTAGGGGTTGAACCTTCCTGCCAGTATCCCATTCCATTTTGTTGCCATGTGACAGATGGCAGCAAAGGGGCAGTCTGACACAATGGTGTCTGACATGGAAGTGCAGATGAAGCAAAGGTGTGTCACTGAATTCCTCCATGGCGATAAAACTGTACCCATTGACATTCATTGATGCTTGCCAAATATTTATGGAGGCCAAATGGTAGATGTGAACAGAGTGAGACAGTGGGTTGGTGCTTTTCAGCAGTGGTGACAGTGATGTGAGAAATCCAGTCACATTCTTGATAGCCATGCAGATTTTTTTCAAGCACGATATTCAGGGTCTTGTTCATTGCTGGCAAAAATGCATAGCTAATGGTGATAACTATTTTGAGAAACAGCGTTTTGTAACTGAGCATTTCCTCTATCAAGTAGTGTTACTGTGCTCTTTGTATCTCATAGTTTCCATGGAAATAAATAGGAGACTTTACTTTTGGAGCAGCGTATTTAATATTGTGAGAAATACTGACCAAATCAAAGTTCTCCAAGTTCATGTTTAAATCTACTCAGCTTGAGCCAAGTACTGTGCTGAATCAGTGGATAAAAAAAATAGATAGCAGATTTTAATTTGGTCTTTGTTAGACTGTCTTTTTCTCTGTTCATTGATGATTTATTTTCAGCAGCTTTAGAATTGCCATTATAGTTTAGCAGAATAGGCCCAAAATTGTAGTTCTTATACTGTTTGATGAATTGTGAGAATATGCAATATACCTCTGGCTTTTCTAGAATCATTTGTGATACAGAAGAGGGATAATACTGCACCCATACCTTCAGCTATTTGGTTGTCATTAAGTAAGCACGTTTATGTGCTCTGAATAGTTGTTTTGCATAGAAAGTCGCTAATTAAACAATACCTTTTAAGCTGGAAAACATAGCTTACGGTTGACAGTACTTAAAAAAATAATCTTATGATATTTTTAGACTTCAGGACTCCAGTGCTAAAAACTTCAAAATTTTTCCCTGATGAAATACTCTGTGCAGCCTCCAGAGGTCTCTTTTACTATTCTTGATTTTCAAAAATTGGTGACTGGGAATTGTTCATGGTAACTTTTACTTTGATTTTCCAAAAACAGTTTTTAACATGAAAACTGTACTTATCATGACAGATAAAGAGGAAGCTTTTTCTGTGGTTTTCTTGCAGTATGCTGTAGCTCATGTATTTTCAAGCTAAATGTTTAAAGAGCTTTTTAGCTTTCATATGAGGCTCTTAAGCTTTTGAGAAAATGCAAAAGTTCTAAAACAAAAATAAAAATCTGAAGCATGGCAATAAAGGCAAAACTGATGCACAAAAAGTAGGTTTTCTTGGCTGCAAATTGGAAAGCTTTGTCTCCAAAATGAATTTCTTGCTGATAAGGAGCATTGTTAGGTCCCCTGTCAAATATTTTCATCGGACTTTTAATGTGTTGTTTACAAAATGCATGTAGAAATTTTTGTGTGTGTGAGAAACAGTGGGTATGTTTTCCTTTTAAAAGCACTCAGTCATCTGTATCTGTGGTTTGAGATACTCCGAAGTAGCTGACCTTGCTTTTTAGCAGGTGCAAAGATGTACTAACCATCTCTGTATGCAAACTTAAAGGAACCAGTACTCATCATTTACAGCAAAAAGCAAGATAATCTCTGAGGGCAGCACGAAACACAATGTACCTTTCTGGTGTACTTTAAGTCATTGATTCATCTTACAAAAATATAAGCTTAGAAGTAAACCCTAGCACTTTTTTTGTCTTCATTTTTATCTCATTTTCAGTTGTTTGATACACAGCCATTTCTCTTCTATTCATATATTCATGCTTAACTCTCTTAACAATGGTATCTGAATGTTAAGGCTTCTTTCATTTTCATCCTTTCCCCTCAACTATTCCCACCCTCATGAAGTCTGAACTTCTGTACATGGATTTTTCCTATTTATTAATATTTACAATATCTTGGATTCCCTTGGCAGGGTGCCCTCAGTAATAGGGAATATTTCTGTGATGGAAAAAAGGCTGGCAGAAGATTCTCAGCCTTACAGAGAATATGTTGAAAATACATTTAAAACATTGGTTTATTTTTCCTTGTATGCTTTATTTATTCTGTGCAACTAAACTCCTTCTACCCACCCTGCTTCTGTATGTGATTTCAGAGAGAGCATTAAACTAAGGTGTTCACACATATATATTTTCCAGTTCAAGGAATAATGTGACTCTTATTTATCAGTAATGTATGATTCAGTAATGTGAGTTATATTTCTTTCTTGTGGTTTAATTGACCGATATTGTGAAAAAGGCTGTTCAATTAAGGTTTTCAGATTTGGACTATAATTTTCTCACCTAGTGGAAGATGGCAACTTGCAAGTCCCAAAGGTAATAAGAGTGAGTTTCAGTATAGAAATAAAAATTGGTTATTCAAGTCAGATACAATTGAATATGCTAATAATTAAAGTTATTAGCTTGTTTCTGGCATGCTGTTTTGTTTTGTGGCTTATGCTATTCAGTGTCTTTAAAGTGTGTATGGTACAAATACAGCATCACTATCAGATTTGCTGCTTGCCGTGAGAGGAAGGAGAATGAAGAGAATGGAGCTTGGATTATTTAGCAAGTCTCTTTTAGTATTTTATGTTGAAATTCAGTTGAAGTTTAAATACGTTACTGTATTTGGCCCTCCTATCACTTAGGAAGCATTGCTAAGATGAGAAGCAACAAACATAGTAACACTACTGAAGACTAATGATAGGATCACCTGAAATATCACATTTTAATTTTCAGCAGATCTCCCAGCAGCTTCATATTTCTTTGCACTTCACTATAATGGCTTGCAGTGCCATCCATTTACCCTCAGAAGCTGGTAAAATTGATTTCAGAAAAAAAGAAAAAAAAGAAAACAAAAAAGATTAAATATTAAAACATAGTAAAAGTGCCTGTGTTTTGAATTTGTTCAGCCGTAATTCTTTCCTACGTGACAACAGTGTCTAGTTTCAGATCCTGTTCTGAGCCAATTGATGCTTCAGGCCTTTGATATCTTGAAGCACTGATTTGCACACTTGTGAAAATCTGTTATGAAGTATTTTCACTTATTTTGTCAGTGTTTGTTTGTTTGTTTGTTTGTTTTTGCTGTTATTGTAAATACTATTCCTTTAATATCAGACTCTGACAAAGGGCATACAGTTAGTTATTCCTGTTTCCCCTTTTACACACCATACCTGGTGTTACAGACTTACTGCGTCCTCTTTCACTTTCTGAGTTCAGGCATTTATTTGTTTCATGTATTCTGCATAGAAACTGTACCATATAAATTATGGAATATCACAATGATGGCTTCTCATTTTTTTTCTCCTAATTTTAACAGTGACTTTGCTGCTTTATTGCTGTTGAACAGTCAGTATCATACCCCTTTTTTAGGGTTGACTACCTTGAATATTTGTGTATTGCTTAAAAACTTTGTCGTCCCCTTACTTTCATTCATTCCAGATAGTACTCAACATAATTGTAGATGAATCTATTTGGGTATTCTTGGGTAATGTCCTGAAGAGAAAAAATATTTTTTTTTTTAATGCTGTATTTCCACTTTTGAACTAGTTCCAAAATAAGAAATGGCATCTAACATTCTAAGTTCTCTAGGACCTTTTGTAAATGATCTTGCTAGAGTCCATGTACAACATTATCTCCTTTATCCTGATGCTTCTCAAGTCTACTGGAGAGCTCCTCTGTAACAGCTCTGCTAGAGGTGATTTTATGGTAGATGTTTTTTCTGAAACAGATTTATTCACTTTTCCCTGGGTACCTTATCTACCCAAGCTTGCTTAATTTTATATGTCTTTATAGGTGCTGTAATTGCCTAATACAAACACTGAACTGTAGCTTCTGAAATCTTGTTCAAGTTTTGAATCACATATGCTTTTCATTCCTTATGCACAGAGATTAATTAAAGTGAAGCAGTGTGCAAGTAGTATGTGGTCCCAGGGACTGTATTACTCTTTAATGTTACTTCTAAATTTTATTTTATTTTTTAAATCATCTCTTGGTATTTTACATGGCTTCTGGTGCTCCTTCTCTACAATCTCTGAAGAATGTAAAGTTTATAACTAGCTTCTATAAAATCAGAATATTTCTCTGTATAAATAAAAATCTGCACATTTTGTGACAGATTAGGTATAAAGTCATATGATCTATTAGAGAAGTTACTGGTAATCATATTAATTTAAAAGTCTTTCAGTTAACCTGAGCAATATTGCTTGTTATGTGTTAAGTGTAATAGAATCTTCTTTTGCAGAGATGCTAACATCTAGTATCTAATTAGTTCATCTTCCTGGACTCTTGTGCCAGGCATACTCTCAGTATAAGTGTCTGTTTGCATGTCTTTTGGTCTTAACAATCTCTGCTTTCAGCTCTCCTGTTTTAAACAATCTTAGCATTCAAAATTTTACTTTGCACCTGAATCCATAAACTTATAAGTAGACTAGATGACTGATCCTGACCAAAGAACAGAGATGATGCTTCCAGTGCTCACAACAGCTAATTCTTCTGTTCTGCTGTGTATGCTCACTTTTTTCCTTGTTGAAATACTTTGTGTAGCTGAAGTCACCAAATTTGTTGCTCAGTTTGAAGGAAATCCTAGCTAGCTGAAAATACCCACGTGTCATTTCTCCTTCACAAATTTCTAACCAATTTCCTAACCAGTGCTTAACTTTACCTCAAGTACTCAACCTTGACATTCATTAAAACGTTGAAAATATAATAAAGGGCTTGAATAATAGAGGAGGCTTGATTATTTTGTTTTTTATATTTAATGAAGCAAATCTTCAGTAATTATAACTGAATCAATGGCAGCTGTGTTCTTCGCCTCATTTTTGAGCCAGATATGTTGCTAAATTCTCAAACATTTCCTTGCAAGAAATAGCTCTGTAAATACAGTTCAAAGCTGATCTCTTCAAAACCTGTTAAAGCAGACAGTACATAAAGTCTTTAATGATTCATATAGCTCTTTTGAATAGGACACATTACTTCCACAAAATGCATCTGTTTATGTACATGAATCGCTCATATTAACATCAGTTTACAAGACTCCTTACACAAGCTGAAACCACTTTGTGGACATCTCCCCAAAGACTTAGTGTTCTAGGTTAGTCCCACAGAAGGTGCCCGAGATAACTTGAAGGAAGTTTCCTGTTTTGTTTTCTTGGATAAACAAAAGTGAAGTACTTCTGAAAAGTTGCTTCTCATTTTCACAAACAGAAGTAAGACTTCTCATTTTGTAATGGGAAGAAAGAGAAGAGATTAATATCCATTCAGTATTGTATTTGGTGGATGTTAAGCTGATGTCCTAAAGTGACACTGAGAGAAGCTGTTATGTGTTTACCTGATAAAGTCAGACTTCTTCTTTACAGAACTTGAATGCGGAGTGGTAGTAGAAAATCTCTCTTGCATATATTGTCCAAGTTTTATTTCTGAAGTACTTTCCAAAGTCACACTTGAATCTCCATGAATTCTTCTACAAATAAGTTGGAAGACAGTCTTACGGACACTACTGGACATTAGGAAATACATAACTGGGTCTAAGCAGCTGTTAAAAGATGAAAATATGAGCATAACCTCATTGCATGTGTGAATTATTCCTTTCCAGTAACAAGATGGATTTTGTAACTGTGATGTTATGTAGACAAATCGAAACATGTGGTATGGAACAAAACATAGGGTGAAAATAATGAGTACAATGAAGGAATTCCTTGCTGTCTGGGTGTATTTTACTGCATTGGGAAAATTAGCTCTTTTCCTTGAAATTTTCAGTAGGTTCTTGGCAATTTTAACATAGGAAAGTATCAAAAGGAGAAAAACTGTCCAGAAAATGATGACAATAATATAATTTAAAATTGCTTCTGTCATTGCGTTCTTTTTATGCCGATAATGAAAGCACAAGGTAGAATTACTGACCTCACTCCTGAAGAGAGATGGTAGGACTACTAATGAAAATCCTGTTAGTGCAACTGCCCACACAATGCAACAAATATGTATACTTCGGGTAGTAGTTAACATCTTAGGTCGTTTCACAGACTTATTTATTTTTACGTAACGATCTAGGCTAATTAGTCCCAGCAGTACTATGCTAATGTACATGTTCATGTAGAATAGAGTTCCTACAATTTTGCATAAAATCCACCCAAACATCCACGTGTTGTTGAAAATGTGGTAAAGTATTCGGAAGGGTAGACAGAAGATCAGCAAAAGGTCTGCGATGGCTACGTTTAGCAGGTAAACTTGGATGGAATTCCTTTTCTGGTGAATGCACAGGAATGCAAACAGGGCTATAATGTTTCCAACCAATCCAACGACAAAAATAACAGAGTAAAAAAGTATGAAAGCAAGTGACAATGCACTGTCTTCTAAGTAACAGCTTGCATTGTGTTGAATTTCTGATGCATTTGTGGGTAGATCAGTTTGGTTACCCCAGAAAGCTTTCTTGTGTGGAAGAATGGTCAGTAAATCAGCTGAAGGTGCAGCCATTTGTGAGGATTTTCTTAGCTGTTCTGTCAGGATGCAAAGAAAAATTGTAAATATTAAGTCACCACAGGAACACTGTTACACTTTATTGCCTACAAAGCATGTATGTAATAGAAATAGCACTGAGTCAGCACTATTATATTAGTTTCTTTTTTGTTATTTGAATCATTGTGTAAAGTAAGGTATTTTTTTTCCTTTTATGGAATGTTTGTAAATCAAGATTATGCAAGGAAAACTAATATTAGCTTGAAAATTATATTAATTCAGTAACAGATTGTTTTCATATCTTCCCTTGTTTTCATAAAGTTTTTAATGTCACCGAGAGTATATTTTTCACCAGTATCTGGGAGATAAAAATCAGTTTTGACTAATGAAAGGAAACCAGAAGCAAACTCTTAATCAGCATAGCAGAACAGCAGTTAGCTGTTCAGAGAGGTAGTTAACAACCAATTATTAGCAAGACATTTTTCTCCCTAAGTTTATATGCCATGGTGTTAAAAGATTATCTAAATAAGTGTATTTTGATTTTTTTTTAGAGACAAGCTAATATTCCCCTAATCTGAAAAGAGCTGTAAAATCATTTTTGGTGGTCTAAATGTAGATCTCCATGAACAGTAACAAGGAGAAAAAAAAAAAACATTCCATGTCTTAAAAATGTCTATATAGGTAAGGCTGTGAAAATTGCAACATCTTAGATAAGAGGCTTAGTAAAAAGTGATGTACATACAGACTCTGAATTATTGAGAGGATATTAATAGTAAAGTATTATAACATCTCATGTTGGATGATCTTAAAGTTACATTAGATGTGGGCATTATGTTCCAGTTTTACAATACAGCTGTCTTTTCATATTAGCCATTTAGTATGGTATGGGCTAAAAGTAATTATAAAAATTGTACCTGATTAAAGAAATACGGTACCTTCAAATACAAACTGAAACCTCTCTACTATTTTAAATATTATGCTTATGTTGCTTTTAAAAAAAAAAATGCTTGACATCATGAATTGCATAATCAGTAACATTTAGATGAATGAAGGCTGGAAAAAAATCAGTTACACTGCAGATACTTCAGAAACACAACTTTAAACTATCCTAAATTCTGTCATCTGTAAGTAGGAATGCATACTTACACTGAGAAATATTTAATTACATGCCAATTAATTACGAAGGTCATTAGCACCTTTGTAATTAAAAGAAATTTTAATAACAAGTTGTTTTATTGTATCTTAAGTATAAAAGAAGCCACTTACCATTTGTGTTTTAAGAACTTCTGCTGATTTTGAAAACCACTGCTGAAGAGAGGGAGGAGTAACGTGTATGCATGTCCTCTTATTAGAAAGCTGGAGTACCAGCTTCTCTATGAAAGCTAGAGAATCAGCTGACACGGTGCAATTAGCTACAAGGGGAAGTTTTAACTAGTGTTGCAACTATTTTTTAATTTTTTTTTTTAAGTAGCAAAACCCAACTTTCTGGGAAGTTTGACTTCGGTGTTAATTTGGACTTTGCTGGTTATATCATAAACTTTTACTGAATAGGAGATTAAGATTTATTTTCATAGAAACTTTGTTTCTTGTGACCAACTTCAGTGTTTCCCTTTTTGGTAAACAGTTGTCTTGGTACGCTGCATCTTGATACTGGCATGAAAGTAGTATCACTTCTTCAAGATTCATGCATACAGTGAAGCAAAATGAATACTACATTGAAGTGGCACATTTTTTGTTACCCTGCTGCAGTTTTCATCCATCTTGCCCAAAGTGAGAAATCTGAGGTTGATTTTTTTTCACCTAAACTAGCAGTAGTGATACATAGGTCACTCTGAAAGTAATGCCTCCTGTTTATTTGCATAAAGACCACATCAAATAAGGCAATAACACTATTTGATAAATTCTTGGCTACAAAACACTATTTTTCAACATACTCACAATTATTAGTATGCATTTTTTGCCAGCAATGACCAAGAGCCTGCATGCCACCTTTGGGAAAATCTGCACCTGTGGAGGTGACCTGCTGGTGGCTGTCACCACTGCTGAAACCACCCACTGCCTCACTGTGCTCACATACGCTATTTAGTCTCCATAAATGTTCAGAAATAAATGAGTGTCAATCAGTACAATTTTTTCTGCATGCAGAAATTCACCTTTGCTTCATCTTCACATCCATGTCAGATGTCGGTGTGTCAGAATGCCCTTCTGCTGCACACAGCAACAAAATGGAGATGAATGGAACTGAGAGGAGGTTCAGCCTTTACCATCATTCCTCGCACATCCAGCTCTGATGTCATGGGCCAACAAAATAAAACAGGGGGCATTACTTTTGGAACAGCTTACCAGTTTCAATAAGGCAGAAATAAAATACTCAGAGATAATACCACCTGGCAATACTATTTAAAACGGGATATAAGAGATTTAAAATTACATTTTTTAAATGCAAATGTAAAAATTGGTTCTAGAAGTCCCAGTATAAATTAGCATAAATTTGATAACTGAGGAATATTATCCTGACAGTATTTTCCTTAGTATTTGAGATGAGAATGTCCATGTTAACATTCTTAACATATCATCTGTCTGAGAATCAAACTTGTTTGGGACTCCGCAGATTTCTTTTGGACTTTTAAAAGGGGTTGAGGTTGATGTTACTATGTTGTCAAATTTCATCCTGATATTTAATAGGACTAGAAGCACTGGGAAGATTTAGATTTGCTCAAGTGTTTTCTATCAGTATTTACAGTCATGCCACAAAATCTGAGTGTTTTACTATAACGACAAATGAATGTTAAGGAAGCATCAAAGGTAACATAACAATTCATGACCTCGGTGAATACATAACTTAGACTTTGGGTAAGATAAGGTTTTGTAGACTTCTAATATATAAAGATAATTACAACTTTCAAAAGTCTGAGTATTACCTTTAGGTATTTTACAAAATGGTCATCAAACTAAATTAAAACCATATAGTACAGGTGATGCAGAAGGAAATTGTTTATGGATTCCTCCTCCAATCAAAAATACGGATGACTCTGCATGGAATGCAGTTAGATACCTAAGCAGTTTATCCTGTAACTCAATAGAAATATCACAGCAGTGTTGTTTCTATGCAGCTGGAAAGTGATCTCTTACTGTGGTTAGGACTCAAAGTGTTAAGAATAAGATCACACGCACTGTGTCATAGGGCAGGATGTATCTACTGAAGAACTAGAACAGTGTAAAGCATAAGAGTGAAATAAAGGATGAAAATAAAAACTAATACCAAGAAAGAAAATTTCAACATTCATTATCTCCATGTCATTGTGATTTTGCTTTGTGTTCCTTGTGAGTTCTGTTAAGTCCTGAAATGCTTTTGCTATACCTAAGACAAGTGAGAAGGAAGCCAATGGAGAAAGAATCATAGAATCATAAGGTTGGAAAGGACCTACAAGATCATCTAGTCCAACCATCCTCCCATTACCATTGCTACCACAAGCTAGTCAACCATAAAGAGATTTAGTGAGAGGATCTCATTCCAAAAATATTAAAAATTAGGAATTCCTTTTAAAAATATATATATAACTTCTGTTTGCAAGTTTTTGAAAGTAAATTCTAAGGTGCCAATTGTACTTTTCAAATAATATAATAATTTGCTTTTTCATTGTTGTTTTCAGCCACACTGTGTACTGCTTGCCTCAAAAGAGAATTCAGCCCCAGTAAAGCTTGGTGGCTTCGGGGTAGCAATTCAATTAGGAGAATCTGGGCTAGTTGCTGGAGGTAAGAAATTGTCCTTCAAACTTATATAATATTACAGAAGTTTTACGTAAGAGTTCTGTGCTTCCAACATAGCCTGGGCTGCAAAACAAGGACTCAAAAATAATCCCATACTAAACACTTCATTAACAATATATGTACACAGGTATCTCAACTGTGAGAACGTACTACACTGTGTGTACATATACTGAGTTGTAAAACTGTCTAAATCTTTCTCAGCAACAGCTTACACTGTTTTGATCAAAATGACATTGAAAAATGCAAATTTTTTTTTCATTTTGATACAGTCCTTGGCAGTTAGTCCATGCTTGACAAAGCACACAACATAAAATGCCATCAAGATTGAAATGTGTGTCAAAGCAGTTGACTAAAGATTTAGTACAGCATCCTTAATGCTCCCATATGTTTTTTAGGCAATTTCTGTCAGACTACTATACTCTGATTAATAGCAAAATCTTACTAGCTTTCACATGTGGTTCTTTCTATGTTTTACTATTTCACTGTAATTATTGCATAAGACACCAATATCTTGATAATGTATATTTTTTGACTGTGTGTTTTGTTTTCTGTGAATTTTATTTCCTCTAGCTACCTTCCATATTGTTCCAGACAATAGGGTTATGCTCTAATCAGCCTGCACAGATGAAGACCCAATCAGTTTTCTGGTGTTTTCATTGCCAGAGTAGGAGACCACAACAAAAGATTTCATTAACTTTGGGTGTTTTTTTTTCCTTCAAAAGGGAGTAACTTCCTCTCCGTATGTCTCAGTATCTTCTTCAAAAACTCACGTTTTCTTATCTAAGCACTATAAAGATCTTTGTCAATTTAGCTTTCATATGATTTTTTTTTTTAAATAAAGAGCAAATCCAGTTTAAGCATACCAATATCTTCCACACTCTTCCGATAATTACCAATAGCTGGATATTTCTTATTACCTACAGTCCTAGATAAGTCTTTTTCTAAGAAAATACATTTAGAGGCTGTTGGGTTTTTTTTCCTAAATGAGCTAATTTCTTTCTTTAGCTTTTCCTATTTCTCAAATTATACTTCAATTGCTTTTTTTCAGTGATAGTTCCTACGATTTTGTTTATGATTCCCTCATTTTTCTTCTTTGTTCTCACTGAGCAACTTTTTCATTTTATATTTTTTTAGTTTTAGCTACTCTTTTGCAGCTAATCAGTTACATTGAACTTTCAGACTCCTAGCTGTCTTAACAAAAACTTGAAGTTCAATTTAGAAAAACATCCTGCATTTTGCCCAGAATTCATCATGTCCTTTCCTTCTTTTTCTACAACCCCATTCATCATTCATGTACTCAACTCTCTTATAGTTGTCAGTGCTGGCTTAGTCCTTCCTTTCCTGTGTAAATGTTTTCATTCCTTTATAGTTCAGCTTGCAGCACTTACAGAACCTTTTTTTTTTTTTCCTTAAGCCTCATGAGTATAATATTTCTCTGTGTGCTTATCTTTTATGCCTGATTTGTCTCAATCTCTTCTGTATCAGTCTGCCTTCATATTATTTTTTCCTCTCTCTCAACTGTCATTTCCAGTTTGTAGTCTTTTCACTAGTACTTGTTATCTTCACCTTCAAATTCATCTAACTTTCAGGGCTACCTAGAGAATTTGCACTTCATTTATATGCCATATAATATTTTAATTCTACTACATGTTTCAAGTTTTCTCCTTAACAGACTCCTTATCTCTTTCTTCTAATCTTCCATTCCAGTCTTTGTACTTCAAACTACTTCTGGCAGTTTTTTTTTCCTTTCCAGAGTACTAGACACTTCCCTATACAGCACTTGCAAGATTTTATTTCCACAATTGCACAGCAATGTCCTATATGTATCATAGAAAGATTAATGGTACTGCCTTTACAGGGCTATAGGTTTCTTGTAACAGATTGTTTATCAGTGTAATTGTTTAAGTTATTGCTATACCCCACATACAAATTCTGTTTTGTTGTAAATATAAAAAAATTAGATGCTACTCATTTGTTCATTTCCTCCTGAATGAAATAGAAACCTTCCTTATAGAGTCTTGAGAGTCTAGAGAGTCTAATAACCAACCTATATATGTTCACGTTCTTTTTCTAATTTTCAGTTTAAAAATAAAATTGCTACTCCTTAACATATTCAATTATTTCCCCTCCAGCATGGCAATTCCCATATTTACTAGTTATTTTCAGCCACTTCAAAAAGTAAATAATTACTTAAACAAAAGCTGTTAAGAGATTAAACTTCTCTTACTGTCCTTAAAAACCGCAATAATCCTAAGCCATTTTGGTTTTCATTGTACTGTAAAACTTTTACGGTACTGTCTTATACATGCTGGAAATGCAATGTTTGCTTACCTTTCTGTATCTAGTATGTATTACTACAGTATCCTAGCAGGATATATTCCTTATTGGTATAAATTCCTACGTAGATTATCCTGATGTTCAAGAAGAGAAATGCCTGGAGTAGTTTATCTTTCAAGACAGAGTAGGATAGATTTCCTTTAAAAAAAGCACATCCGCATTCAAAGTAGCGTGGCTCTAGTGAAGTTCAACTTCCCTTACTCTTACTCCATGCAAAACCCAGCCACTCTACAAAGCTGTTCTATTTCAGTGGTGGTCACTCTGTGTTTTTGCTAGTATTTTTGCCTAAAATAGGAGCTGCAGTATCTAAAATATTCAGAGGTTACCAGTGCTTTAATTTTTTTGTTGCTTACTTTCATGCATTTGCATTTGTGCCACTTTTTTTTCTTACCTTTTTATATTGATACACCTGTGCCTGACAAGATTGTGTGTAGCCCAGGACAACACATTATAAGAAGGAATTTGCTCCCTTGGTTTCTGCCAGGCATACCTTCTAGGGTCAGCATTTATGAGTGTGGAATTTTTTGAACTTAACAAAACACAGCTTCTTCCAGTATACATAGATCTTGGGGGAAAAAAAAATAAGAAAAACAAACATTTGAGGATTTTTGTAATAAAGTAAGTTCCAGGAATTGAAAGTAGACTAGTCTCAATCTTTTAACCAACGTGAAAGATCAAGTTGTGCTGTTTAGAAGTATAATTACTGTGTTCTTTCAAGCAGAGGGTTATTTTACAAAAGTCTAAATTTATCTCCCAGTAACAAGATAAGACATCATATAGATGTCATGAGTGAAAATGTCTAGATTTTAGGAACATTATAATTAAACAGCTAAAAACCCAGTGGAGTTCATTTTTAAGAGAGCTTAATTATTACTAAGCATGAAAAACAATTGATGCAGCTGGAACTCATTTTCCATAAGACCAAAAGGAAAAATGTAAGGAAATACTTTCCTGTTCTACTGTGTATCTCCTTAAGCTGCAGTGCAATGAACAGAAATTGTCGTCTTCTGAGCAATTTCTCAGGAAATTGTTTTCATGAATTATCGGTTTATGAAGGCCACTTTTTCTTGAAGTTCTTATGATCAGCTGTAGAAAAATTTGCTGAAGTTTATTCATTTGAAGCAGTAGATACTTAAAGATGGAAGTCTGCCTGTGTACACAATAGTTAAAGATTTGTAAGTGAAACTCTTCTAAGTAACAGGTTGTTGACATTAAGCAGTCCATGTTTTCATAGCTATCATGCAGTTGGAGTATTGGAACCTGAGAGGTCAGTGTTTTAATAGAGCAGTCTCGTATTATAATTTCTGTCTTCTTCCATGGACAATTTTTCTTTCAGAATATGACATAAATTATCACAGTATTTTCTTAAGTAAATGTGATGGTGTCCAACTTAGCAGATATTATCTTAGTCTCAGGATTATTAGCTAGTATATGGTATAAAAGAGGATTATTAGCTAGTATATGGTATAAAAGTCTGAAGAAACTTCAGTGGTGCCCATGCCAGGACAAAAGGCAGTGAGCACTAACTTATATACAGGAGGCTCCATCTGAACATCAGTACATCTGTACTGTCTAGGTGGTGGGTTACTGGCACAGGTTGCCCAGCGAGGCTGTGGAGTTTCATCTATGGAAATCTCCTAAAGCCACCTGGATGGGGTTATGAGCAACCTGCTCTGGGTGTCCCTGCTTGATTAGGAGTTGGAGCAGATGGACATAAAGGCTCTTCCAGTCAGTGAATAAAAAGCTGCTGAATCTACAACTGCTATTTCCTTCACTTAGCGCAAAATAACTGTATATAAATCTAAATGGCATGAGGTTCTGTGCTAGCTCTTAAGTCTTCTTTAGCAATGAATACTTGACCTATTTTACTTTTTCTCTTAGCAGCAAAATGTCACTGCTGATCCAGTCCAGTGTTTATTTTTGGTTACTATTAGTTAAATTCTCCTAAATTTCTTCAGAATTCTTAATTCTAAAGTTCAATTAATAACTTTAACATTTATTAATAGAAGTACAGCACACAAATACTAAGTGTTCTTGGTTCTTTGTAAGCTGGCCTTCTACTCCAAAAATTACTACCAAAATGGCAAAGAAAGGCTTTACTGTAAATTCCCCTGTAAATAAGACCATGGAATTTGGGGAAATAATGTAAAGAAAATAGTGTGAAATAATTTTCTCGGTGATTTTCTAAATACCAGTTTAAAATTGTATTTTTTATTTTTCTGATATTGTCCAGCTTTTTTTTTTTTTTTTTTTCATTATCAGTGTCTGAATTATGCAGAAAATCTTTTTTCTAAGGACAAGTAAATGTTTTTAAACTGAGGTCATACACTCGTATTCTTTCGCTCAAATGAGAGTGTTTCATTCCTCTGCAAAGCAAGAACACTATTTCACTATTTTTTTATTTTTAATGAAAGCTATTGACTCTCTTCAAAGCTTTGCCTCTGATAGAATTTGTTTTATTTAAAAGCTACAATTGAAGTTCACTGTCTCTCAGAAATTCCTCTTCACATCTGGGTTGATTTGAGAGAACGTAGAGGAGGCTAATGTGTTTAAAAGTCAGCTTAGACTTACTTCCTCCATGATAGTTTTATTCCTGAAAAGGCCAGTGAATCAATTATTCTAATTTTTCTGGATATCATGTGATCTTTGCTCATTCATTTTCCCAACACTAATGTCCAGGTGCCCAATTGTCTGATAATACATCTTTTAAAATACATTTTCTTCTGACAGTCTTCTGTGCTGAGGCTGAATTGCCTGTTTTTTAATTTTCCCCATCTTTTCTATGCACCTGCTTTAAACATCTCTATTGTCTGGAGTAATGTGGAAAGGAATTAAAAGTAATAAAGTATGATCTATCTAATGCTGTGTGTGATTCTTCAATTCCTTCCACATTATTCTGGACATCCCAGTCTTTTAGAAACTTCTTAATTTAAGAGCATATTCTTATTACACTATTGTGAGAGGTCAGATGGTGATGTTTATTAGTACCTCACATTTTTTTCCTAAAAATTATTTGTTCCAGTTGTTTCCTTATACATCGTTCAGATACTACTGCTGTTGAAAGACTCTTCTTCTGATATCTTGGTCATCAATCCCCTGCCTTAGGGATGACAAAATCTGATTGGGTCTCTCTATATGCTCTTCTTCTTGTGGAAAGCATAGCCCTATTGTCTGGAATAATATGGAAAGAGTCATAGAAACTAAAATTATCAAAGGTAAGTCAAAATTTATCTTTAGTGCTTGTGAATGATATCACATTGACAACACCTGAAGACTGAAGCTCTTTATCCATAGAAAAAAAAAAAAATCAACTGAATCAGCAGTTTTACAAATTTCCACAGTGCCAATATGCCTCAAAACTGGTAGATAAAAAAAAACTTGTGTGCAGAAGTCAGATATGTAATGGCTGTGCTTGTTCAGGCATTAAGCAAATAAGCTTTATGCAAATAAAGTTCTTTTTCATGGGGAGTTGTTAGAATTTATTCATGGGTTTTCTTGCATCTAGAATAACAGCAGGTATATTTAAATAAAGAGAAATTGACTGTTTACTGTTCTGTCGCGCTTTATTTCCAAAAAGATGGAAAGCTGCTGCAAAAACACACAAAAAAGCACAATTCTCTAAAATCTTACACTGGATTTTGTGTAAGATACAAGCTTCCTACTTAGTAACTATCAGCACAAGTGATATTTGTTTTAAAGAGTATTTAGGAGCCATGATTTTTGCAACCTTTGTTGTCTCTAAATTTTGTTTATCCTGTTACTGTCCTGTAGTTGCAAAACAAGAAAGATCATATCTATTTGAGTTCATATGTGCACTCTAATTTGCTGAGCAAAGTGCAGTAGTACTTCCCAGATACATTTCTAAAATAACTTCAAAAATACCATTTCCTCTTCTGATGAAATCAGTCGTGAGGATGGCAGCTGCCCCAAAAATGACCTTAGCTTTTTTAATAGTTTCTAATATATCTTCTCGCATGTATTTTTTCATTTTACAAGAGAATATTAAGGTTTAGTAGCACTGATTTTTCAGCATTCTGTGAAGTAGCATCATTTTAAATCTGGCTACAGCAAAGTCTGTTGGGTTCTTACAAAGATGTGTAAGATATTGCTTGTTACTTTTCTAGTCTGGTAATTCTGCTTAACATCATGCTGTGCATTAAAATTAATTTCTATGATATACCGGTTTTGCACCAGGAAAGCAAAGAACCTGTTCTTCTACCTGAGGTCCAAAATTCTTACCTTCCAAGGGAGGAAAAAATAGATTTGGGATGATCTCTTATCTCTAACTTCTAAATTTGTTGGAGTTTGTAAGAGCTGTTGGGTATTAAGTAACGTGTAGCTTCATGTTCTAGTGGCATACTCTGAATGGGCATCGGATAAAGCAAACTAGGAAACTTGGGATACCAAAAGGTTGTAATTTGTCCAATGTTGCATAGAAAATAGAAAATGGATCTCGAGAAGCTGTTGCTCTTCTCTTGTTTTGTTCAAAAAATATATGGAAAAAATTATAATATGGTTAATAATGAACAGCGCTGACAGTGGATGGGAACAGCATGAAAATGCTTGCATGTTATGCTTTGTCTGCAGTTTTGATATGTGTAAATTTGCGAGCTGTTTGCTTCTTGCTGATATTCAGTAGTTCAGTAAGTACTTTTGTATTTCTTAGCGCTGTAGTCAGGAAGAGAAGTAAAGGAGAAAGGAAGTTTATCCACTGTCAAGACACCACTTTCAAATTTTAGGGAAGATGATTAATGCTTAATTTGAAATGAGTATCTTGCTCTGCATATACTTATGAGTACATTTGAATAATGATTTTTCTTGCTAATGAATTTTTGCTAAGTAATTTTAACTTGAAACATTTTACTAAGGGGAAAAAGAAGCCAAAAACATGCACTTTTGATAGTATCTTGACAGTTTAAATTACTTATTTTGTGCAGTCCATGATTAATTCAGGCAAAACGATGCTTAATATTTGAGAACGGAAAATGAACAGATGAAAAGGAGCAGGCTGTAACTTTGATTCACACTGAGAGATTCAACATATTTTTCCCCATTTCATCAGCATTCTGTGCATTAAAAATAGCATAGCCCAGCATGGTGGGTTGGCCTCAGCTAAGGGCCAACCTCCCTGAGGTCCATCATTTTTGCCTCTCTTTCTTCTGCTCACTTTTCCCCAACTCAAGCGTGGGAGCATCTTACGGGCTGCAGTCTTCCCAAATAAGCCTGCTCCTGCATGGGTCCTCCATGGATTGCAGCATGGATATCTGCTCCACTGTGATCTTTTCCACAGGCTGAAAAGGAAACTTCTATCACAGCACCTGGAGAAGAACCTCCCCTTCTCCTTCTCTGACCTTGGTGGCCGCAGGGCTGTTTCTCACGTTTTCCCTCATTCATTACACTGTTGTGCAGCATATTTTCTTGAATGTGCTTCCCTGGAGGCTCTGCCAACTTGACTGACAACCTTGCCTTCAGCCAGCAGTCTCCATTTGGAGCTGACTACAGGCAGCCACATCCAGCATGGGGGCAACTTCTGCTGCTTCTCTGAGAAGCCATCCCTACCATCCTCTGCTGCTAGAGCCGCACACCAGCACCCAGTAATGTATTATATAGCTCATGTAGCATGTGTTGCTGCGAAATAGGCAGCACGGGACAAAATGTAGGGCCAGTAGCTGTTTGCTAAGGACACATTTCCTCAGAACAAGTTGTTCTGTCGTTAGGCCTTCTGTCAGTAGGCCTGTTGTACAGTCGCCATCGGACAGAAACACTGGCTATATATTCAGGTTCAGGTTCACTTCTCTGATAGTACACAGTCATTTCTTTAGATGTGTTCATCCCTGCAACTGTTACTTCCTCGTAACAGAAAAATGGTCCCATGCTGGGATTGCATACTAGTTAAATCAACTTAGATATCACTTGGAATTTAGGCTTATTAGTTTCATTGGCTACTTGATCCAGACAGCTCTATTTCTGAACATCAGATCTCTAGCTCTGAAGATTAATGCCTCTTTCAAATAGGTTTGTTTGTTCATGTGATATCTTTCTGTTTTGTTTTGAATAATCACTTTTCTCTTGACTTCCAAGATTCATGACAGCAATTAGAAAGCCTAATAGCTTCAGAGTATATATCTCTATATATTTTTTCCCATTCATAAAGAAAGATTTTAACAACAGCTTTATTACCACTAGTGTTTGCTTTTTTTGCAATGTGTATGAATGGTTACACCTGCTCCACAATTGCAAATGGATATATCTGAACCCAAATGCCAGGAAGTTTACTACTGAAATAAACAAGTAAGCCAAGCTGCCTTGCGGTCTTGCATGATGCCTGTGATATAAAAAATTTTCAGACTGCGGTATGCATACCACTAATGTCACATGAGTATCTGCTGCATGCAGATACTTTCAACAGGCAGCTGTTGCTTTCTTTGTACACAAGTTGCCTCATACAGAGGTTGAAATTCTGATACACCAATGATGGGATATTAGGGAAAAGACTTAGGAAACTCTTGTAGCTAGATAATTATAGGCTCATGGAAAGAAAAAATATAGAGTTCTCAGCATATTTAAGCATCTTAAGCATACTGTTTTTCCTTTTCATTCCCTTTTCTGTCCCCAGGTATCCAAAAGAGAGAGACTTTGGATCATCCAGGCAGATAATTTTTCTCCTTTATCTGTGAACTTCAAGAATTGTCTTTGAAGTTTATCAGTTAGGCTAGTATGTTGTGTACAACCAGTAAGAATTTTTTTTTTCATTTCTGTTAGTGCATGGTCAAATCACTGTTGTTCATCAGCATCAGTGATGACCTAATCATTCAAAATGTAATGCCTGCAAATATTTTGCTGTGAAAACAAACATTTCAGAATGGGAAATATTTATGAGGAGAGATAAAATGTTTATTGCTTTTCTTTGTTTTAATGTGTAATATATCAACTGAATGAAGTCATTCTAATCAGTTTATCCACTCAAAAGATTAGTTGATATTAAATATGTTTTTTTTTTCCATGGGTGTACATTCTGTGCCAATCAAAAGTGTCCCAGTACTTTTACTGTGTGGTGATCATTGAAAGCACTAGTTGAAACACATTAGCATTATTTTTATATCTGTAGGAGGATACTGTCTGCTGCAAATAAATTAACAGCATCTTGCATTCATGTTGAAAATATCAGTCTGGGCAGATTAGCAGTGCTAAAGAAAGTATGGCCTTGTCTGGTGGAGGCAGCTTTTCCAAATAAACTGTGTAGGTTAGAATTATTCATTTTCTGTATATGTGCCCTCTGGATAAGTAATTCCTGTTTCCAAGATTGTCCAAAAGATATTTTTATATTTATATGCCATGTTCCATTTGAGAATTTTAGTGCTTTTATATAGATGTCGTTTCACATTTTCTGAGGTTGGATAGATTATTATTCAATTTGTAAATGAGTAAACCAAGCAAAAGAGAACTTAGCAATGTATCTCACTGCGTAAATTCATTAAATACTTGGGAAATACTTAATACTTAAGGAAAAAAGAATAAAATGTTAATCTCTGAGAAAAACTTAAAAAAACTGTTCTAGTTTAATGTTGCTTATTTCCACGTTTGGCTCATATTGCTTTCACTCTGTTTTTTTCCTGTTTCCATTTAGGACGTGTAGGAACACCTCATTTTATGGCCCCTGAAGTGGTGAAAAGGGAACCTTATGGGAAGCCTGTAGATGTTTGGGGTTGTGGTGTCATCCTTTTTATCCTGCTAAGCGGTTGTTTGCCTTTTTATGGAACCAAGGAAAGATTGTTTGAGGGGATTATTAAAGGAAAATACAAGGTAAATGACATTATGTAAGAATCCTTTTCCAGTGAGATGAGGTCTGCTTGTAAAATTTGGCAAGTTGATTTTTATGTTTAGCCTGGCTTAAATTTGAAGCCTGTAGAAAGCTAAAGCTGCCTGTTTTACACAGGGGGAGATGATTCTCTCTCTTCGTTCTGTCTTGTTTGTACTCTGTTTTGTATCACTGCTAGCAATCAGAATACAGGAATATTTACGCATAGAAAATAATAAGTGAATGTAACAGTTTGCTCTTAGTTGCACCTTGAACTCAGTACCACTACATAAAGTTTAGCTGTGAAGTATAATATAGTATATATTACCTTCATTTTACAGATCATTTACATTTTTAGTAAAATAAAAGAACTACTGTAAAGGCTGACTGTCATATTGCTTTGATTTAAAACAAGATG
This sequence comes from Perdix hodgsoniae, assembly GCA_035772895.1. Classification (NCBI taxonomy): domain Eukaryota; kingdom Metazoa; phylum Chordata; class Aves; order Galliformes; family Phasianidae; genus Perdix; species Perdix hodgsoniae. Next base: position 415,992 of record JAPSGF010000036.1, on the reverse strand, counting down.
AATGTTATAGTGAACACATAGTCATTTTTCTTGTTAGTACGGAATGTAATAAACTGAAACTGACTGTTCAAAAGTAGCCACTTGCTGCTGAAAGCATATGCAAAAAAGCATGCTTCACAATGTAGTCATCCTAGAGAAAAAAATAAAACTTCAACTTCACTGTTTTTGCTGCTTTGTATACAATCACACAGTTCTGCTCTGCTTTGCACGAAAGGTCATACATGATCCGTGCATTTACAGAGAAGGAGTGGAAATTCCTAAGACTGCCTGACAATCTGTAATGGGTTTCAGGAAGTTGGGGTTTCTTTAAGTAGTCTGCTAAAATATGACAACTGTGGCACCGCACTTGGTCTAGAGCACAGTCTTCATTCGTGAAATGTTTTATTCCTAGAGATTTCGTAGTGATACTACTTTTTGAATTTCATAAACATGCAGATCTTCCAGTTTTACTCTGTGAAAGATTTCTTTATGTAATCTGTCAAACAGCTAAAGCTTTTTGGAAGCTTACAAGTGTTTTTTTTCTTTATTTATTAAAAAAAAAAAAAAAATCATGGCTGGAACATTGTGTCTTCTCAGTTCCTTTCCTGTTCCTGTTTCCAGTTATATGCCTGTTCAGTGAAAACAGTGCAAGGATTTCAAAACTGTCTTGCTACAAATTTGCAGTTATCTTCATTTCATTAGAGCTGAGAAAAGAAATTACAAATCACAATTATAAACGTGCATTTCATAGCCAGATAATGTTTCAGAGTGCTCCAACTTAAAGCAGTATCTTTTTGTTGCAGTCTGTTTTTAAATAAAGTTGACTTCTTTAAGTGAGCAGAATAAATTATTGTTATATGAAAAAAGGCTGGTTATTATGTTGAATTTTTGTTTCATAAAACAGCAATCTTCCATCTAAATGAAACTCAAGCTCTTCATAAATTAAAGAAATAGCTTAAAGATAGAATCCTTTAGCACAGAAAGAATTTTCCTAGTTTACTATGGTTTGATTGGGTTTCCATGTTGACATGTCATAAATAGTTGGACACAAACCTCACAGTATGAATTTATATTCTAAATTTTCCTTCACATTGTTGCATAATACCAAGCACTGTTAAATCTCTATTATCTACTTTACACAAATAATCAATTCTGTTCTAAATTCTGATGACTAATTTAATTTCTTTTTTTCTTGCTTGTGATCAGATGAATCCTCGACAGTGGAGCCATATTTCTGAAAGTGCCAAAGATCTGGTACGCCGCATGCTTATGCTGGATCCAGCAGAAAGGATAACAGTATATGAAGCACTGAATCATCCCTGGTTGAAGGTAGTAAAGCCAATTGTTTACATATCAGTTCCTTCCTAAAGGGATAAAAAGATTTGTTTGTTTAAACTTTTAAAGTAGACATGACATTGTATAAGATTTAAATTCTTTGTGAGATTAGAGCCTGAGTTTTTTGTAATGTCTAACCTTGAACCCTTGTTTATCCAGAAGAGTAAATTTACTTAGGCATCATGGACAGCATAAGAGCATATATGGTAGGACTAGATGAAACTTGAAGAAGGTAACTGTATGTCTTTCTGTGGCTCTCAAAGTCCAGAGGAGTGATTTCTGATCTCTTTATAGGTCTATTCCATCTGAATCACTTCCCTATTATGCAACAAGTACCTATGCAGTGTAATACACTACTTAACTGCTTGCTTTCTTAATTAGATTCCTGAAATGTCCCACTGAGTAAAAAAAGTATGTAGTGGTAGGTTGCTGAAATCTGCTGTAACATAAAATTAAATGGCATCTGGTAATTAAATTATTTTTCTGTGGTGGCAGAATTTACGAAACAAGTTGAGCTGGAGCACTGTATTTTCTTTGGTAGAACCTGATTAATTCATTATTTATCTTTTTTATCCCCCATTTATTTTCTGTAGTGTGGGCCCAAGATAAACGTAATAGGGCACTCATTTCAAAAAGTTGGGATTCTGGTGTACCACAAGTAATGCACCTTTAATTGAGTCTGTAGTAAACATAGGTGATCTGTGTTTGCCTGCAGTTTGACTTTTTCTCCTATGAGTTTACCTACATTTAGATGCCAAAGGAAGTGTTTTGTGCAAATGTGCAGGTTCTGCTTATATTACAATTTTCACGTCTGTGGTCTTGTTGCTGATCTTGCCATTAACTGTTGAAAGACAAGAGCAAAAATTTAGTTTGAGAAAGTCTTATTTCCAGGCTTAGGCTAGCATTCTGTCAGTCCATCCTCTTTTACTTTTGCCTAAGATAAACTGCCTTCCCTGTTGACTCAGATAGAGCCAAATACAGCATGAAACAGAGCCATCTGACACCATACAGATTGAATTACTTCTGCCATTGATTTCACTCTGATTCAGGAGACCTGTATGATAAACATTTGCATTAAATTAAGAAGTGTATGTGGCTTCTGTGATGTTTTGGGGAAAGAGAGTACTCAGCTGCTGCAAGTTCTCACCCCACTGTATACCATTTACTTGTAAATTTTTGATCTGCATCTACAGTGGAGAATTCAGTGGAGTGGCTGGTGTCACCAGCCATCGAACTGTCACTTTCTGTTCTCTTATGCATAAACCCCAACTCACAAGCTGTCTTCAGGTAGCAGGAACCCTTTACAGAAGTGTCTGCACATGTTGCTTCACTGGTATTGTACTCCAGGAAGCAGAGCTACTTCATACTTTCCAGCTTCAAAGTTCAGTGCTAGCCGCAAACTAACTTACAGCATAAGAGTAGAACAGAAGTCTAGAGTCTTACTGCAAAGTGAGAAACAAAATCACAAAACAAAAATGTCCCCGGCCCCCAGTTAAGGATTATCTCAAAATTCTTTAATCCCTGTCAGTTTTTTGAAGTTATTTTTAACTTAGATTGCCTTGAGTCTTTATTCTCCTTATGATACTTAGTAGCTGATAGATTTTTTGCCTAGTTTCTTAATGTTGAGGTAATATTAAGAACTTATTTATTTATATTTAATATATTTATATATTTAATCTTTGTTTTCTTTTGTTGTGTTTTAAGGAGAGAGATCGCTATGCATACAAGATTCATCTTCCAGAGACAGTAGAACAATTGAGAAAATTCAATGCAAGACGAAAACTAAAGGTAAAGTAAATGTAGTATTCACATAGTTACATAATTTGAATTTTAAGTAGTGCTAGTAATTTTAAAAGCGCTCAGAGAAATCTGTGCTCTGAGGTCAGCAGAAATACAGAAGTGAAACTGATCTTCACAACAGCGTATCACAAAGATGTCTTGTTAAAGGTGTTCATCCCCTCTATCTTTGTTCGGAGTTTCCAAACTGAACTCTAGCACAAATTGTCTGGTGTCAACCTAGTTGAGTATGAGATCTTCCTTTTACATTGATATGGTAATTCAACGTAATATGAATTACTAGGAGGGAGAGAATAGTGCAGTGGCTTGTGGTATTGCTGTTAAGTTTATGGTAAAAGGAATATAATAATGTTCACTACGTTTCTTTGAGGAGAGCAAAAATGCCTTCTTCAGTTCTATACACAAGATTATGTCTCATCCAAATTGAAAAGAATGTTAACATTTTATAGCCCAAAACAATATGATTTCCCGTCAAAACAATAACTATTCCTATCTTAAGAAGGCTAACAGAAATGTTTTTAAATCCACTGAAAGTCTGATATAACTGTAACAGAAGCATACAACATTACTTTTTGTGAGTTGTTTTTAAATTTGTAATAAACGCTGAATCAGATGTATATTGAGTAGGTGCTTTGCATAAGTTTAATCTAGCTACAAAGCAATTAATGATTAAGGTGGCATAGTTGCTGTGGTTTCTGATAGACAGCAATTTGTCTTAGGTAGTTTGTGTGTCCACATAAGGTTTTAATGAGAATGTTAGCTCCATTACATTTTCAAATAGGACCAGTTTCCTTACTCCAGACACAGTTTCAGATCTTTTATAGATGTCTTTTTTGGGGAGCCAGTATTTTTAGTCTCTAGAGAGCCTTGAAAGTGCAACTTGTATTCTACCATTTTCTCCAATCCATCACTGTTCTGCAGAGTGTTTTCTGAAATTGCTATCTAGTTTGCATACTGCCACACCTGTAAGACATTAAAAATTGAGTGATTAAACTCTAGTTTTCTTAAATATGTAAGTATACTTTGGAGCAGATGACCATTTCTCTAGCTTTGTAACTTCCCATCTTAACTAATAATTTCTGCTGTCCAAGATTATTACATTTTCATGTAGACAGATCGTGTATGTCAAAAAATGCTGAAGTGTCTGATTATGACAGTTTCTCAAATAGCAATGTATTGCTTGGCTTTAAAGAGTAAATTTTTATACTTCTAATCCATCCAATCTAGAAAAGACTTAAGAAGATAAGGTTTTTTCTCTGTTGGAAGAGAATGTTTTTTCTTGACAACTAAATCTTAGAAATTTCAGACAGAAATTCAGAAATTTTCTCCCATTTATATGGGCACAATATCCAGGGTTTCCTTGCTAGAGTTTCCATCCCACTTCCTGTCACCCTTACTTTTTACTGTAGCCTCTGTGTGGCATTTCAAATTAGATAGGAATTAATTGGTTATCTATTTTTAATGTTATGTATTTGATTCTGGAATATGTTGATCTGTAGGAAATTTTTTTTTTTTTTTTACTTTTTTCATCTCTCCTAACTAGTGTCACTGTTTTTTTTTATAAGCTTGTGTCCTTTTACCATTTTTCTACCAAATATTCTGCTTCAAAGATGAACACAAAATTAAAAATTTTTAGTGACAGCTGATGCAAATTACATAGGTCACTTCAAAAGTAATGCCTCCTGTTTATTTCCATGGAAACTACAACAGATAGAAAAAGTACAGGAACACTGTTTGATAAATTCTCAGCTACACAACACTGATTATTAACGTAGTCATCACCATTAACTGGGTTTTTGCCAACAATCAACAAGAACATGCATGCTATGCTTATAAAAATCTGCACCAACAGAACTGACACCCTGTTTCACTGCTGCTCTGAAGGTGTCATTGCTAGGAAAATATTGCCCACTCAGTCTATCTTTAATCGGTCTGAAGTCAGCAAGTGCCAAATCTGGACTACACTTTGGGTGTGGTTTTATAGTCCAGCCACAATGGACAATGTGCTCCACAGTGTTCAAACCGGTATGCAGCCTGGCATTATCATGTTGCAAGATAAAGGCTGTCTCCTTCTCTGGCCTGACTCTGGAAACTTGAGCCTTCAACTAAGCCAGTGTCATGATGTAGCAGAGTTGGTAGTTTGTCCTGATTCCAGGAAATCCGGAAGTATTACCTCTTTCCTATCTCTTAAGACAATGCATATCACTTTACCTGCTGAAAACTACATCTTGATCTTATTCTTCAATGGGAAATTTGCATGTTGCCATTCTGTGGACTGCTGTTTTTACTCTGGCACATATCAGTGACATCACGTCATCACTGATAATGATGCTATCCAGGAAACAGTCATCTTCAGCCTTGAACTGGATCGATATGTCCTGATAAACTTGCATACAATGTTCTTTCTGTTCATGTGTTCACGGGACCCACCTGCTGCAAACTTTGTAATATTTCAGTGTTGCCACCATTGTTTCCAATGCACTGACGCTGATATTCAGCTCCATACACAGTTCCCCGCTTGTAATCCACTGATTTGCACAGATGAGCTGATCAAGGCACTCTTCGTCTTGTGGTGAGACAGCTGTGCCATGGCCACATGGAATGTAACCTGTCTTCCACATCACTGTCACCGCTGCTGAAACACACCACCCCTTGCCTCACTGTGCCCACAACCACTGTTTGGCCTCCATAATAAATGTTCAGCAAGTGTCAATGAATATCTGTGGGTGCCATTTTTTCAGCATGGAGGAATTCAGTAACACACCGTTCCTTCATTCTCATTTCAGTGTCAGACACCACTGTATCAGACTGCCCCTCTGCTGCCATCTGCCAAATGGCAACAAAATGGAATGGAATATTGGCAGGAAAGTTTAACATCTACTGCCATACCACCATCATCCACTGCTGGCATTATGGGCCAACTTAATAAAACTGGAGACATTACTTTTGGATCAGCCCTCATAGAAGTTAACAATAGAATGGAACATCAGCTCCATATAGTTAAATTACTTGCTGTCTAATATTTGGAGCTGAAACTGTAAAATATGTTGAGATTATCTGTGAGCAGTAACTTTTCTAGGCAATAAAAAAACACCTTTCTAATTTCTGGACATATTTAAAATTTCTACACTAAGTGCAGTTAATTTAGTGCATTTAATGGAAACCTGCACAGCATCTGTTGTTTCTAACAAAAATGTCCTGCCAATCACAATGCTCATCAATACATTCTAAAATGCTTTTTCTATGGCTGCAACCCCATGAATAACAATGATAAATAAACTTAGAAGAATGTTATTACTTCAAAGGGTTTAATTATGAAAGGTGTCTATTTGGGGGAAGAAAATCCTGTATTTCTTTGCCTACTCAAAGTAAGTTTTATACCTCATACTATCCTGAATTGTGTTTTGTGTAGATTCACTAGGATTTCTGGAGATTTTAAGGACTTTTGCTGAATTCTTTTCTGTTTTCCATAGCTTAAAGGATTCTCCTTCATTATGTCCTCCCAGTATGAATATGATCCATTCCATATTTATAAGCACGTGGATCTAAAAAATTTTAAGAAGAAATGTATATAAACCAAGTATCATCTGCTGATAAATCTTACCCATTGCATTGATATGTATATATTGTCATGGTTTAGAACCTGTCTCATTAAATTAAATTTTTAATTATCTCAACTTGCAATTTTGAATTGTGCTGAAGAAACTAGCATGTGATATAAGCAAAATTATTTTTTTCTTCAAGTTTTTAGTTGGTTATTTAGCAACACTGCAAACTAGTTTAACTTCAGCCTTACATAGTGGAAGATTATTCTTGCTTCTGCTGAGAGCCTTGGCTCTGTGTTAGGGCTTATCGAAGTGTTTTCCAAAAAAGAACTGTTATCATGAAATCCCTCACAAAGAATATAGTTACTGATGTCCGTGAAAGTAGTGTAAAACCAGCTCTTAAATATGTTTACTGATAATAGCAAATCAGATGAATACTATGAAATTTATCTTCACCAGGAAGGTGAACACACAAGAAAGCTTGGGAAGTTCAGTGACCGAGCATGTATGGAAATGTTCTATTAAACTACTTATTGTAATTTGGATTTTGTGGGTATTTTTATATAGGGGGCAGTACTAGCAGCTGTGTCAAGCCACAAATTCAACTCCTTCTATGGCGACCCCCCTGAAGAGTTGCCAGACTTCTCTGAAGATCCTACCTCCTCAGGTATTGTAACAGAAAGTGTATTTACACCAGTCAATCTGTCCTAATTCTTTACTGACTAGAATACCAAGTATTGACCAATTTCTTACAATTTCATAAAGTTTGATGTTAAGTTAACCCTTAAATGTGAAAGCATGAGTAGTTGTCAGTTATAATCATAGACTCCAAGAATGGCTGAGTTGGAAAGGACCTTAAAGATCATCCAGTTCCAACTCTCCCACTGTTGGCAGGGTTTCCATCACTAGATCATCAAGCTACCCAGGGCCCTGTTCACTGGGCTCTGGCATTATTTTTGGCATTATGAGCCAGACCCCCCCTAGTCTTCCATAGCAAAGGGAAGCAATAAATATTATGAGCATTCATCTGAGCATTGGGCAGTACTGCTTACACCAGTACTTTTGTCCTTGACCCATACCTGTATATTTTTATCATCTCTCAATCCCTAAATTGGCAGCCCTGTCATAAATATCTTAATTTTGCCAAAACATTATGCATTAAGTCTATAATCCGAAAGTATGGATTTGTCTATTCTATAATTAGGCTTTAGAATCAAGTTAAATGAGCTTTTCAAGAAAATGTAAGGCAATATGACTCTCTTTTTTTTTTCTAACAACTAAATAATACTGGCAGAATACTTGAGTTATTGATGCTTATAACTATAAAGCTTATTTTATCAGAAGGTATTTCAGGAACTTAATTACTTGTGCAAAACTTCTGTGTTACAGTGAATTCTCTTTCCCAATATTTTCATGAGTGACAAAATTACTGAGTGACTGCAAATGTTATATAATAATTCTCTGTTTTTTTATAGAAGCATGTCATTTTTAGGAAATACTTCAATGTTATAAATACATAAATTCAGAAATATTTTGTTGAAATTCTGAAATTTTATTTCTTGCAATTCAAATTTGAGTACTTAAATACAAAGATTTGTGTAGAGTTGCTTAGTGATCATAACTTTCGACTCAGATTGTGGGTAATTAATGCCTCGTCACTTCAGGCAGTGAGCTTTTAAATACTTGGTGAGCCTGTATGTAAAGATACATATATGGTTTTAAAGCAAATAAGTTCATTTGACTTCATCCAGAATTTCTTTCAGTGCTTTAATTTAGTTTCCAGCTACTTCCTCCATTTCAATAGAACAACTACCAACATGTTTAGCAGTAGACTAAAAGCTGCAGTTCCTCTTCCCTGTTTCAGTCTCACATCAACAGGACATGTGTTTTCCTCATAGGGTGATGTAATTGCAGATATTGGTGTACAGCAGAGGCACACAGTCTATTTTTTCTGCTCACAGAACATATGAATCTAGTATATACATACATTCTATAGAATATTTGTCTATCTTTGTCTTTGCTCTATCTATTGTTATCTTGTGTTCACCTCTGAAATAACTGAAGCAATAGATAATATTTCTTAGAAAAGTGTTATAATTCTTTAAAATACTGTTGATCTTACTGATGGGAGATCACCGTGATCATGAAACCATACTTAGTGAGTACTTTCTGTGATATTTCCCTGACTATAGTAGCTGATAAAATACATAGTATGAGGATAAACACTGAGCCTTCCAAGAAGAGATACTGCAACTCCGAACTTCTTAAATTGCTACATATGGAAATCTATGTTGTTTCCTCTTCAGAATTGCAGTAGTGATGTTTTCAAATTTTTCTGGCACCTGAAAATAGTAGGGTCTTGTCATCTTTCTAAGCTGAAATAGTTCATAAAAATTTGATACAAAACTCTCAACTTGTAGTAGAAACTTTGCTGTCTTCAGGCAATTGAAGTTTCCTTCCTAACATCCCATAATGTTATTTCAAATCATGAACTCTGATGAATAGCATTTAATATTTTAAGTGTTGCTGTCTATTTAATCTTCCCATAAAATTCCATGGAGCATAACATTCAAATTAAATGATTTGTCAAGAATGAGCAAACTCCTACTAAGATAAAGATGCAGAAATGTAAATGCTTACTGTTATGCAAATTGTATATCCTATGTTCATCCAGGCCTTTCTAAACACAGAAACAGGAAATTTCCATTTTTATTTCCATATTAGGGTAGAGTTGTCCTTCCTCAGAGCTCAATGAACATGAGATTGCTTGATGCTTTGAGCCTTTACTACCACAGCCATAGCCTGTGATATTTTGTGTAGTTGCAGAGAATATTCTTACTTGAGAGCTTTTCAGTGAGGATCAACCAATTGCATAAATAAGCATATGGGAATGGACAGAGATAAATTTCATTTAAAATCAATCAGATTAAATTCTGCATGTCTTCTTCCTTTCTTGGCTACGGGTACCTTTTAATAATTCTTGATTCCTACAGCTGTTAATTATTATATATTTGTTCTGGGTGGTCTATTTCCTCTTTCGTCAGCAATTGTCCTCTGGAGGACTTAATCCTGTTAGCACTCTGTTGGCAATGTGGCAAAAGTCAAGCTTGCAGAATTTTGAGAGACTATGATAAAGGCTCTAAAAGTGCTTTGAAAAAATAGGCAAATATGTAATAATTAAATAATTATAAATTATTTTTAAAATTTAAACTAAAATAATACTTGACTTCTAAAACTCTCTGTTCAGTAACTTCTTTAGTAAAGCCACTGAACAGCTCAAATGACGAGACAAGTGTACTGCAAATGTATTTTGTTAGAAGTTGAAACATTTGACTGTTGTTTGAAAACGCCACTTTCCCAAGTGAGTAAAAGTTTTGGATATTTTTAATATGCTAAAATAAATATAAACCAGAAGTAAACAATTAACAGTTCTAAAGGCTAAATATGACACGTGGAAAAAATTGACCCAGTATAGGGTATTTAAAGTGGACCATGGACCATGAAATTAATTAGGGAATGGAGAAAGTCGTAATCAGTATGCATTCTGCTGATCTTCCCCATTCTGCTTCCTTTCAACCCACACCCTTCCAGGCCCTCCTATCACTTGATTGCACAATACCTAAGGTAGAGAAGACAGAGGTTGTCCTCTCAAATCATATGGTAACTATTTGTTCTGTGATTGAAGAGACTGAAGAGATTGAAGAGAATTACTTTTAAGTGTTTCTCAGGCTACAGAATGAGCATCACCAGTACAAAAACTAGGGATTTTTCTGAATTTTACTTCATCAGTTGCCCAGTTTGTAGCAGACTAAGGAAACACTGTGGAATTGTTTGAAGTTTTGAGCTGGGAATTTGAATTTAGGAAGGCTATTTCATTCACTCTGAAGTCTTAGGTACATTCAGGATGTTAAGGTTTTTATGTATACAGTAAGTGAAGCCCATCAAATGAAGATTTTTCTTATAACTTTGTTTTTCCAACAACCTTTCTGTAGTCACATTTTCAGATCTATTGAGTCACTGTAGGAGCCAATGGATAGTCTTTGGAAAACTGCATAATTTAATTCTAGATTTAAACAGATCTTGCCTTTTAGTTAAAAAACTTTATATATCATGCTTTAATTTCTTGGTTTGTGGTATTGGTATTCTGGTACGTGACTAACAGTTTCAAAGTAGCTTATGAAGTTCTCGTAAGGCATTTTATACTGCTGCGTTTTGGTTTAACCACACATAAAGTAGAGCAGCATATTAGATGCAAGGCATACTGACCAAATCCTTAACTTAGTGGTTAACTTAGGCTACCAAATAGCACTGTTGCAGTACTTTTGAGCACTTACGTGTGCCCTGAGCTCTGCAGTAAATGTGTAATATGAGGAACACAGAAGCAGTGCTTTATTACTGCACAGTAAGCAGGTATTTTAAGTGTGCATTAGTGTTTCTGGCATGTTTCTTCAAATTGCAAGGGAAACGTTTCTTTATAAATACATTTTGATATTTTAGATTATTGCTTTATGTAAATAGTAAAGTTTGTGCCTTTTTTCTTATTAGACTCTTTTGTTATATCAAAAAATAAAAGCCCGATCTGACAGGCTTTCACAGTGGAATCAAACAAACATGCGGCCCTGTTGTCAGATCGGTTTTAAACATCCATGGAATTAGTTTAATTCACAAGAATTTTTGTGGAATTTAGATACTGTAAAATATGAGCAGTGTAAACGCTTAGCTTAAAAACTCTCAGTCTCAGCTATATGAGGAAGAAAGATACTATTATGCAAATAATACCACTGATTTTCTAAATATTTGCAAAGCATCTTGTGCATCTTGTGTTTTAAAGTATATGGGAAAAGGTAATAAATTGTATTCACCCTATAATTTACTGTTACTATTGCTCAGCTAGTTGTGCAAGTATGATTGACTGCTGGTGTTCAGATCGTAAGCTGGAGTATTTCGAATACTTCATTATTGTCTTTGTTTTTTCAGCTATTTGTCTTTGTTGTGGTGTGTTTTGGTACAGAAATGAAGTATCAATACAGCAAGTCAGCACTGATTAAAATCAGTAATAAAGCGTGTATATTTCCAAATGGTTCTTGTCATTAAATCACTGAAACTTTTGTTAAATTATTTCAGTATAACATTGCTAAATTCTAATTAGTAAATATAAGTGTGTTAAGTAATTAATAACAAGTTACACTTCACTGACAGTATGTTTTAATAGTTTATCATTGCATTTGCTATGATCCTCTTACTTTAAATCATTTTTGTCTGGGAGCTTTTTAAAACAGTTTTACAGTGTTGGGAAAAAATCTGCTATTATAGATGCTTAACACTGAATATATGTGCTACTTTTCCAATGCCAAGTGCTTGTTTTCCTCCTATCCCACTCTACAAGTCCCACTTGCTCCACTCATGGAAACCATGTTATTAAAAAAACTTTTAAAACGAGATGGGGAAGGTATTGACAATTGATTCATACTGGTTTGTGGCTAAAGTAGTATGCTAGGCTGCAGCTTTATAAATTGCCTATTCTGAAATCTTCATGCTGTTTGTTGTTTGTCCAAATGCTGCCTTCCTACTAGGACTTCTAGCAGCAGAAAGTAGGTATCCCTTTGTTTTCCTTTAAAGCATAGCATTCAGCTATAGTGTGTGTCTTTGCATGTTTAAAAATCAGCTTTTTTTCTCTTCATTTTACTATTTTCAGTTTTAATACTGCCTGCTCGAGAAAAATAGCCTGTATATTGTGCTTAAATCTATCTGTAATTTTCAAAATGTAATTAATCTGAAATAATATCATTTTCCAGGGAATTCTGAGTGCGGTAGGTTAGAGGCAGTATTAAAATTAACTGGGATTTTTGTCTAATTGTTTTTTATATTTGCAACACAATTGAAATAAAGTTAAATTTTCATGAAATTAATACAAAATGAAGTTTGCTTTTGCATTTTAGTTCCCAAATTAATGTTTTCATGGGCTAACGACTTTTTTCTCTTGAACACTAAACATACACTGTAGCATTAGTTCTATGTTATTTTCTTGCTGTACCTTTGCATGAACTTTCTTGATCATTCTGTGTTGACAGTGGCATGTGATATATGCATATGCATTGTATATGTATGCATATACAGCTGATTTAAATAACTATGAGATCTGTAACTCCTAAATGAAGAAATATTACAGAGACGTAGGGCGGATGTTCTGCTGCAAGTTAGCTGCACACATTGTGCAGACTGAAAGCACAAGCACTTTTAAACTTGCAGAACATGCTAGACAGAAGAACAAGTGTGAAATGTTAGACCTTGTGATACAAACCACAAACATTTCAAAAGCAACAAATGCAGCATCTGAAAAGATAAGCATTTCATCTGACAGCTCTACCATCCTGTGTCGGGGCAGCAAGGCACATGCCTATGTCTCCATCTCTGATCAAAGTCAGGGACTGTTGTGTATTTGATTCTTTTCATCATAGAAATTGTGGAACTTGTTCCTTTACTTCCTACTGCCCTCTCTCAGAATCCCCATACAATAATGTAAGAATGAGAACTCGGTAGATTTTTATATTAAATTTCTGAAACTATTATTTGTATACAGTTCTAATAAAAAAGAAGGTGTCATGTAAAGCCTCAGCCAAGGATTTTGTTTGGAAATGTGTCACCTTCAGCAAATTTAATGGATAAAAGGCTTTGCTGCCCTCTTACTGGTCAGAAGAGCATTTCCATACATTTCTGTAATGAGGAAGCAAGTACCTAAAGAAATAGTAGTGAAGGGCAGTCATTTGTTTAAGTAGTTATTTGTTTAGTTGCATGTAAGCATGCAGTTTGTATGGATATGGGTCTGTTCTGACCCTAGGCTGTTTTCTGTCACACCTGTGGCTAGTTTTTGGGAGAGAGAAGCTGGGAAAAGGGATTGGCAATCTTTTGTAAAATACGCAAGTACAGAAGGAGAAGAAAGTCAGAGATACATGAACTCATAGTGCCCCTGTGTGTGCAGAATAAAACAAGGGTCTATTTCTTTTCATTTTCTCCAAAGTTTAATCGCCTTTCTTTCCTTCTGTGTATTCCTGAGATATTATATATAGAGATATATATCCCCCCCCCCCCTTTTTTTAATTATCCCACTTTCTTAACCATATTTTTCCATCACACCAACTGCTTTTTTTTTTACAGTTTCATTATAGTTTCCATATAGTCTCTTTCTAGTTCTCTCCCTTTACTTTTTCTGATTTTTATGTATATATAAAATATATATGTCTATACGTACATATATCATTACTCTCATAAGTGCTTCCCAGTAACATCCATAGAATTGTATGCATGTAGGCGTGTATTTGTAAATGTAGAAAGTCTTCTGTCCTTACAGAGATGGTTGCTCTGGAATAAGTGAACAGCAAAGAGCAACAACTTAACTATGTGAAGTTAGAGTCATTTGAGCTCCAGTGATTCATGCAGATGTGGTATAAAGTAATGAAGAGCATCTGATCCTCAGTTGGCTTTCCATTAATCTCAGGAGTTACATCTGCACAAGTAGTGGATAGGTCCTGTCATTTGTAAAATATTTTTTTCTTGCCTTTAATAAAAACAGGATATGTTTAGCATTTGCTTTTTAGGACCAAGAGAGAACAGAGGGGTTCTTTCTTGTACACTGCTAACTTCTGTCCGATGCTATTGAGACAAATGTGGCTTTTCGTGTATAGCATATAGAATTTTATAATTTTGCTGCTGTTGAGCCTAAGCATTCATGTATTGCTGAAATAGACAACCTTCCATGTGTGTCTAAGCATGATTTGAAAATCTCAGCCAAGAGGCACACCATCATTTCTGCAACATTTTGATGTTTTTCTTATTACCTACTACGTTAAACATTTATGCCTTCTGCTTTTAGTTTATTCTAATCAGATGCCAACAAAACAAAGCTAATGGAGGCACAGATTTGAACTGTTATCAATAAATAGGTAGTGTAAGTGTATAAGTCTCACTGGAGTCTTAATGTGCAGGATGAAAGAATCTTTGAATGACTTGTCATTGATTTTTTTTAATACATGAAGCTTGAATCTCACATTGCAGAGTTCATAAGCATGATGTCACTTCATCAGATGAGCTGCCAGAATCTCATATTTACAAGATTTTTTTTTTTTCTGAAAATATCTGTACTTGATAATAATACACAAATATTCTTGGTTTTTTTTATGACATAGTGTCTTCTGTCTGTGTTCAGTCTTCCTGAAACCTAAGAATTTCTAGGAAAAAAGACATTTTTGTTGTCTTTACTGTATGCACTTGCCTCAGATTTCTTTATAAACAAAGTGCCTTCTAAAATGTGTGTGCTTAGAGAGCCAGGATTTTTCTTTAATGTCATTTCCACTGGCTGCACACAAGAAGGCAGCCAAGAGATGAAGTAGAAGAAAGTCGCTCATGTTGACTGTAGGCATAAGGACAGAATCATGATATATAGGGAAACTATAGATAGCAGCTAATCTTTGATTAGTCATTTAAAAGCCACTGTAAAATCTCCAAAGCACATTTACCTATATATAACACATAAAGTAGTTGAAAAGCTGTTCCAAATTAAGAGAAAGAGAATGAACTGAATTAAAATGAGTGGGTGATGTGGGTAACTTAAAATAGTACTATACAGATCCAGTACAGAACAGTACTTCTACAGATCCAAGGTCGGGCTTCCTTTCACAAGTTTACATTGCTCACAGGAGGGTTTATGACTAAGCAAGATTTAAATAAACGTCTTATCATCATTATTAAATAAAAATTAGATTTCTCTTTTCCCTGTCTGTTTTTCAGCAATACCTAAGTCTTTTTACCTAAACAATCTTTTAGTCACAGAATCAGGGCCACATAAAAAGAAGCTTGTAATTCGCTGTGCGGCCTGTTGCATGAGACAGGAAGTCATTTTTACCCGCCATGCCTTCTAGGCCTCAGAAGAACAAATTTCTGGGGGTGTTTTTGTGGTGGAGATATATTTCTATTGCAGAATATGGAGACTGTTTCTTAGACCAGTATTTTCAAGATTTTTTTTTTAATTTTTTTTTTTAATGTTCAAGGGAAGGATTAAGGAAATGCTTTCCATCTCTAAAGATAGTTCCTCTAGCAAAATCACCTGTTCCAGGCTAGAATAGCTAGATCCAAGGATGCAGTAACAGCATTCTATTTTACCAAAGCTTCTTCTATTTGTAACTTGATGAACTATGATGATCTAGCCTCCAGTGATGACCAGCTCTGCCTGAGAACTACAAATACTCTGCAGGCAGAATTCAGCTTTAGGTAGATCTGTATCTGAATGATTACCTCCATAAATTAGGGAAATACCTGTGGTGACTGGACCACACACTGGACAAAAAAAATGATCCAAGTTATCATCTTATAAAGCAAATAATTCTGACAAATATTAGAACTGCCTCAGTGTGCAGAAAAGTACTTTATCTAAACTCCTGTCTTCTTTTAAGCAATCTAGTATTACACTTAGGAAATCGTTCTGTTAACTAAAAAAAATTTAGTGTACGACTAATGACTGCAGAAGACTATTTTAACCATTCTGGCTTTTTTGTTTCTTTGTCTTTAATGTGAGAACCCATAGTTTTCAGTCTTTTGGAGGTGTCAACACAGAGGGAACTGTGAATAGTCTCAGCTGTACTTCCATATGTAGTCTTATGGGAGTACAGAAAAAGTGAAGTTGTATGGATGGCCCAAGATATCATCTTTTGTGTACACTGAGAACACATGTCCAGGTACAGTAGATTTCACAACAAAGTCTTCTCAGAGAAACACATTTGGTGCAGGTTTTGTTTCTACACCAGTAAGAGTATTCTACTTTTGTCGCTGTCCTATTCTACTTTTGTCACTGTACTTAAAACCTTTCCTGCACAATCATTTCTGTCTATATCTTTATACTACCTTGATTTGTAGGGTAAGACTCTTCTCACCTAATTAGCTATGGCAAGTACAGTGGCAGTAATCAGCACTTTATAGCCAACTTTACAGAGTCTTTAAAAGAAAGTCAAGTTGATAGTTAACTTCTTTTTTTATCTTGGTTTCCTAATACTTATATTTTTTTATAATTTTTAACATGTAGAGTCTGTAACTGGTACAGAACATTTCAAATCTAAGCTTTGGATTTTCTAAATGTGTAACAACTCACGTAAGTCTTTCATCATCTATGCTGATGGTAAAATGGCTACATTTTCAATGATGAAAAGAGATGAAATGGTAATTCTAGAAGATATAAGTTATAATCATGAATATCAAGTGCATTTACAGGTTGGGTTTTTTTTTTGAGTGCTGATTACTTTTTCCCAAATGCTAGAAAGTAACTTAAATACAGGAGCATCTGAATCTTTTTTAGGATGAATGTTCCACAAAATATGATGAATTTTATTTAATTTAGTATCTTTTATCTGAATTTAAAGTTCTTCTGAATGGTATTGTTAGGCCTTTAACAAGTGTTTATAACAGAGCTAGATGTTCAGAAAAATTCCTGTAGAAATATTCTGTCACTATTTTAAACAATAATACGCTGTCACTCCATTGCTGCTAAGCCATTTTCTCAGGCAAATGCATACTGTGATTTGTAAATGTTTGACAGTGTTGAAAGATACAGTGGTAGATATGCAGATACACCACAAGATTACAGGAAAGAAAAAAAACCTACTGAAACTGTGATTTTGAGAGATTAGCGAAGTCACTATCAGAACTTGGCATCAAATTTGTTAAGGATATTCTTGGATACTTTCTACTACAGCCATCTAGTCAATGCAGTCAGTGGGCAGGAAAAAAACAAGATCTCAATGTTCAGTGTTCTGGAATTTCCAGATATTCAAAACACTCTTCAGACGCAATATTAAAAAGTAACTTTTATTTCTTCCTGAAAGGCCACATTTGTGGAATATCCATAATATCACTTTCTAGGTTAAATAATACTGTCATATAAACAATATGATGGCCCAGAATATCCAGTTATTTGCAAGTGAAAAAGACAGCTTCTAGCATACTTCTCATAGGTTCTGATTTTGGCTTCAATTCTTGTGATTATGAGCACTTTCAGGAAGTATTATGAGACTGTGAAATATCTGAACGTTTGAATTGTATCTTCTCTAAGTTTTCCTTAAAGTAGACACTCCAAATAGATGGAAAGGGCTTTGAGCCTAGAAAGCAAAATTTTGCTAGAAAATTGTTCATTTAAAATCTGAGCTTGGCAAGAATAGAAATAAAAAATTGTTATAAATTGCTTTCTGCTAACCACATCCCAGAAGGTCAAGTATTTTCCTTTGGGCTTACGAATCTCCTAACTCCATCAATCTCTAATGGATATACTGAAAATGCTAAAAAGAACTAAGCACTATCCCATTTTGTCCTTAAGTTATAAGTTTCTTCCATACCACTGAGGCTTAGTTGTGAATATCTCTTTGCTCTTAACAGCACCAGGTCCTTGTATTCCCTCAGGTTTCCTGCTGTGTCTCCCAGTGCACAATGTGTGGTACAGACAGAGGAATATGGAAGATTCCTTTCAGCTGAACATGATTTTTCACTGTCAAAGATGGAGCAGATTTTTCTCCTCTTTAGCACACCAGATCCAATGTGCATCAGATACAATGCCTTATTCCTAGCAATTAAGCCACCACTTTTTATAGAGGAACATAGCTTGCATTGATAAATCTGTTGCAAATAAGTAGTCAGACACATTTTATGACAGAGAACTAAGTCTTACTGCTCATGGCCCATGACTTGTAAATGAGTGGAACACTGTAGTTCTTAACCTTGCTGTTCAGTAACTGAGAAGAGAATCTTAGGTTGATTTTTTTTTTTAGTAAATGGGATATAAATTTTTCAAGATTTGTAATTTGCTCATCCTTCTGAGGGCTCAGGTCACAAAGCTTGCATAGTTGTATTTGTGTTTTTCATAAACTTCATTCCAGGTTTTCTCAGTTTTCAGAGAAATAACTGATTTTAACTTAACTCTTTATGTGTTTGGGAGAGAGTTGGTTTTTTGCTCTTACTAAATTCTGAAAATGAAATAGGTTAAAAAAGGGTCTAAGGTAAGGAGGGCTGGAAATAATTGTTCATATAGTAGAAGATGGAATTTCAAGAAATGCTGCACTTTTTAAAATTTCATTTATTACCTGACTCTCTTGGCAACAAGAGACTGGCAAATAAGTAAGTAAACAGAATAAATACATTAATAAGAAATTACTGAAATACAGAGCGTGTAGAATGTTGTATCCAGAATTAAGGATTTTTTTTTTATGATGCATTCAGCAGTTTACTGTCAGACACTGGCATTTTTACAGGCTAGCACTAAATAAAATACCATCTTTTCTGTTGCTTATACCACTGTGGAAAATCTAAAGGCACGAACTCTAGGTGTTTAGACAAGCCAGGATTAGCATTCTAGTAGTGCACACAAGTGGCAGCCACAATTATACCTGATATTTAAAGCAAGGTCTTCCACAAAGAATCGATATGGACTGTTTTTCTGTGGATTTATGCTGTGCTTCTTAATCCTTTCCAACTATGAGTTCAACTTTCCTCATGGACTTTCACCTTCTGTACTGCTTCTTGGTTCTCTGTTCTGTCCCTGTATACCTCATTTCTCCTTTCACCTTTACCCATTAAAAAATCATCCCATCTTCCTATGACTCAAAACAATCCACTGGTCTCAAAATATAGCAAGTGTTTTATCTGGGTCTGAGGTACTGAAGCAAATAGAACAAACTGAACAAAAACCTGAGCTAATGTTACAGCCTTTTTTTTCCTACCCCAGAGGACACAGCAGTCAGGTTTTGCTCTTCCTTCCTTTATACAGATGCTGATTTTAAAACAAATTTGTGAAAGCATTGTTGTTGTGGGGTTTTTTTTTTCAAATTTCTAACCATTTTGGAATATGTATTTGAGTTGGGCCAATAGTCAAAAAACTGAAGAAAGGAAAGGCTGGAGTAAGAACGATTGGGCAGGCAGTTGCGCAGATAATCCAAGTGGCTTCATAAGACATTGCTGGAAGCCACCCTAAAGAGAACCGAACAAAGCTTAATGAAAGAAGGTTTTAACCTCTCTTCAGTTAAACTAATTCTTAAGAATAACTGCACTATGAATGGGTACTGTTGTTATACTGAAGTTTATTTGGTGTGTTTTCCTATAAAACTGTCAGATTATGTGAGTTTCCCTTTCAGAACTTCAGTTTACTGTGAGTCTTTGCTCTATTGATTTTTTTTTCCCTCCTGTTTATTGCCCCACAGGAGCAGTCTCACAGGTGCTGGACAGCCTGGAGGAAATTCATGCACTTACAGATTGCAGTGAAAAAGATTTAGATTTTCTTCACAGTGTTTTCCAGGATCAACATCTTCACACGCTACTAGATGTAAGTTTTCTTGGATAAGCAGTTTCTGTATCTGTTGTTCATTGGACAATATATTGTTTGCTGCAGAAATCCAATTTATATTTCATAGTAGTTTCTAACCAAGTAGACCTAAGTGAACATATCATACTACCTCTGAAAATGTGTCAATTTGTGAAAACATAAAACTTTGAGGTAAAACTGTTTCCTCAAATTCAACTATTGACTGCAACAGGCACCATCAGCATCACTGCAAGGTTATAGTTCATCCCTCATGTTCAGCTCCAAGACCTTCTTGGAAGGATGAATTCAGAAACTTGCCAAGTTTTCATTGGCTTCTGTGTCTACGCAGTGTTGGGATCTAAAATAAAGGTCAAAATGCGGCTGAAAAAACTTTCCCAGATTTGATTCCAGAATATATTGTGCATATTTATATGAACGTTTTATGTTAAAGACTTATTTTGAAGGACTTGTTTTCAGACAAAGCTAAACATTTTCTAAAGCAACCTACACATTACACTGAGAAAACACTCAGATGAAGGAAACAATCCATAGAGGCCTAGGCTATGTGTGCATAAGCAAATACTGCAGAACAAAATTAACAAATCTGTAGAGCAAAAAAGTTTGCTCTGAAGACCCAATGTCAACAATTCTGTGTGCTTGGAGGGCTTTCTTTCTAAACTGGTTGGACTGCAGTTCTATGGACTGCACCTACTGCTGGGTGGACAGTACTTTCTATTTTAATTATTTGGAAATAAATATGCTTGACTAACAGTTGTGAAAGTTGAAGAATGGTAGGTTGGTGTAATCGGAGGATCCATTCAAAACGCATTCCTCAGTTGATGCAGAATGTTCATATAATGATGTAGATGATCACTGTTTTGCTGCTTTTTCTTAAATTTTACAGCTTAGAAGCCTCCGTGAATGTCATGAATTTGCTTTTTACACCATGAGAGACACAAATATAAGAGCAATTCCCGCTATTATAGTAGGCAGGTAAATAGTTATGGTAGTAGAAACTGAAAACGGTGTCTGAAAAACTGTTGAATGCTTTAGTTCCGATAAACAACTTTGCAGGGATATGATCCAGGTACAATTGGTGCCTTATTTCTTTTGGTGTCCAAACACTTTGAATGTAGTAGGTGATTTGTGTATTTGTTATGAATTGTTTAGTTGTTGGTGATTGCTGGACCATCTGTACTCAGAGCATCCTTAAAATTTACAGGATAAAAATCAGCACATGCTTCCATCTGGAATAGTACCCAACCTGCATGAACTAGTTTGTATGAGAATGCAGGACTTCTGATAAAGCTTTTTTAAAACACAGCTGCTCCTATAAGACTCAAGGAACTGCAGATAGCCAGTTCTTAAGTGATGAGGGCATTGCTGTAGCACAAGAATACACAATACAATTTTTGCTCTAGATAACTGCTTATGCAGGTTATATTAAAAAAATTGGTTAAAAATATATGCAGCATGCAGGAATAAGGGATTAAGAGCTCATGACTTTCCTGATTTGTGACTCCAACAGCTTGTCTTACAATTTGCATTAAAATGTGTAAGTTTTTATCCCAGAATGAGTTTGTTTTTTTGTTTGAAGTATTTTGCTGAGTGATAGGTCTTCTATGCATTAACTCAAGCTTCTGTGATTATTTTGCTTTTTTTCTGTTCTTTTCAGTAGCAGTCACATGTGAAAGACTGAAGCAAGATAAAGACTAATCAAATAACAATTTGAAAGAGAAGGTTATGTTTCAGTAACTAGAGGGAGCTTTGACTTCTCCTTATATGTTAACGCTATGCCAGTTTTTTCTGAACTCTGAAAAATTCATCAGCTGTATCTGAATGAAGTTCTGTTTGGGAAACAGTTTATTCCTTTCAAAATATTTGAGGTTAACAAGGCCACCAGAACAAGTCACCTGTGAAGCATTATGTTCCACTATGTAGGAATTTTGTATACTGTCATGAAGTTGTGGCTGTCACTTTGCATTAAAAACTGCTGTTCCTCTTTCTTGGCCTTTTACCACAGATTTGTTCTCATGTTCCTACTCTTTCTCAAGAGTTATTCTTATTTTTAGATTAGGGGCATGATGATAGATCATTCCTTCAGCTGAAATACCTTCTTTCACTGCTGAACTAAAAAATAATGATAATAATCTTTGTATTAAGAGCATAAGTTTGATTGTTTGCTTTTTTCCAGGTAACAATCCACAAGTAGATGATGTCAGTAATTCATTAACTTAGGTGCATTTCTGAAAGCTGTAGAAAGCAGGACTGAAAGCCAGAGAAAAGAGGATCCTTATCATCCCACTGATTGTTTTTAATTGATTACTTTTTATCTACTTTGATTAACTGACATAAGACTTGGGTGCCAAAGCAGTTCAAAACAAAGGAGGAAAACGTGGCTTTAATATATATATATGTTCACTCTAGGCCATGTCCTCCGATATACCAGCATATCCTCGTGTGATCTTATTACACATTATTTTTACACAGTTCTGAGTAGAATGTTTTTGGGTTTGTTTGTTTTTGGTTATTTTTTTACTGTAAAAAAGTTAAACAGTTCATTATTAAAATCTTAATTGTGTTCACAGGGGAGAGTAAAAAAAAGAGACCTTCTAGATATGTGTATTTATTAGCATATATATATATATGTACATATATATAAATATAGTTATATAGTTTAATACTGGTTATTTCTTATAAAGTGAAAGAGTAGCTTTGGATTGGACAGATATTTTTTCACAGTCCTTTTAGAAATCTGTTGATCATAATTGTGGTAAATGCTGTATGACATTCTTGTTTGAAACTTAGAAATTTCTGGTTTTAGGACCATATAATTATAATAATAATTATATCAATTATAATAATAATTGATTTTTTTCATTTTGGTATCCAATTTAGGTCATAAAGGACATAATGAAGTGAAATATATAAATAACTTCATGAAGAAAAGAAGATAAATCAGAGTAGTGGAACAGCCTTTTATTATCACTGGCAGATTTTTTAAAATCTTAAAATCTTTAAAAATTTTTAAGTTTTTCTAATTGACTTTCAGGTATAAGATCCAAGGATGCTTTGCTGTCTTTTGTCAGAAGTTCTGGTCAAGAAATTAGAAATGAATGTGAGGAGACTACTGATTTTGGAGGCTTTTGTGCTTGACCGTTTTTGTGTCATGACAAAAAAAGAATTATTAAAGATCATTTGTTTTGAGAAGTGTCCTGGGCTTCAAGGCCAATCTTCCCCAACAGGGAAGATCTTAACAAACTGTGTTTTCTGTCTATTGCTACATGAAAGGAAATCAGGTTTGCTAAAAAGCAAAACTAGAGGCTGCTATCTTTCTCTTGTTGAATCAAGTAGTTTGGTCACCTCTCCAGGGACAGTTTCTGTGGGTGATTCTGAATGCAGATGTCGTTCGATTTACAAGTGAGATTTTCTCTCAGTGGGAGAACAATATCAGCTTTTGTGTGACTGGGGCCTCTCTGTGCTGCTAGCTTTGTCTGTGTCTCTCTGTCCTCAGTCAGATAGTGCTCTAGGCCGGTACATTTTGGTTGTTAATTTAAGAAGTTGCATTCTTTTCATAGAAGGAATATTTAAGGTAAGTGTTATTTCTGAAAATGTATCTGCGATGAAAGCATGATGAGTTTTGAAGGATTTTATTTTACCTTCTGCTGGTGTAATGTGTTGCACACATACAGCTTTACTTAAATGTAATGATGCTGCTGATTTTTGGAGAAGTTATATGAAGCATACATTTATATGTAATTTATGTGTACCCACTTTTTCCCCTTAGAGATGAATTTTTATTCACAGTGGATACATTTAAGGCATACTGACTTTTCAAGAGAATCTCTTTTTTTGTGTCTGTTATCCTTTGCTGCTAATGGTGATGTATCAAAGGAACATGCATACATGCACATTTCAGAATTCCCTTAATATTTATTTTGAACTCAGTTATCTGAACAGATTCAGTCCTGATGTCCAGACTTTTAAGGAAACATACTTTCGCTTCTGCTAAAAAGAATGCTGTTGGGTTCTCAGTTTAGCCTCTTACATCGTTGGCTAAAACTTCCAACTGTGTTTATTTTGTTTTGTTCTGTTTACCCTCACAATGTTGGATGTTGGCAGGATGTCTGAATGTCTCTTATTAAAGTCTATTAAAGTGCCTCACTATGATTGGCACTCTAGTTCTCTATTTGAAAATGTTTGAAATTCTTCTTGTATTTGTCCCCCCTTTGCTATTTTCTGAGCAAAGTGTGTTAATTTTAAAATTCTGTTATACACTTTATAACAGAAAAGCAAAAGGCATTTTTATTTTTAGACTGAGTCTAGAAAGCTTAAATATTTTCATTTATTGGCTCATTCTTCTGTGTTTTCAAGTATGGCTTTCTATGTGAAGCACACAGCGTGGTTCAAGGTTTTTGGAACATGATTTGTACTTTCTCTTGAATACTGATTATGCTAAAACGAATAAGTGGAACATGTTTTAGTGAAATATGAATGCATTTCTGTCCCAAATGTAAAGCAGAAAGTGTATTTGTACTGGATAACTTGCCAAACTCCCTCTATACTTATGGGAAATAAACTTTTCTCATTCTTTAATCACCTTGATTTCCTATTTTTAATTATATTATAATTGATATGTTTGTTAGACAAGAGCAAATGGAAAATATTTGATTAAAGAAAGAAAGAAAGAAACTGTTGGCAGGAGAACACCTTGCTATTTGGGGAACCAGATCTGGCTTTTATCCCAGTCCAGCCGACACAGCATGCTCAGCCCCAGGGAGTGGGAGGGACTGTCTGCCTGCAATGGAAACTCATTTCCCAAGTAGAATAGCAGGAGCAGCAACCAGGCCTTAGGGAGAACTGCTGGAAGAACTCTCTCAGCAAGTGGGCTGAATCCTCATCACCAGCAGAGTGTATTTTTTCTCTAAAAGGTAAATTGTCCAAAAACATTGCCATATCTGAAAGAGAACTAGAAGCAGAAAGAATTCTAGAATGCCTTCTGCATTGTTTTGTTCTCTAAATATCTTCCATTTTCAGCTTCCTTCATATATTTGAATTTTACTTTCTGTGTTCCCAGGGTATGTAGATCATTCTGCTAGTCAGCATCATCTCATTGTTTTCTTGCTCTTCTTGTTTCTCTGTTCTACAGATTTAGAGAGATAATTTCTTATAGGTAGTCTCCAGAGCAGAAACAAGTTCTGCTCTATCTTTGTTAATACATGCAAAACCAATGTGTGTTAAGGTCTCTTAAACACAAGACTAATGCAAATAAGAGCTAAAGCTAACGTTTATCTTGATTATGATATTTTATTTTTTATTTTCTTAGAAATGTGTGTAACCATCACTTTACAACTGCAAAATTCTGGGTTGGATAGCATGGCACTGCAACAGTTGTTTTGTTGCACTTAACCTGTCTTCTTTCTAACTAAAGTTCTGTCACTTCTGAATATTTATAGGCACAGCACTGATATGGTGAATCACCAAGAGAAATACAGCTTAAAAAATGCATATGTAGAATGAGGATAGCACTTCTTAGCCCATTCCTCTTGACCTAATGTCATGTCCCTAGTGTTGAGTGTGTCATTGTGTCTGCACATACGTGTGCTTGTGCAACCAGCATTGTCTTATTCCAAAAGCATTCACTTGCGGATATTTTTTAGTACATAGAATCTAAAAAATCCTGTGATTACAGTGTATTTTTATGGTATTAGGCCCACATCTGTCAAAGAACTCTAAAGGACATTCCTCATGCTTGTGGAACATTTAGTTAACATCACTGATACTGTATTAAGATATGGAGGATCGGTGTCATATTTGACTTTGCACATTCTCTTCTTTTTTTGTTGGGTGTAGTTCAGATTAGTTTCAATTTTTTTTTAAGTGTAAGGGCTATCTTTTTTTTTTTCTTTCCTGATAAAACTTAGTATTTCCAGACAATCTTACTTCTCTGAGAGCTTGGGGCTTACTTTGACAACTGTCAAAAATAAATAAATGCTACAGCATCTAGATATGGTCTGCAGATGTTTGGTAGCACCTCCAGTTTCTTCAGACTTGTGTTTCAGTCTGCACTTAGTCTGCAGTAAGTCTAAGATACCCAAGGGCAATGCAGTAACATCCCAGTAAAATATGCTTCTGCCTTTGAAGTCTGTCAAGCCTCCTTGCATCCCGCTTCCAGTCATTCAAGTAGTTGGCTGGTACGTGTTGACTGTTCTCCGTACAAATGAGCTCACTGCATTATATTTTTATTCTCAGTGTGTCATGACAAAAGACTTACATGGATAAGGAGAAACAGAAATGGCTGTAACCTCAACACTGAGACCTTCCACTACAGAATACACTCAGCCTTTCCCATTTAGGCTTATCTGTATCTATACTTTACGCTTTAGATCTCTAGCCCATTTTGGATTACGGAGGTAAGATGAGGATAAAGATTATTCTGTAGAGAATATCAGTGTCTTCTAATAGCCATTTCTGTGATGAGGGATTGGTTTTCCTTAGTGTTTATTTTTATTAGCTGCTTGGTATCATCTTTAAGATGTGTTTTGTCTTCTTTGTTCTTGAAATGTGCATCAATTTAATTACCTGATGCAGCAAAAAAAAAAATTAAATGTCTATGTTACTGAAATATTGTGACTGTGAAGTTGCAAATATGTTCAAGCACAGTGTGAAATTATGCTCTCAATAAATAAATAGAAAGATAGATAAATAAGGAAATTAAAAACAGGAAGTGATTTACAGTTGCAGGATTTTTTTTTTCTCTTTTTTTCCCCAGTATTTTGGGGGAAATTTTAGGAAAATAGGGATAACAGGTGAACACATGGAAATAGAATTGGAAGGAGTTTCCACTTGCACTTTTCCATCATGTTGTTAAAAAATTAAGTAGAGGAAATTCCTTCCTTCCTTACAGTATCATTCCAATGATTCATTGACTTTCTAAACATATTTTTTTTCTTTCTTCCTTGGTACACATTAAGAATTTTTTTTCTTATTTTATTATCAGTGAAATTGAAGAACTGATCATTGACATTTCCTTGATTGGAAAACTGGCAGCATGTTTTGATTGTTTTGCAGTATTCTGTTATATAAGACTTAATTCATTGAGTATGTTCTCATAATCATGTTTTCTAAATTTTCATGGCTTTATTGCTCTCCACTCAGATCTTTTGCATTGTTTTATATCCACTCGGAAGAGTAATGCTCAAAAAAATAATAATGTAGGAGGGTGTCATTTGATACTTTTTTAAACTACATAATAACCACCCATGTCTTTCACACCACTGCCATGGGTACATCCCAGAATTAAGTGTTTGGTGTTTTCTTTTTATTGGGACTACAGGGTTTCATTGCGTTGATTTTCACATTGCTGTGCTAATTCTGTTGGTACTAAGTGAAAGCAGAATCTTGGCCTTACAGTAAGTTAATTATTTTCAGTCTTTGGTGTAGTTAAATGTAAAGGTGATTGTAGGTTTTTATTTATTTAACTGTTCATTTCGTTGGGTTTTTTTGCCAGTATGGTTTTAAAGTGTTGCATGTGTTTATTTAAGGTCATTCAATCCCTGGCTTTGCTGACACATTTTCCAATTTAAGAAAACATACACTTACCTACATAATATAATGTCAGATTTTGCAACATATCCAATTGGTTGCAACCTGTCCATGTACTGTCTGGCATAGCTTTTAGAAACCGCTGTTCTTGAGAGCTGCTGCTTCCACAGTCAGTGGAGTTTTTGTGATGATCATTAATGTAAATTTTCTTAAGGTCTGAGACAAATTACTAGACTGGAGTCCTACTTTACTTTGTCAGTGCATTAATCTTCATGATAAAGCACAGAAATCTAATGGTGCTAGATAGTGGAGTCTATATTCATTATGCATGAATGATAGCTTAGGTAGTCAGTGGAGAACAGGAGGTACTTTAGATTTTAGAGGCACCTGAAATTAAATGCAATGGAATAATGTGTGATTTTGAGGGGTAAGGTAATTGATTACTATCAGTACTTCTGTGGCACTACTTTAAAAAGGAGAAAAACACAGTAATGTTAAGCAAATCAACAAAAACAAAGTCTGTTCCTAAATCTTTAACCTCTGAATTTGCATACTAATACATACAAAAAAAAAAAGAAAAAAGAAAAAAAAACCACAGTGGTTTCTGTTAAAGAGAAGTAAGTTCTGTTAGAGCTTTTTTTTCCATATAACTAATATATGCTGAATGTATATCCCCTTTCACAGAAATAGGACATACAAGTCAGGTATTATTGGACATCTTTCTCTCTTCCCTTCAGAAGTTAAACTCGATTCAAAACAAGTGATGCGCAAATGTGGGATGGTCCTCAAAAAAAGAGAAGCAGCTTAGAATAGAAATCGAAATTGTATAGGGATGGTTGAGTTTGCATGCCACTATTTTCTGTTTCCTATTGTTACAGGCAAAGGCCTAAGAAAATTCACTTTTTTGTATTTTTTTACATAGACAGCAGCAACTGCAGCTGTCTAAAAGTAGCAAGTTATGAATATGTGATCATGGTAAATTTCAAAACAAGTGGAAGTTGGCCAACATTTTGCAGATAAGAGTTATTCAAAAAAAGAAAAGTTTTATAATGTGTATTTTAGTTTTATCATACAAACAATGAAAAATTAAGTGAAATTCAGTATTCTCTTTGCTACTATAAGAATTGTTGATGCATAAAAGATAATTTGTGTTCCATGAATATGTAGGGAGAAATTGAGGTATCTGTGAAAGGTAGCAAGTGGCAGCAGGGCTGCTTGTTAATAAATGTTACTGTACAATGGGCAGCACCTCAGCTAGACAATTCTTAGATTATACAAAAACCTAGACATGATGAAAAACACTCCTGTAATGTCACCAGGCGGCATACGGCTTTATCATTCAGAAAGGAAAAGTCAGATACGTAAGGACGTGTGTTCTAATATTTGTCTTTTGAAGCTTCTGTTCAGGGTTTTATATTTAAGGTTGGCAGCCCACTGTCTGAATTATAATCAGCTCTTCACAAAATGTGTATTTCTCTTGAAAGATCGTGGGTTTTTTTAATATTCCAGCAGTTCAATAGGTCATGTTTTAAGAAAAGTTTCTCCTTTACATCAAAGAAACTTCCAAATTCTGGATAGATAAAATATTTACTTAAACCATACAGTGGGATTAAATGTCCAGTTCTCATTTCTGAGTGTAACGTTAATTGGGGATTGTGTTTGGACGGTATACTGACTTCTGTTACAGGAAAGGGTTAAAAAGAAATCTCTGCACATCTGAAAAAGTAGTCAGAAGAGAAGAATTTGTTGTTTTGTCTTGCTTGCCTGATTGTGGATTAGGCTTCTGCGCTGTCTGCTTTTTCATATCAGAAGAAACAGGCGCCTGCTTTACAGACAGAAGACAAATGTCTTGACTCCTAAGAAGAAAGCTGGTAAACTAACAGTGACGGTACTTCTTGACTGGTTGTGGATATGCATAGCATTTGTTTTCTAAAGTGCAAAATTAAAAGTAAAGCATGTCTTTTAAAGAAACAGTTTTATTCTGTAAATCATAATATCAGTTTATGTTGTCATATCAAGATTTGTGTTGTGATTGTTAAACTTTAGAGCAGACTCTTGATTTTGATAATTTTCTGGGTAGCAAGTGCTGAAAACTCAGATTGAGGAGTGAGATTGAGATGCCAAGTATTCAAAATCCTGGGAATTCTTAAGGTTACCTTTGCTGTGGCGTTTTACAGTCATTTTCTTTGATTTCTGTTTCATACCATACAATATGTTCTATAAAAGAGTACTGCATGCTCAAGTATTAAAATAGTAAAGAGGAAAGGTACAACTTGAGTTAACTTTGTCTCTTTTTCCTCGTTTAAGTTGTTAGAGCAGATTAAGTGCTAATTTCAGTGTTTTTTGGGGATTTTTCATTGTTTTCTGTTATTTTTGGTATCAGAAGAATTGGAAGAAATGGAGCGTTGACAGTAAGATAATCAGAGCTGAAAACCAACTTTTAATGCAGTCTTCTCTGTATAATTAATTAATGTTTTAACTGCCCTCTGGCAAGGGTTGTCACTTTCCTGTGACCATAGAGAAAAAATCAATTGTCTAAAGATTTGAAACCTCCTCCCCTTTGGCTGAAACTAAATGAATTATTTCTCAGCCTTTCATCCTTCTTTTTTACAACACAGTCCATAACAGAATTTGTCCCAGCAAGTGACAGTAAAACTATTAGAAGCAACAAAATAAATTCTATCATAGGTTAGTTGTGAAGCAGGGTAACATCCTTTTGCAATTTTTAGACTTCTGGTGTTTTAAAAGATACATATCTTTATTGTATGTCCACATTTTTACTGCTACTTCAGAGTTAATGTTAATTTT
Source organism: Perdix hodgsoniae (assembly GCA_035772895.1). NCBI lineage: Eukaryota > Metazoa > Chordata > Aves > Galliformes > Phasianidae > Perdix > Perdix hodgsoniae. Next base: position 385,653 of record JAPSGF010000036.1, on the reverse strand, counting down.
TTTTCTTTTTGTACAATCTTGAGCATCCTATTTTAAATTCTTGTAAGTATATACAACAAATGCTTAAAGATGTGAACCTGGACAGGATGAATTGTTCATGGGTTATTGACATACAAATGTATTTTCATGCTAACTTTTCTGTAATTTCATTTCTCTTAAGACACATGTGTGACTTAGAAAAGTCACACATTAAAAGTACGTAGTTAGAAAAGTGCACTGAACAATCATGCTGCACGTCATGCATTTTCAGCAACTCATTCTGCACTTCAGTCAGTACACAGCTGAAAGTTGATGTGTTTTCTTAACAGGTGTATAAATATGAAACGTAGTAATTTGGGGTTGATGGAGTTTTGGTGGCTTTTATTTACTAATTTAGAAAAAGGTAAATACAAATAATCATACGTACAACTGAATTTTCACTTAAAGTATCAGATAACAGGAAGTTTTCCTTTTAAGAACTTCAGTAGTGGTCAGGATTACTGAGTACAGCAGTGCTTTGGCAGCAGAAGGTGAAGCTGTTTATGTGAAAGAAACTGATTTATCCTGACTTTGCTTTTCTTTCCACAAGACGGAGGTATAACTGTCCTCAGAGCAATGTTTTTTGGGGAAAGTGACATCATTCACTCTTTTTGTATTTATTTATATTTGTTGAGCATTTGCATTGGACCACATGAAGAGGATAATGTTAGTTACTTTTGTATGCATTATAATTTATCTGACTTCTAGAACTTAATGGTGTTTGTTGTGATAAAGGTACATGAAAGCATTTCTGTAGCTTGACAATTTTGGGCATTGAAGATTTGTCATCTGCCAGCCAATGGGGCTGTAAAGTCTGAGAGGAAAGCTGCACCTTTTGATCATCTTAATTTTGAGCACTCAAGAACTCCTTGTTGAGCACTGTAAATGCTGGGGTTCTTATCAGCTGTATATTGTGAGTGTTTCCACAAACTGTTTTCCATATTTGAGTACTCTCCTCTGAAGATATCTGTAGAATTCTGAGTAGATCTGTACGGTCACATTAATCAAGGCCTTGAGTAGTTGAATTTTGATTATTTCTGAGAGTGAGAGATTTGCCAGCTTTCCTAGGCAACCTGTCCCAGAATATCACCACCTTCACTGTGAAAGAAGTGTCTCTAACATCTTGAAAATAGATGTATCCTATATCTCATCTAATAAAAACAATTGTAAATTGGTTAACCAAAAATGATTAAAAGTGTAACCATTTTTATATTGTAGGGATTGTAAGCCAAAAGTTTCTATTTGAAGAATAGTACTCTTTTGTGAATATTTTTCTTGGAACAGTTACTTTTTCTCTCTTTCAGAGACTTGGGTTTTTGTAGCTTTCCGTCTTCAAGAGTATTTTCCCATACTTTGAGCTTTATTTAAGATACTGTTTACAGTGTTTGATGCTTGATTTATTGAGAGAAGTAGAATATGTAGTTTAATTTGATTTTATAGTGGAATGCATGGTGTATTTATTCAGGATTCACAGATCTTTTGGTTGAAGAGTACATAGTTTTTGTAAATCTGCTCCAAAAGCATGGGAGGTTTGCAGAATCCCTTAACCTCCCGAACTTTCCCATGTCATTGTACAAACTTTGGGTGTATGGCACTGTTCAAATCAGGAAATGTTTAAAAATGAAAAGCCAAAACCCTAAGCTGTTGCATTTTATATACAAAACAGCTGTGGAATTTGCAGCTCAACTATCATCTTTATCATGGTAACATAAACCGGATATTCTTATTTCATCATTACTTTATATAAAGTTGCATATGATTTCAACAGTTTGTTTTCTTGTTCTTACAGCTTTATGACAAAATAAACACAAAATCTTCGCCACAGATCAGGAATCCTCCAAGTGATGCTGTACAGAGAGCCAAAGAGGTAATAGTTTGAATATATACATTTTGCCTAGAAAGTTTTATTGTATATAACATGGAATGGTCTTTATTGAGATAAGTATTCTGCCTCATAATCTGAATTATTCTGGGATTCTACCACTGCTTCTGAAGTTACATAACATGTTGCATAAATTTGTAGAATTCCATTGTATCTATGAGGATTATATATATGTATTATTCAGTTTCATCATTTAACTTTTGCTGCAGCACTATCAGTATTAAAATAGGATACTCATTAAGTAAATTCTGTATCTTTTATGTTCAATATAAATCTCTTCAGGAAAAGTCTGATATGACTTCGACGCAAAAATTAGATATATTGCTAGGCATCAGCTTCTTAAAGTCGGGAAAAAAGAAGAGTAGCATGAATGATACCATGAAGTGCAAACCTGGAGGTGCAATAAAATTGGCCCATTATTACAAAAGATATATAAACTACAGATTTTCTTAAACCTGGCAAATAGTATTTTGGCAACAAGTGAAAAAAAGAAATAGTTGTATTGTCAGTAAAAACAAATGTAGCTCTGGGGGGTGATGTCATAGAAAAAAATGTTTACAGTGTTATTAAAATGGAATGGACAGAAAGACTTTAAAACGGTGAAATTACTGAAGTCACAGTGATGAAAGCCACAAAGTTTTGTTAATCCCGGGAGCTGCTCCCAGAGGCAGAAAGCTCCGCTTTTGTTGTTCAAGCAGTTACATGTTGAACATCAGGGTGACAGTATCGATTTGCAGGCAAAGGAATTGTAATTTACTAACTCCCTCCTTCTTCACCCCCTGATACACTGAAGTATGGCCTAGATTCTTGAAGCTGGGCTTGTCTTTAGACATTTAATTTGTGGAGAGAACATTTTTATCACTCTGTTTAATTCCACCTTTAAGGCGATTGTTTTAATAAGCTGATGTATGAAAGTAACAATTGGTGGTAGGTGATGTACGTGACCTGTAGCTTAGTGCTTTCCTTCTGTCTCCATGTTTAGCTGTTGAAGTAATACCATCAGGTGAAAAAAAAAGAGCAGCTATTTCCATCACATTTCTTTAATGTCTCAGAAAATAAGGAAATTGAAATTAGGTGTTTTGTTCCTTTGTGGTGACAGTCTCAAATGCCCTTATCTGTCAAAAATATTTTTAATAATCTTTCGGAGAGCTGACCAGCATGAGGGTCAGTTACTATAAATTACTTTCGTATGTGTTTTGCAGGTATTGGAAGAAATTTCATGTTACCCAGAAAACAATGATGCAAAGGAGCTAAAGCGTATTTTAACACAACCTCATTTCATGGTAAGCAAATACTACCCCTTGCCTTTAATTTTTTTAGAAAGTACTTTTTTATTTAAAAACTTTAGTTAATTAAGTTCTCCGTAAAATTTGCAGGTGATGAAACTGTATACAATGCAATATGCCTATTAATAAATTATTCTAATCTGCTGACCTGGCAAAATAGTGCTTGTACCACTGTTGGTCTCCAATATTGTGGTACCACAATGCATTGAGACTACTGTTTATAACTGTCACAAAGATAATCAGCAGGTTTTAGGAATGCTTTTTCAGAAAACCAGTTCTCATCAGAGCAGGCTGATAACAGTAATTACGTATTAATGATTTTAGATATTTTCACTGTCTTTTTATAATGACAATACAGGAAGGATTTTCTTTTTCTCCTACACAGCATCAGTTATTTGTCTAGTGTAAAATTATTTGACTACTTAAGCTGCTAAACATTTCCTTAGGTCAGTGAAAAAGCCTATGGTCTGCAGTATGGAGTAATCCTATTTCTGGTTAAATGTCATGATCTATTTTGGGGGATCTGGGAGGTATGTTGAGGCAGGAGTGAATCTTTTTGGATATCCATAGGCAGAGCAGGGATTCTCCTTTTTCTTTTTCCTAAATTCTTGTTAGGATAAAGGTATGTTCTAGAATGATAGGTTGTAAATTCATTGCAAAGTGAAAATTCATTTAACATTATTTTACAGTAAATGAATACCTTGTACAGTCTAGTGAATTGACATTAGGTATCAACTCCTGTTGTGTCTGCCTGACTTGTGTGCAGCCATTGGCCTAAGTTCAGGGATGTCCTTACTTTATAGCAAGTTACTGAAGGTCAGTATTTTGAAAGGATTTTTTTGTTTATTTTGTGGGTAAAATTCGTGAATTCCAAACTCAGTGTTTTCTTCAACCTGCTGTACACTGTGTCCATTTAAAACAATGAATTGTGACTTTCCCTAACACAAGGATTATATGCAGGGAATCTTGTGGAATTTGCTCACCTGAAAGCTGAATTACTCTAAGTCTGAAGGGTATACCTAATTTCCAAGGAAGAATGATCTGTAACTAACCTCATATTCAGGTAGAAGATGAAAACTGGAGAGCTGAATGTCCCAGTACCTTCTTTTGATGGCCAGAGTAGCTTAGGGTGCATTGATTTTATTATTTTAGCTTAGCGCAGAAGTATTTTTTTGAAATGAATCTCCTCATTATTCCCTTACAGTACTTTGCTTGTGTCATGAAAAAGGACATAGAGCAAGCAAGCTAGACTCTTTGCAGGTAAAATTAAACCTGAGGAGATGTATGTCAGAAACTAGACAGTATAATTTAGCAGCTGATGGGCACTCAGGGCACAGGGCAAGGTGGAAGGTGTTGGTCTCTACAACATGCTGCTATGTTGCTGCCTCAAGATGATACCCATCCTAAAGTCTATAGCAAATCTGGGTCAACATTTAATAGGAATGCCTGCTTGAAACAGAAAATACAACAAGGTAGAATGGTGTTCAGCCATACTGACAGACAAAAATTTTAAAGCTACCGTACTGTCTGGTACTTAGCTTCTGTAAATGGAACATGACTGATGAAGGGGAATAACTGTATTGTATACGTATAACAGTAATGTCAGTTTGCATTCAGTGTGTTTGCCAAGCGTTATAAAGAGCAATACTCTGGTTAGTGAATTATTGAGCTCTGACAAGAGCAACAAGACAAGTAGGAACGTGTGTTAACATGGTAACAGTATTTTACAGTTATTTTTATTGTTATCTAATGTGTACATAATGAGAAGATAATGAGATATAAGCCATCCCATTTACTTATTACTTAAATGTGTTTATAGTTTAGAGCTTTATGGTATATAGTGTTTATATGTGCAGTGCTTTATAACTCTACGTATATTGCCAGTAAAGTGTGGATTTTTCAGTACTCTTACTGGGGTGGAGATGTTCATGTTCACAGAATCACAGAATCACCGAGGTTGGAAAAGACCTTCAAGATCATCCAGTCCAACCGTCCACCAATCACCAATAGTTCTCACTAAACCATGTCCCTCAACACAATATCCAAATGTTCCTTGAACACCTCCAGGGCCAGTGACCCCACCACCTCCCTGGGCAGCCCATTCCACTGCCTGACCGCTCTTTCAGAAAAGTAGTATTTCCTAACATCCAGCCTAAATCTCCCCTGGCGCAGCTTGAAGCCATTCCTTCTAGTCCTGTCACCAGTTACACAAGAGAAGAGGCTGACCCCCAGCCCACTACAACCTCCCTTCAGGTAGTCATAGAAAGCAGTAAGGTCTCCCCTGAGCCTCCTCTCCTGCAGACTGAACAATCCCAGCTCCTTCAGCTGCTCCTATAAGGCCTGTGCTCCAGACCCCTCACCAGCTTTGCTGCCCTTCTTTGAACCCGCTCCAGGGCCTCAATGTCTTTCTTGCAGTGACGGGTGCAAAACTGGACACAGTACTCGAGGTAAAGCCTCGAGTTCATAGGGTTTTTTGGCTTTTCAGTTTTATTTTATTCTTGTGTGCCTTATGAATAATTTAAGGTTGCTGTACTTAAATATCTGGTGATTGTGAATTTGTCTAAATTTTTGTTGGAACATCCAGAAGTCATCTAGTATAATTCTGAACCTTAAAAAAGTTCAAATTACCATATTTTAGTTTCCTATTAAAGATATATATATCACTGCTAAAAATATAAAGCAAGCCAAGTGAAGCAAATGTAAGGTCACGAATTACATAAGAAATGCAGTATTAAAGGGTGGAGAATCCAAGTACAGGCAAGTGCGTGAAGTTGAACAAGTAGCTTTCTCATCTTATTTGGGGCAAATGTGAACAGCTTCCAGATAATAGAATTTGACTCCTATTTAGGAATGTTTACTTGTAAGTTAAATCAAATTCTGAATTGATTTAGCTAAAGTAGTTTGACTTAGATTTATAGTCCAGACGTCTTAACATAAAATGTTATTAAACTAGTACAGATGGAAGCAGAGGAGTTGTTGAGGGATTGTTACAAATTCCAAATTACAAAAACTTAGTGGTAGACTAAATAAATAAATAAATAAAATGCTTGTACAGTTGAATATTTTGCTGAAATAGTATTTATGTAGATGGTTTTAAAACACTGGAAAAACAGGCAAGAATCTGGGCAGAGCATTACTAGTTAAGGAAATTCTGTTCCACCATTACCATGCTGAATTCCCAACTACAGTTTGATTTGAGGAAAGTTAACTTAAACTGCTAGTGTGGTTATCTTTTATGATATGATGCACATTTGAAGCACTGTCTTGGGAACACATTAAGAGTATAACAGAGGCCATGAAAATCCCATTTCTGCCTTGGGTTCTGCTTAAGAAATGCATCTTGTTGGGATGGTTTTTTTAATCACTATTTCAGTTTGTTTTGCTTAATCATTGTAATTGAAGATGAAGATGTTGCAGAGTCAGATTTCCCTGCCAAAAAGAATTAAAGTCTTGCAAGACTGATGAGTTTTGCAAGAGCGTTTAAATGACAGTTAGCAAGATGTTTGCTACAGTACTGTTTGATCTATTTGCAGTAGTGGCTAATATCTCTACAGTATATTGTGAGGCTTTATCACTCCTTCTCTGAGAAGCCCAGCCATTTTGGTACAGAGGTGGGATCTTTCTCTGTTTGGTCCTTGATGAGTAAATACAGGCATAGTATAAACATGTTCAAATAAAAATTGTACTTATTTTTTGGATAGAAGCACTTTAGCTATAATGTACTCCTCATTAAGAGTTAAATGCAAGTATGAAATGGAGATGTTCCAGGGGTCTTAAAGATACCCTGGAGAAAAGTAAAATGGTGTATCATAAAAAGCTTGGTGCTGTTGAGTACTGTTTTGCCAAAGGTTATTATGCTTTGTCCAACTTCATCTTATATTAATGTTATGCTTTTAACTGCCATGCAGTCTTCTTGTCTTTGCCCTAAGTTAGTGTGCTTACACAGTCAGTTGTTCTGCTTATCAAATATATCTAATAACATGTAGTCAATCACTACCAGTACCAGCACCATTCTTTGTATTGGGAAAGAGAGTAAAACTAATGAGATAATATTTGGCCATTTTCTTCTTTTACATTATTGTTTTCATCCAGTGCAGCTGTGCTGGGTCTGTGCTCCAGCAGAAGGGGAGAGTATGAAAGAGGTTATGCTAATAAACAAAAAGCACAGTATTTCATTGTTTCATTCGGTAATGATTCATAGACTGTCCTTATTATAATGAAGTACCATGGAAACTGAATACCTTTTTGTTTTTCTGAAGTAATTATTATGGAATAATTTGCTTAAAAAGATAGCTTCCTAATTCTGTGTCTATGCGCATAAATAGAGGTAGCTTAATTCTGATACCTTGCAGGTATTGGAAAGATAAGGGAGAGGGAAATAACCTCATTCTCACTGAGGCATCTACAGTAGAAAATTGTGTTTTCTCATGCAGATTTTGAAGGTTCGGTATGTGTACAGATTTTAAATCTGATTAAGTTTAACTTACACTCACTTCATAGAAAAGTCACTGTATAGAAAATGAGGCACAGATACCTTGAGTTTTACCTCTTATTTCTGGAGAGTTTCCAAAGTATTTATAAGGAATGAGTGGGGAGCATCAGAAATGGTGGAAAATGATGCTATTGTGGTTACCGTAATCTCCTCTAGGCCTTACTTCAAACTCATGATGTAGTGGCACATGAAGTTTACAGTGATGAAGCGCTGAGAGTTACACCTCCTCCCACCTCTCCATACTTAAACGGAGATTCTCCAGAAAGTGCCAACGGCGACATGGATATGGAGAATGTCACGCGAGTTCGACTGGTCCAGTTCCAGAAGAACACAGATGAACCAATGGTATGGGGAGAACCTCAGTATTCTGCTTCACTCTGCACTGATAAAGATCAACGTTGTATTGATTTCAGTAAAAGTTTCTGCACTTTGCAGTTGGCAGTATAGTTGAAATAGTTCAGTACCATTGTGTATATTTACATCCCTGTCTATATCCTTCCGTTCAAATGCTGCAGCAGCACCCCTGTAGCTGTTGCTGTTTAAAAACAAACTTGTAGTTATATCAGATTAGGCTCTACCATGTAAAACTCTGTACTGTGTAATCGCATCTTCGTCTTATAAATAGCATCTGTTTTCATTGCTCATATTTAAGGGAGAGGCAAAGTTTATTACCTTATAATGTGCATCCTGTCTTCAAGCTTTTTAGGACGAGTGACTGTTTTATCCACTTCAGAGTCACGCTGCTGAATGTTTTCTGTTAGGAGTATAATACACTTCTTCTCCTAGGGAATCACTTTAAAAATGAACGAGCTGAACCATTGCATTGTGGCAAGAATTATGCACGGAGGAATGATTCACCGGCAAGGTAATTATGTGTCATAAATAGTTATTTAGATCATTTTGTTTTAATTGTGTAACACCATGTATTCCTCATTTTGATCACTACCATTCCATGGTATTATGGACTTCTATCTACATGGAACCCATTAACTGCCTTTATCTCCTTTTCTTTGTATATGTCAGCCCTTTATGTTTCACATAAGCTTTAACTAGGGGAATGTGATTATAGCTCAGTGGGAGATTGAAATGCTACTAATTTCTCAAGCCATACTTACTTAATCGTCTTTAGAAAAAGTCCTTAGACTATTTACAGTACTGTCCCTTGCAAAAATGGACAAGCCTTGTTCTACTAACAAATTAATTCATGTATTTTCAAGCATTTCTTGATGATCTTTGTACTTTCGATATTGAGGCTCAAAAAAACAACAAAAGAAAATGAAGCAAAAAAAATCCTTGGCTTATGAAGGAAGTTGGCTTCTAACTGTGCTTAGATAGTAATGATCCTCTGCAAGGTGTTGTTTCATGTGACTGTTCCATAATGGGAGTAATAGAAACCTTTTAGAACCTGTCAAAAAATCCAACAGTGCCCAATAGAACTCTGTTCACTTCTTTAAAATTACACAGTGTCTTTTACTTCTGAAACTTTGGGAAATTTAACCTATTTCATATGTGCCTCATCTAACTGAGGTAGCTCTTCTACACATAGGCTTAAGTGGAAATGAACAATATTTCAGTGTTTCTGTAATATTCTCATGTTCTAGTTTTTCTAGTTTTGTTAGTGCTCTAGCTGACTCTTAGTTTTACCACATTATTTAACTGCCTGTATATAGAACGTTTTTACTGAGTAGAACAATGCAAATTATGATAGTGATTTTGAGCACAATATGTGTTTGAATCCTACTGAAAAGGTCTGTGGCTTTCATTTGTTTCTAATTTTATTGTTTCTTCTGTCTCCACTTGTTATATGGAGAAGTGCCAGGCAGTAATAGCAATTGCTAGATAACATCTATGGAGAGTATTACAGGAGCTATATTATTCCAGGTCTAACATTATTAAGCACAAATCACACAATTTCCAGTCACAAAATAGGAACTGCTGTGACGTCTGCCTCCATCTGTATATCAGATGTATGTAGCCCTGTCAATTATAGCTGTCCTTATTCAAAAGAAGGGGGACTTGAATTAGGAAGATAAGCTTGTGAAGATGCTGTCGACTTTCACCTCCCAGGGAATTCAATTTGATGAAAGTGAAACACCAATTTCAGTTATTAAAAATTGTCTTTTAGTTTACTTGTCTGTATTTTTAGGATAAGTAAATGAATTGTATCTCAGATCTCAGGCTTTTGACTTTATCTTGGTTTTCTCCATTGTATCTGTGCTTTGACTTACCTCAGTTGTCCATTCAATTTTACCTGTGGTTTCTCATAAGACCCCTCATGCTCTGAATACTGTTTTCAGGAGCAGTATCTTAACTTCTACATATTTTTCCTGCTGACTGGTTTGGGCTCATACATGTTAAAAAGTGAATTCATTTTTAAAATAAAAGATAATATTCCATTAAAAATGTAGGATTTCCAAAGAAGACAGACGACTTTATTGGCTGCCTGTTTAACCCGAGTGGAAAAACAGCAGTTGTACACTGTCAGTGCTGCATTCTTGAAGTGACTTAATGTGAAATTCAACCAAGCAGAACTACGCTGAGATGCCTGGCAAGGCTTATTGAATTCCAACAAAATGCAGGTGGTGGCTTGGTGAAAACGCAATGATTTGTTCACAGTCCTCCAAGCTCCAGAGTTTCCTTTTGACTACAAAATGTTTCTGATGAGGGACTCCCAGAATTTCTTCAGTCTTCTCCCTAATAGGATAGGATTTCTTATACTTCTCTGCAGAGAATGTCAAGTATACTCCTTTCTAACAGGAATATATTTTAGAAGATGTTTCTGCAAATACCGTGGAAGTTTTTCAGGAGAACTGCTAGAAAATCATGTGGGCTTGAATTACTCAAATCTAAAATTGTCATCCAAAAGAGCCTCCTACTTTGCTTCTAATCCTGAAGATAATCTGGTGCTGCCTCGCTGATTAATTTTTTGTGGTGTCTCAGAGCCTTGTGGCATGCCATTCCCATCATTTTCAGGAGGTCAGTTTGTGGCTTGCCTTAGCTCAGTGGATATTTGTTTCATCGTCTGATCTTGTAGGTAGTCATACCAGTCATTCACATTCAAGTTATGGTGAAAAGTATCTGCAGAAAATGCATTCTGTAACTAAATGTAAACTGCAAATGTAAATCATAGATGTGAAAAACAGCCTGACTGATAGCATTAAGACAGCGTCCAGAAGCCAGACTACACTAATCAGTACTCTGATAAAATACTGATTGAATGTCTCTGCTGGACTTTGCTAGCCAACTATTTGCAGGGGAATTTCTATTTGAGGTGTGAGTTTTTTCAGTGTACCTGTAAGGAAATTGATGTTTTCTTTCTATATACAGAAGGTACCTGAGCTGGCATTTGACTGCAGTCTCAAGGACAGATTCTAATGCATCATTACCAGCATTCTTTTATGAATCTAGCAAAAAATATATATATACACATATATATATATAAACATTCATATTTATGCCTTTGTATGAATATTAGTACTGACTTACAGTTCTTAGTTTGTGTAAGTAATTGTGTTAATTTTGTGTTTTGTTAATTCTGCAGGTACATTACATGTAGGGGATGAAATCCGAGAAATAAATGGCATCAGTGTGGCAAATCAAACAGTAGAACAACTACAAAAAATGCTTGTAAGTGCGTGATATCTTTCCCCTGTTCTTTATAAAAGCATTTGTAATGTTTTTACAAAACTTTGCAAAATTGTATTGCAACATCCCCTTTTTCTTCTATCCTTAATAGTCTACTTGTATGTGTAATGCAAAATCTTTCTGCATTCAGCTGTTAGTAAGTTTTAAAGAGTTTCAACTTACAGCTCTTGTAATACATAGTTATTTGTGTTACAAATATATATATAATATGCATATATATATATATATATATATATATA